>CM041777.1:345604301-345799030 GCA_023374045.1 Limonium bicolor
CCCTTAAAATGGATTACGCCCACGTAATCAACATTACATGATCTTTGAACATAAGTTCAAGATGTCTAATTCTCACCGAGCATTCTAGCTTCCACGTCATCTATCTTACTTATAATTCGATCAGAAATGACTTAGTCTCTGTATCGAGATTCTTAACGGTACTTATACCGTTTCCTTAACTTAGTTTGGTCTAATCTCAAAGGTAGTGGTCTGCTAGCTTCCGCTGCGCGACTCTGATAATCTTAGGCTTAATTGTCTCAATGGACACGTGTTGTCTTCATATATACACGGCCTTAATGAGTTGTAACTCGTCTATCTATTCTCCTTGAAGATCTTATGCTCATACTCTTAGTATTTTTCTCAAATGTCTAAATTGTTCTCCCCAACTGACCTTTGGTCTGAGGATGATTCTTAGTCTGAAACTACTGTTTAGTGCATATTGCGCTTTACAGTCTTAATCCCTTACATCTTAAGACATGTCCAATGTCTGTACTTAACAATCCGTGCTCTTCGCACTTCATAGTCCTTAATTATCTGTTCTCTGGTTCCTCTGTGTTGCTGGTTCAACTGAATTCTTCTCTTCGTCTGTTTGTGGTAGTAGCTGCTCTTGTCTGATCTTGCATCGTTGTCGGTGGTACGGAGTCGACTACTTCCCGTGTTCCTTACACCACTCGTCTACATGCATGGGGTACCTTACTGGTACATTACTACTTACCCAACTAACTCATAAATGAGCGTGTCGGCCTGCAAGCCCCTGTGGGGTGCAGTCGTCCCACGTCTCGTTTTAGTAAACTCATAGTGTCCGTCACATTTAGCTATTGCTAATTATGAAGTATTCTGTTGTCGATCTCCTCTTTCATCGTTCCATAATAACATTTATTGTTCTTCTTGAAGTTAATCAAGGGAAGTCTATTATTGTGTTCTCGGTATTGCATGTTCTAGCTCTTTCTATATCCCGTACTGATTCGGTCTCTTAATAATTGAGGTTTCTTTCCGTAGAGCCTCTTATCTTGTTTCTCATATTTATGCTACTAGGAATGCACTTCCAGTTCCTTAAGGAATGGGCAGTGTGCTTCCTGCAAATCTTACCTAACCAGGTCCAGACTACTGGCATCAATGCTCAGTTCGTCTACCATCTTATTTCCTTACTTATACTGGTCTTAACTCATAAATCTAATTGCCTCAGTGTCAATATTTGACGGCTCATACATAATGGTCGCCTTACCGCGCACCATGACTTAATCCACTTATCTAACTATTGTACTCACGACCACTACTATCATGGTAGTTGGCCCTTACCATGTTGCCCATTAATGGTGCAACCTCTTATTCACTTGTTCTAATGCCTTACCTTATCCTCAATCCCTTCTTAGTGTAAACACACTGGGAGTTCTCTCATTCCGGTATTGGCGGTTGTCGTACCGTGTTGTAAATTAGTTGACTGTTGATATGAAGATGTTCTGCTCCAATCTCAGATTCGTAAGTAGGCTAATCTCTTTCGCTTTCTTTCATCCTTAGTGATGTTATCTACCATGTAATTTAACTGGTTACTGGAGAAGTCATCCACTGAATCACAAGCTCTTCTGAGCATTGATTAATTGACGTGCCATAATGTGCAGTCACAATGTTTATCTCTGACAATTACTAATTCTTACATCCTGGGTGTTGGATATGGGGTCTATCTGTGCAACCTTCCTTATTACTCAAGTGTATCTGACCTGTTCTAAAGTAATCTCAATTTTACAGTTTCCATTCTCTAACAAAAGCGTATTGCATCTCTAATAAGTGAAAGCCCTTTTGAGGGGTTCATTCCCACTCATGGCCTCACAACAAGGAGTGGTATCCCCACCCTAAAAGGCATGGTTCGTTCTCCGCTCCTGTCCTTAGCATTATCTCAATATTCTCATTGGTACCCTTTCTTGGTAATGTTCTTCCCATTCTAAGTTATAGGTTTGGTAACCATTCATATCTACAAATTGTCCCTTCGTGGCTTAAACAAGCTCTTTCATAACTTACCGCGCCTTGGGCTCTGATGTGGTTAACATCCTTGGCTCGTAGGCTCTTAATGCTTAATGTCTCAGCTCATTATTTGTACTCTTACTCATCTGCAGGTCATCCCTATAAGATTTTGGTTCTTTGAGCACTATCCACCGTTAGGTTACATACTAAATGTAGCATCGGGTTTCATGATAAGTTGTTGCATCCTGCTTCCTGCTAGGGAAGTTGTTCAGGTGATCTGAAGTTACTTAATGTCTTTGACAATGCTGTCATTTTACTAGACTTATGTCTTTTAATAGTCAAGGTTAGGTTCGTATTAGGCGTTCGCCTTAAGGTGTCCAAGTAGGATATAATCCTGTTATATTATACTCCCATCTCAACGCTTCGTTCAACTTCCGTTGACTATGCCACCCGTTGATGTTCAATCATACTTGGGTGTTAATGAGTTAAACAAACAGTGTTAACTGTCATTCATCAGTTGTTCGGCTCGACTATGCCCGCTCTATGGGGGTAGTCCTCTGAGCTTTCCTTTTCCAGGGTTGTACGACTTTAATCCTTAGTAGGTTATAGCTTACGTTTATTTCTTTTGTCCTTGTTTTCTGGGTCGTCCAACATCTTCATTGAAGAATGTTGTTATTGGTATCCTTAATGGTCACTCTGGGAGTCTTATCCCGTTTTCGTTGTAAGTCGATGCTTCAACAGTCTCAATAGTATCTTATAATACATCCCTTGTATATCATTGCTTATATAGTGTTTTTGCTCGCATTACCGAGCGATCTCTTAGGTTTTTCCCCTTGGAGTTCGGGATTGATGTTCTTACCGCACTGTCGGTTGTTGTTGTACTGTTGCTAACATCCATATGGTCTAATATTATGTCCAAGTTCTGCTCCCGGCTGACTGGTGTGTCACCTTATCTCATTTTGGTCAGGCCGTCGGGCCTTCCAAGGTCTTATTTTCCTGTTCTTATGGTTTTACAATTCGGTGTTAATATGTGTTACAACTGTAGCGTTCTCCTATCTCGCCTTGATGGCTTTTCGTGTGACTTAACCATGGTAGCACTTGCTATGGCAAGTGCGCCATGCAGGATGGGTTATTGGTACAAGGTACATCGGTAGTGACACTTCCTTCTAATTTCCATGTAATTGGTAGTCCTCGGGACTCCTTCGATGATCTCTTATTTTGGATAACCGACCATCCGGCAGTTTCCTTGTTGTTTGACAGTACTGTCATACATCAGGGCGTTCCTCTTTCTGAGGGAATCCCTTAATATTTCCTTATGTCTTATTCCTCGCTCCTGTCTCCACACATTTTGTTGTGGTTATTAAGTAATAATTCTCTTTTAGGCACTACCTCGTAGTCCTATTTCGGTATACATTTGTATAAATTTATACCGTCGTCCGCATTATTTCGGCCAGGTCTTGTAACCTTCCTCATTGTATGGGGTTTGGAGTTCCCGGTTCTTAACTGGACTTTCCAGTAATCTCAATCCTCGTGCTTTGTATTATCCTACTATTATGCTCCTTCGGACCACTGTCTGGTACCCATGTCACTTCCCTTTTCCTTTCTATTGCACCAGTAGTGCTCTCCTCATCATTGGTATTGCGGGTTATTTCGACTGCGTAGCATGTCGACCCATGTTGCTGGTAATTACCGTTCCCTTATTGATAGAATTCCATAGGTAGCGCCTGTTCCTCTATTGCGCTCCATTGAAAACCTCCAAGTTCTCCATAACTGTTGTACAACAAGTTGTTTCTCGTATTGCTTACTGTTAGCTAACTGCCAGATCGGGTTCCCCCGAGTAAGAGAAGGCTTTCTTCTCTCTGGCGTTTGTTCCACATATTCAGGGTTAGGGATGTGGAGGGCGGGTCTAGGTACTATGGATATCCGGTAAACACCGGGAAGTCCTGACTAACGCACCTCTCACTCTATCTCTCAACCCTTAACCCATATCTCAATCTCAACCTCAATATTCTCCTAAGTTCGGTATTTCTTGTCTTCAGAGCGTAACTACGCTCTGATACCACTTTTTGTAACGCCCCAACTCAATCCAAATGTGGTCTCGCAACTTAACAGCATATATATATACATGTCACAGCGGAATTCTTTACACTCCAGGACCTTGCCACGGTCTGACTACAGAATATACCGAACATTAGTACATAACAACCTTAACCAAATACATATTCTTCTCACAATCCTCTCACAACCTATACATCTTACTAACTCAATTGTCATACGAGTGTACATGCACAACTCGTAGGTCACACTTAATCCTTAACACTTGTATCCTCTTCTTACTCTTGCGACGGCCGCTTCCTGATGTACCTGTGTAGTAAAAACAGCCCTCAAAGGGGGTCAGCACGAATGCTGGTACGATCCCCTCATGGCCCCCAAGCTAACGTGGCTACGACGACTAATTGTCGATAGCATGGAGGTTGATTAGATGCATAATATAATAGTAAGTGCAGTAAACAACAACTCATATATGAACAATCAAGTTCACACACAATGAACGACTTAAATGTGTTTCCTTAATTAGAGAGTTAATTATTTAACTCCTTAAGTAATGTTCCCTCTTAATCTTAGTCCAACCTTATATCACCTCAATCTTAGTCTTACCTTAATCTTAGAAACAACCATCCTTTAATAAGGAGTGGATGTCACTTATCTTAATCTTAATTATACAAACCATCCTTTAAAGAGGAATGGTTGCAACTCATCTTAACCTTACCTTAATCTTAAACTTAACAATACAAACCATCCTTTAAAAAGGAATGGTTGCAACTATCCTAACCTTACCTTAATCTCAATCTTAACTTAATCTCAGTATACAAACCGTTCCTGGAGGGGAATGGTTGTAGCTTAACTCGAACCTGGGATTTAGGTGATCCCACCGCACCATCTTAATGCCACCTACTCTGGACGGGAGTCCAGCGCAGCTGAGCCGGCAACCGGCCCTAGGCTACAAGTCCGAAGACAAGTCCTTAAGCGGAGGGCGGATCTGATTCAGATACCGTGCCCCTTTTTCCTTAGCATGCATGACCGGAGATCGGTCCCGGGTTTCCTCACTCAAGTTCCAGTTAGTAGTAATCTCAAGACCATATTTGTTGGTTAACCTCTTTCGGTTCATATCTTCCCATATTAGGGAGCGTTCCTTAGTCTCACTCATTTCCTTACTAAACGTTGGTTAGTAAGTTCTCACGATATGTTGTGTTAGTTTTCAAACATCACACAACAATACAATAATCATAATTCCGGTTGCATGCTTTATCTTGTTTAGTGAGCACACAAAAACAGATAGCACACAAGCCGAGGGACACCTCGTTAGCAAGCAGGTCACAAGAGAACTGTACCGTTCACCGTTGGTCGTTCGGTTGCTTACTCTCTTCCGGAGTCCAAACTCCCCAGTCCTAAAACATTCATTCAGTTTTAGGTTGTTAATCACTTATCTTAATCCAACTTACTTAACTTACTTAACCCTTAATGATTCCCACCTAACACCTCTTAAGTCTTACAACTTAATCTTAAACTTTTAAGTTTATACTTAACTTAGCTTAATCCCATAAGTTCTTAGGGTCCTAATCATTACCACCCTACCAAAGGTACACCTTATTACCTATTACCATCCTTAGAATTCAAAATTTCTCTTTTTTTTTTTTTAGGCTCGACTGAACTTCCGACCGACCTTACCTAAGGTCGGTCCATTCCAGAACATATTACCGCTTGAAAATTCTACCCCAACCGACCTTGCAAGTCCGGTCCCAAGGTCGGTCCATTCCTGAGAGTTTCCCCGTGGGATATTTAAGCCCGACCGAACTTGCCAAGTTCGGTCCCATGTTCGGTCGATTCCAGAGACTCAATTCCTTCACAAATTACAAGCCCGACCGAACTTGCAAGTTCGGTCCCCAAGTTCGGTCGGTTCCAGAAACTTTCTCCGGCAGTGTAAACTGAGCTCGACCGACCTTGCAGGTTCGGTCCCAAGGTCGGTCGGCTCCAGAACCTTATTTCTAAATTCCCATTTGACTCCAAACTTCTCCACAAGTTCCCCCATGTGTCCTAATACCATTTAGGCACTTAAACTCACCTTAGAACTTCCACCAAACTCTCCAAAACAACTTCCAAAGATCTTCTCAAACATTTACTAAATTCTTACAAACACTCCTAACATTTGTCATATAATTCCTTACATTTCCAACATGTACATTTTGTCTAAAACTTTAACTATCCCAAGTGTTTCTTTTCAACCCATATAACTCCTCCTTAACATCATTGCACTCCATCTTGCTAGTTAAACCTTCCAAGGTCATCTTGCATGTCCATGCACAATTTCTCTTCTTTTCATTTGTTACTCATCACTCCTAAACTCTTGAGCTTACTTATACATTCTTTTATTCACTTACTCACCTTCCTCATGATCACACGCTCTTTTACATTCCTAGTCATTTACCTTGACGTTTGACAACATTCTCCCACACCTTTCTCTTACATCACCTAAGTCCACTTATTACAATCTAAACTAAAACCTTGTTGTTCCACTACTAGCATCATCACTACTTAGACAAGCTTCCCAAGACTTTCATTGATATATTCCCAAGTTCATACCTAAATCACCTTAAGCATTATACACCTTCTCCTTAAAACTTATGCACAAGTCTTACCATTCCTCATATCATGACTTTGGTGTGTTCAATGCACCCATCTAAACTCTAATTTCCTCAGAGACCATCCTAGGTCATTCTAAACCTCAAGAACTCCTTAGTTCACTAATTTCCACTCAAATTCCTCATAATGACTCCTAGTAAATCCTAGGTCATATTAATTCACCACCATCACCTAAACACTTATTTTCTACTCAAATTTTGCCATAGCTCCTCTAGCATCTTATCATGCCTAAACACATTATTTTTCCTCATTCAACCATCTCACACACGTCAAGTTCTTCTCATCATATCTCATCACCCAAACCAACTCATTCACAACAACTCAATATATTGCAATAATCTTAAATTACATAGCACTAAGGCTCTTAAATGACATGGCTCTTAGGCCCTTAAATGACTTAAACTTAAACACTGAATTTCCCACATATAAAAGCTTTCAACCTGCAAATACACCCATCAATCTCATAGTAGTTATAATGTCCTTAAAACTCATCTTAAACTTATATTACTAACTCATTTCCTTTGGCTCCTTAGTCACAAGTTCTCAAGCTTATTTAAGTTCTTTTCCTTAGGTTACATAACCCATTACCCAATGTAAGCCCTAGGCTACATTGGTATCCATATAAAACTCATTCCTTAATCTTAACCCACCATTAGGTAAGCAATTTACCTTGTTTTCTCAAGCTTATCTTAACTTCCTCCTTAGACCTTCTTCTTGAATGAATCTCGGCCACCACTTAAACTTCCTTTGCCAATGTTCTAACCAATATCCAATGACTCACATGAGCACTAAACAATACACTAACCTCAAGGAATAAAAACCTAGGTTAGAAATGTGTTCTAAGGCATAAAAGTGGATGATTACCTTTGAAGTCTCTAGATAGACTTTGGCATTGAATGAAATAGGACCTCCACTAGTCCTTGGTGAATAAATCAAGCTAGAACAAGGCATAAAAACAAGGCCCCATGAGTAGAAATTTTCGGCCATGTACAAGAAATGATGGAAACATGGTTTTTCTTACATTTTCTTTACCTTAAGAGAATGGAGAAGCTAATGAGCTCTTTAACTTGATTTTCCTCCATAAATGGAGTTTTCTCTTGGCACCAAAATGGAGCTTTGAAGGATTTGAAAATATAGAAAGATAGGTCTTGGCCTAACTAAGAGATATATGTGTTTAGTTTTTGATTTGGAGCTAAAATGAGCAAGCTATGGACAAAGCAAGGTGAAGCAACAATGGAGGCTTCTCTTACGTGAATGGAGAAGAGAGGAAGTGAAGAAAACCGTGTGAAGAGGAGGAATGAAGAGAGAAAGAAGAAAGGTAAGCTAATATAAGATATTTGCTTTAATAAAGCAAATAGTACTCTTTTTACTTATCTCTTCTTTTCTTCCTTATTTGATAAAGTCTATGGTGACTCACCCTTAGAAAACCGGCCCCCTCATTATAACCAAGATATTTATGGTCTTGTTTGACCAACTAATTGACTTAAGTTGATTAAAACTTAAACTAGTCACTATTTGGCACTATTCACTAATCAGTGCACATATTTCTGAAATTTTTGGTTTCCCATTGATTTAGGCTTCCTAATGTGATACTAATTAGTACACATGTTGATTAAAGAGTAATGATGGACATTTAGCCACTCAAAACTCAATTCTAAGACAATTTCTCAAAAATGTGCTTTAAGACTTCTTAAAGCACATTTTGTGTTTTAACTTGTTTTCAAGCTTGGTTTTCTTTGCTAATTGATTTAAAAATGACCATTAGAATATTACTAAGGTCTTATCATGATATTTGGGTACTCATCAAAGTCACTCCAAGCTTAGAGCACGTTTTTGCCCTGATTGCCCTTAAGGCACTTTCTTGTGTTTTCCTTGGTTTAAATTGTCTACCAAACTTTATAAGGCATATTCTAGCCTTACTACATCATAATTTGATGTTTACTTAGCATACTTAGGTTTGGGGTATTTCAATCTACCCCCCTTAAAAGAACTTTGTCCCCAAAGTTCCCATGCATCTTATCTTATTAGAATACATGTCTTACCTCATTCCTTAGATCATATGGATCATACTTATGTATACTTAATCTCATTGGATCATTAGATCCGCCATATCCTTATACTTAAATATCACACAACATGCTTAAGCATGTGTAGCACTCAAAATTCCTTTTGTTCCTTTTTGATGATTAAAACATTCACATAACTTCCAATGTATTCTCCCATGTCACCGGTCCGTAGACAATGGCTCATTCGTCCTCGTCACCATGGGCCAGAATACTAAACACGCTGCTCTCCCCATGTCACCGGTCCGAAGACAAAGGCTCGTGTCCTCGACTTCATGGGCGAGACTTAGTAAAAAGGTAATCCTTTTTACGAGGTCATGTGAGGAATAATTCCTCTAATTAAAAATACAATCAACCTCCAATTTCATTTTATCCTAAGGCCTCTATCCTTAGTGTGATTTAATTGTGACCACTGGTAGGGAGTTTCAGGAATAATCCAACCCTGATGTGATCAGCATCAGTGTAGAACTATCCTTCCACCCCAATTTGTGTTCGGTTTCCCTTGATCCCTAGAAAATCAAGTTCCACCTTCCACGTCATTTTCAAACATCCAAATAATTCACTCATGTCCAATTTTCTATCTTTTTAGTTCTTCCTAATCATAATCAATACATCTCCCAAGTGTGGACTCATTCCATCAAACATTCCCAATTCATCTCTTAGTAATTACCTCCAGACTTAAATTCCTACTAAATTCTATAACTGTCCCATACCAATTCTCACCATCTTATACCTCATGGAATTACAATTTCCTTCCTCATACTCATATCAAATTGTATCTCATAATGTTATCTTATTTTTATCTCACACATAGTCTCATATCGACTCATATCTCATATATTCCTTATTTCTTAAATCTCCTTATTCTTCCTCCTTAATTCTCTTAACTTGTACTCACACCGGAGTTAACAAGATAAGTACTTAATATGTATGGTATTCACATCTTCTGTGTGCAATAACCATGATTTATCTCAAAATGTTTATGTAAAACATATTCTCAAATATTCTCAAATTATTTTGTGCTATGCACACCGTAGTTTATGTACTCAGTACACAAACATACGCTAAGCGGTTTTCGCTCTACCCCCCTTAAAATGGATTACGCCCACGTAATCAACATTACATGATCTTTGAACATAAGTTCAAGATGTCTAATTCTCACCGAGCATTCTAGCTTCCACGTCATCTATCTTACTTATAATTCGATCAGAAATGACTTAGTCTCTGTATCGAGAATTCTTAACGGTACTTATACCGTTTCCTTAACTTAGTTTGGTCTAATCTCAAAGGTAGTGGTCTGCTAGCTTCCGCTGCGCGACTCTGATAATCTTAGGCTTAATTGTCTCAATGGACACGTGTTGTCTTCATATATACACGGCCTTAATGAGTTGTAACTCCTCTATCTATTCTCCTTGAAGATCTTATGCTCATACTCTTAGTATTTTTCTCAAATGTCTAAATTGTTCTCCCCAACTGACCTTTGGTCTGAGGATGATTCTTAGTCTGAAACTACTGTTTAGTGCATATTGCGCTTTACAGTCTTAATCCCTTACATCTTAAGACATGTCCAATGTCTGTACTTAACAATCCGTGCTCTTCGCACTTCATAGTCCTTAATTATCTGTTCTCTGGTTCCTCTGTGTTGCTGGTTCAACTGAATTCTTCTCTTCGTCTGTTTGTGGTAGTAGCTGCTCTTGTCTGATCTTGCATCGTTGTCGGTGGTACGGAGTCGACTACTTCCCGTGTTCCTTACACCACTCGTCTACATGCATGGGGTACCTTACTGGTACATTACTACTTACCCAACTAACTCATAAATGAGCGTGTCGGGCCTGCAAGCCCCTGTGGGGTGCAGTCGTCCCACGTCTCGTTTTAGTAAACTCATAGTGTCCGTCACACATTTAGCTATTGCTAATTATGAAGTATTCTGTTGTCGATCTCCTCTTTCATCGTTCCATAATAACATTTATTGTTCTTCTTGAAGTTAATCAAGGGAAGTCTATTATTGTGTTCTCGGTATTGCATGTTCTAGCTCTTTCTATATCCCGTACTGATTCGGTCTCTTAATAATTGAGGTTTCTTTCCGTAGAGCCTCTTATCTTGTTTCTCATATTTATGCTACTAGGAATGCACTTCCAGTTCCTTAAGGAATGGGCAGTGTGCTTCCTGCAAAATCTTACCTAACCAGGTCCAGACTACTGGCATCAATGCTCAGTTCGTCTACCATCTTATTTCCTTACTTATACTGGTCTTAACTCATAAATCTAATTGCCTCAGTGTCAATATTTGACGGCTCATACATAATGGTCGCCTTACCGCGCACCATGACTTAATCCACTTATCTAACTATTGTACTCACGACCACTACTATCATGGTAGTTGGCCCTTACCATGTTGCCCATTAATGGTGCAACCTCTTATTCACTTGTTCTAATGCCTTACCTTATCCTCAATCCCTTCTTAGTGTAAACACACTGGGAGTTCTCTCATTCCGGTATTGGCGGTTGTCGTACCGTGTTGTAAATTAGTTGACTGTTGATATGAAGATGTTCTGCTCCAATCTCAGATTCGTAAGTAGGCTAATCTCTTTCGCTTTCTTTCATCCTTAGTGATGTTATCTACCATGTAATTTAACTGGTTACTGGAGAAGTCATCCACTGAATCACAAGCTCTTCTGAGCATTGATTAATTTACGTGCCATAATGTGCAGTCACAATGTTTATCTCTGACAATTACTAATTCTTACATCCTGGGTGTTGGATATGGGGTCTATCTGTGCAACCTTCCTTATTACTCAAGTGTATCTGACCTGTTCTAAAGTAATCTCAATTTTACAGTTTCCATTCTCTAACAAAAGCGTATTGCATCTCTAATAAGTGAAAGCCCTTTTGAGGGGTTCATTCCCACTCATGGCCTCACAACAAGGAGTGGTATCCCCACCCTAAAAGGCATGGTTCGTTCTCCGCTCCTGTCCTTAGCATTATCTCAATATTCTCATTGGTACCCTTTCTTGGTAATGTTCTTCCCATTCTAAGTTATAGGTTTGGTAACCATTCATATCTACAAATTGTAGTCCCTTCGTGGCTTAAACAAGCTCTTTCATAACTTACCGCGCCTTGGGCTCTGATGTGGTTAACATCCTTGGCTCGTAGGCTCTTAATGCTTAATGTCTCAGCTCATTATTTGTACTCTTACTCATCTGCAGGTCATCCCTATAAGATTTTGGTTCTTTGAGCACTATCCACCGTTAGGTTACATACTAAATGTAGCATCGGGTTTCATGATAAGTTGTTGCATCCTGCTTCCTGCTAGGGAAGTTGTTCAGGTGATCTGAAGTTACTTAATGTCTTTGACAATGCTGTCATTTTACTAGACTTATGTCTTTTAATAGTCAAGGTTAGGTTCGTATTAGGCGTTCGCCTTAAGGTGTCCAAGTAGGATATAATCCTGTTATATTATACTCCCATCTCAACGCTTCGTTCAACTTCCGTTGACTATGCCACCCGTTGATGTTCAATCATACTTGGGTGTTAATGAGTTAAACAAACAGTGTTAACTGTCATTCATCAGTTGTTCGGCTCGACTATGCCCGCTCTATGGGGTAGTCCTCTGAGCTTTCCTTTTCCAGGGTTGTACGACTTTAATCCTTAGTAGGTTATAGCTTACGTTTATTTCTTTTGTCCTTGTTTTCTGGGTCGTCCAACATCTTCATTGAAGAATGTTGTTATTGGTATCCTTAATGGTCACTCTGGGAGTCTTATCCCGTTTTCGTTGTAAGTCGATGCTTCAACAGTCTCAATAGTATCTTATAATACATCCCTTGTATATCATTGCTTATATAGTGTTTTTGCTCGCATTACCGAGCGATCTCTTAGGTTTTCCCCTTGGAGTTCGGGATTGATGTTCTTACCGCACTGTCGGTTGTTGTTGTACTGTTGCTAACATCCATATGGTCTAATATTATGTCCAAGTTCTGCTCCCGGCTGACTGGTGTGTCACCTTATCTCATTTTGGTCAGGCCGTCGGGCCTTCCAAGGTCTTATTTTCCTGTTCTTATGGTTTTACAATTCGGTGTTAATATGTGTTACAACTGTAGCGTTCTCCTATCTCGCCTTGATGGCTTTTCGTGTGACTTAACCATGGTAGCACTTGCTATGGCAAGTGCGCCATGCAGGATGGGTTATTGGTACAAGGTACATCGGTAGTGACACTTCCTTCTAATTTCCATGTAATTGGTAGTCCTCGGACTCCTTCGATATCTCTTATTTTGGATAACCGACCATCCGGCAGTTTCCTTGTTGTTTGACAGTACTGTCATACATCAGGGCGTTCCTCTTTCTGAGGGAATCCCTTAATATTTCCTTATGTCTTATTCCTCGCTCCTGTCTCCACACATTTTGTTGTGGTTATTAAGTAATAATTCTCTTTAGGCACTACCTCGTAGTCCTATTTCGGTATACATTTGTATAAATTTATACCGTCGTCCGCATTATTTCGGCCAGGTCTTGTAACCTTCCTCATTGTATGGGTTTGGAGTTCCCGTTTCTTAACTGGACTTTCCAGTAATCTCAATCCTCGTGCTTTGTATTATCCTACTATTATGCTCCTTCGGACCACTGTCTGGTACCCATGTCACTTCCCTTTTCCTTTCTATTGCACCAGTAGTGCTCTCCTCATCATTGGTATTGCGGGTTATTTCGACTGCGTAGCATGTCGACCCATGTTGCTGGGTAATTACCGTTCCCTTATTGATAGAATTCCATAGGTAGCGCCTGTTCCTCTATTGCGCTCCATTGAAAACCTCCAAGTTCTCCATAACTGTTGTACAACAAGTTGTTTCTCGTATTGCTTACTGTTAGCTAACTGCCAGATCGGGTTCCCCCGAGTAAGAGAAGGCTTTCTTCTCTCTGGCGTTTGTTCCACATATTCAGGGTTAGGGATGTGGAGGGCGGGTCTAGGTACTATGGATATCCGGTAAACACCGGGAAGTCCTGACTAACGCACCTCTCACTCTATCTCTCAACCCTTAACCCATATCTCAATCTCAACCTCAATATTCTCCTAAGTTCGGTATTTCTTGTCTTCAGAGCGTAACTACGCTCTGATACCACTTTTTGTAACGCCCCAACTCAATCCAAATGTGGTCTCGCAACTTAACAGCATATATATATACATGTCACAGCGGAATTCTTTACACTCCAGGACCTTGCCACGGTCTGACTACAGAATATACCGAACATTAGTACATAACAACCTTAACCAAATACATATTCTTCTCACAATCCTCTCACAACCTATACATCTTACTAACTCAATTGTCATACGAGTGTACATGCACAACTCGTAGGTCACACTTAATCCTTAACACTTGTATCCTCTTCTTACTCTTGCGACGGCCGCTTCCTGATGTACCTGTGTAGTAAAACAGCCCCAAAGGGGTCAGCACGAATGCTGGTACGATCCCCTCATGGCCCCCAAGCTAACGTGGCTACGACGACTAATTGTCGATAGCATGGAGGTTGATTAGATGCATAATATAATAGTAAGTGCAGTAAACAACAACTCATATATGAACAATCAAGTTCACACACAATGAACGACTTAAATGCGTTCCTTAATTAGAGAGTTATTATTTAACTCCTTAAGTAATGTTCCCTCTTAATCTTAGTCCAACCTTATCTCACCTCAATCTTAGTCTTACCTTAATCTTAGAAACAACCATCCTTTAATAAGGAGTGGATGTCACTTATCTTAATCTTAATTATACAAACCATCCTTTAAAGAGGAATGGTTGCAACTCATCTTAACCTTACCTTAATCTTAAACTTAACAATACAAACCATCCTTTAAAAAGGAATGGTTGCAACTATCTAACCTTACCTTAATCTCAATCTTAACTTAATCTCAGTATACAAACCGTTCCTGGAGGGGAATGGTTGTAGCTTAACTCGAACCTGGGATTTAGGTGATCCCACCGCACCATCTTAATGCCACCTACTCTGGACGGGAGTCCAGCGCAGCTGAGCCGGCAACCGGCCCTAGGCTACAAGTCCGAAGACAAGTCCTTAAGCGGAGGGCGGATCTGATTCAGATACCGTGCCCCTTTTTCCTTAGCATGCATGACCGGAGATCGGTCCCGGGTTTCCTCACTCAAGTTCCAGTTAGTAGTAATCTCAAGACCATATTTGTTGGTTAACCTCTTTCGGTTCATATCTTCCCATATTAGGGAGCGTTCCTTAGTCTCACTCATTTCCTTACTAAACGTTGGTTAGTAAGTTCTCACGATATGTTGTGTTAGTTTTCAAACATCACACAACAATACAATAATCATAATATTCCGGTTGCATGCTTTATCTTGTTTAGTGAGCACACAAAAACAGATAGCACACAAGCCGAGGGACACCTCGTTAGCAAGCAGGTCACAAGAGAACTGTACCGTTCACCGTTGGTCATTCGGTTGCTTACTCTCTTCCGGAGTCCAAAATCCCCAGTCCTAAAACATTCATTCAGTTTTAGGTTGTTAATCACTTATCTTAATCCAACTTACTTAACTTACTTAACCCTTAATGATTCCACCTAACACCTCTTAAGTCTTACAACTTAATCTTAAACTTTTAAGTTTATACATAACTTAGCTTAATCCCATAAGTTCTTAGGTCCTAATCATTACCACCCTACAAAGGTACACCTTATTACCTATTACCATCCTTAGAATTCAAATTTCTCTTTTTTTTTTTTTAGGCTCGACTGAACTTCCGACCGACCTTACCTAAGGTCGGTCCATTCCAGAACATATTACCGCTTGAAAATTCTACCCAACCGACCTTGCAAGTCCGGTCCCAAGGTCGGTCCATTCCCGAGAGTTTCCCCGTGGGATATTTAAGCCCGACCGAACTTGCCAAGTTCGGTCCCTGTTCGGTCGATTCCAGAGACTCAATTCCTTCACAAATTACAAGCCCGACCGAACTTGCAAGTTCGGTCCCCAAGTTCGGTCGGTTCCAGAAACTTTCTCCGGCAGTGTAAACTGAGCTCGACCGACCTTGCAGGTTCGGTCCCAAGGTCGGTCGGCTCCAGAACCTTATTTCTAAATTCCCATTTGACTCCAAACTTCTCCACAAGTTCCCCCATGTGTCCTAATACCATTTAGGCACTTAAACTCACCTTAGAACTTCCACCAAACTCTCCAAAACAACTTCCAAAGATCTTCTCAAACATTTACTAAATTCTTACAAACACTCCTAACATTTGTCATATAATTCCTTACATTTCCAACATGTACATTTTGTCTAAAACTTTAACTATCCCAAGTGTTTCTTTTCAACCCATATAACTCCTCCTTAACATCATTGCACTCCATCTTGCTAGTTTAAACCTTCCAAGGTCATCTTGCATGTCCATGCAACAATTTCTCTTCTTTTCATTTGTTACTCATCACTCCTAAACTCTTGAGCTTACTTATCATTCTTTTATTCACTTACTCACCTTCCTCATGATCACACCTCTTTTACATTCCTAGTCATTTACCTTGACGTTTGACAACATTCTCCCACACCTTTCTCTTCCATCACCTAAGTCACTTATTACAATCTAAACTAAAACCTTGTTGTTCCACTACTAGCATCATCACTACTTAGACAAGCTTCCCAAGACTTTCATTGATATATTCCCAAGTTCATACCTAAATCACCTTAAGCATTATACACCTTCTCCTTAAAACTTATGCACAAGTCTTACCATTCCTCATATCATGACTTTGGTGTGTTCAATGCACCCATCTAAACTCTAATTTCCTCAGAGACCATCCTAGGTCATTCTAAACCTCAAGAACTCCTTAGTTCACTAATTTCCACTCAAATTCCTCATAATGACTCCTAGTAAATCCTAGGTCATATTAATTCACCACCATCACCTAAACACTTATTTTCTACTCAAATTTTGCCATAGCTCCTCTAGCATCTTATCATGCCCAAACACATTATTTTTCCTCATTCAACCATCTCACACACATCAAGTTCTTCTCATCATATCTCATCACCCAAACCAACTCATTCACAACAACTCAATATATTGCAATAATCTTAAATTGCATAGCACTAAGGCTCTTAAATGAGATGGCTCTTAGGCCCTTAAATGACTTAAACTTAAACACTGAATTTCCCACATATAAAAGCTTTCAACCTGCAAATACACCCATCAATCTCATAGTAGTTATAATGTCCTTAAAACTCATCTTAGACTTATATTACTAACTCATTTCCTTTGGCTCCTTAGTCACAAGTTCTCAAGCTTATTTAAGTTCTTTTCCTTAGGTTACATAACCCATTACCCAATGTAAGCCCTAGGCTACATTGGTATCCATATAAAACTCATTCCTTAATCTTAACCCACCATTAGGTAAGCAATTTACCTTGTTTTCTCAAGCTTATCTTAACTTCCTCCTTAGACCTTCTTCTTGAATGAATCTCGGCCACCACTTAAACTTCCTTTGCCAATGTTCTAACCAATATCCAATGACTCACATGAGCACTAAACAATACACTAACCTCAAGGAATAAAAACCTAGGTTAGAAATGTGTTCTAAGGCATAAAAGTGGATGATTACCTTTGAAGTCTCAAGATAGACTTTGGCATTGAATGAAATAGGACCTCCACTAGTCCTTGGTGAATAAATCAAGCTAGAACAAGGCATAAAAACAAGGCCCCATGAGTATAAATTTTCGGCCATGTACAAGAAATGATGGAAACATGGTTTTTCTTACATTTTCTTTACCTTAAGAGAATGGAGAAGCTAATGAGCTCTTCAACTTGATTTTCCTCCATAAATGGAGTTTTCTCTTGGCACCAAAATGGAGCTTTGAAGGATTTTAAAAGATAGAAAGATAGGTCTTGGCCTAACTAAGAGAAATATGTGTTTAGTTTTTGATTTGGATATAAAATGAGCAAGCTATGGACAAAGCAAGGTGAAGCAACAATGGAGGCTTCTCTTACGTGAATGGAGAAGAGAGATAGTGAAGAAAACCGTGTGAAGAGGAGGAATGAAGATAGAGAAGAAGAAAGGTAAGCTAATATAAGATATTTGCTTTAATAAAGCAAATAGTACTCTTTTTACTTATCTCTTCTTTTCTTCCTTATTTGATAAAGTCTATGGTGACTCACCCTTAGAAAACGGCCCCCTCATTATAACAAGATATTTATGGTCTTGTTTGACCAACTAATTGACTTAAGTTATTAAAACTTAAACTAGTCACTATTTGGCACTATTCACTAATCAGTGCACAATTTCTGAAATTTTTGGTTTCCCATTGATTTAGGCTTCCTAATGTGATACTAATTAGTACACATGTTGATTAAAGAGTAATGATGGACATTTAGCCACTCAAAACTCAATTCTAAGACAATTTCTCAAAAATGTGCTTTAAGACTTCTTAAAGCACATTTTGTGTTTTAACTTGTTTTCAAGCTTGGTTTTCTTTGCTAATTGATTTAAAAATGACCATTAGAATATTACTAAGGTCTTATCATGATATTTGGGTACTCATCAAAGTCACTCCAAGCTTAGAGCACGTTTTTGCCCTGATTGCCCTTAAGGCACTTTCTTGTGTTTTCCTTGGTTTAAATTGTCTACCAATCTTTATAAGGCATATTCTAGCCTTACTACATCATAATTTGATGTTTACTTAGCATACTTAGGTTTGGGGTATTTCATTAAGTTTATTAATTAAACATAACTATATATAAACAACGTTTTAACAAAATAAGAGAAAGGGTAGAGAAAACTCCAGCTAGCAAGTTGACTCTGAATCCTAGCTCCGCCTCTGTATCCACGTGTCCGTAATAATAATACTAATTAATGGCAGAGATGTGGTGTGGTGGTAAAACAAATAAAAATGGAGAAAACGGGGAGAAGAGAAATGGATGTGGTCGTATGGTAGTATGGTAGTGGAGCGTGCGTGGTGAGTGCTCCGGAGAGCTGATGAAGTGTTGTGTACAGAGCGTGGTGAACGAGTTTTGGATTTGAAGAAGGGATGGTTTTGAATGAAGATGGGCGTCGATTTTTATAGGCAGAAGAAATGAGAAGCAGACAACGGAGTAGTCAGGGACGGTGCAGTTGGTGAGTCGATATGGCGGTGGAATTGGTGAGCATATCCGCGAAGATTTGCAGTCAGAGAGCAGTAATTCATTGCAGCCGGCGTCACGCGTGAGTAAATTAAGGTAGGCACCGTCTGCAATTAATGAAGGAGCAGTTCGAGTGCGGCGCCGCGAAGGAAGAAAACTGTGTTGATTTTAGTCACGTCCGCCTCGTAACCCCACAAATCCACTATCCCGCAAAACGATTAGGTACACTGCCTATGTGGTAGAAGTAGTCACATATTTCTCCAACAATGGTACTGGGGCTTAGACTGTGGTACCACTTGCTGGCGTTCCCCGTAAGGCTATGGGGAAAGAGGGAAAGTCTGGCATATTGGAGGACGTTAATTGTGGAGGTTAGGCTGTTTGTGTGCTGTAGAAATTTGGTGACATGGAGCAAGGCATCGTCCGGGTTCGACCCATCAAACAAACCCAATTCCTTGATGCATCAGATTTGATGATATGGCTTAAGTTTTTGCCATTCATCGTACTCATTTTGTGCAAGGTGGGGGAGGTCGATTGCAGGTTTCTGGCCTTGGTTGGAAGGCCGGTTTATGTTTCGGACGGTAGGTGCTGCCATTGGTGTAGGAGGTAGGTGTTGAAGGTTTCTTCGTTGATGAAGGGAACGAAGAAGAGTCTTCTCGATTTCTGGGTAAAAATTTGCTAAATCTTCAGGAGAATTCGTGGACCGCAGAAGCATTCACTTTGATAACTTTAGGAGGAGCAAGAGAAAACGTTATAATATTCGTAATAATAAAAGAAATAACATAGAGACGTAATTAGACTTACGAAAATATGAGAAGAAATGAATTTTTTGGTTCTGTCGGACAGGGAGCCGGGCGACACATACCCGGCAGTGGACTTCCTCCACTAATGCCGGGTTTATACAAACCGGCATGTTGCCCGGCGTGACCAGAAATCGAAAAATACTTAATTAAAAGACATTTAAATGTAAAAGATAATCAAAATAAATGTAAGAGCAATAAAGAGATTGTAACATGCCGGGTGCCATGCCGGATAAACCATGTCCGGCATCGGACTTCCTCCGAGAAGCCGGTTGTTGGAAACCCGGCACAATACACGGCAAGTGCAAACTCGAAATTCAAAATAAAGAATCTTAGTATAAGGACTAATATAAGAGAAAAATAATGAAAGGAGTAGACAAGAATTTTGAAAAACTTTGAACATGCCGGACACAATGCCGGGTAAAACACGTCCGGCATCGGACTTCCTCCGAGATTGCCGGGTGACAGATGCCCGGCACTTCGCACGGCACATTCAAATCTGCAAACTAAGGGCGAAAATAAATTAAAGAATCAAGGGATTAAAGAATCAAAGAATCAAAGAATAAAGAATAGGACATTTTACCGAATTTAGGACTTGGACTAATTCCAAGTCCCCGGCAACGGCGCCAATTTGCTAAACAGAAAATTGTAGGGAAAAATATATACAAAAGAATAAAAATAATAAACTAAACCTACAACTCTACTACGGGTAGCAAAATAAAACCCGGTCGGAGTATAGTGTAAATATATTACGACCGAGAGTATCGTACCCAAGGGACTTATAGAAAATTAGTCCTAATCCGGGCAAAAGCCTATTCTATAATAAAAGGGGGGAAAAGTAAATGTGACTCTAACTACATAACTAAATAAAATAAACTAACTAATTGTATGATTCGGGACTAGATCAACCCAAGCACCACTGTGAACATTTAATACATAACAAGTTTCTGAAATCACCCGAACATATGAACGTGCCGGATATCCTGCCGGATAGTTGATGCACGGCATATTCAAAGACATTGAATGTGCCGGACAGAACTAACCAGGCACTAGGCCCGGCCAGAATGAAATGTGAATTTTTATCCCAGTTTCGAACCCCGAAAACAAGGACTCACTATCCAAATTCGAACCCAACAATCTCTCGTCACTATTCGACTGAAATAATGAAAATGGATAAGGTTATTCAACTCTTTCGGTGTTACCATCTACACTCTGCATCTAACTACGGTGACGGACCACTAAGATTCCTTAACCAAAAACACTCTTGTCTTTTGAACCTCAAGTGTAATTTAGAAGATAGGAGAACAAGTAGCGAACTCATTTTGCCTTATAGGGAAATCTGAATCTTAGAAAAACTTGGGAATATATATATTGAATGATCATAGTGTTTACAAGGAAGGAACTCATCCCTAACCAAGACCTAACAAGGATCTCTACTTCACCATCCACTCCAATTAAAGAAGAAATACATGGGGGAGAAGGAGATTAATCAAAAGCCTTAACCCGAAAAGGTAATCTTCTCTTCTTCTTCGTGGATGGATCCGTAGAAATGCCTTGGACACCAACAATGGAATGTGGGCGGAAATGAAGCGTGGAATGGAGTGTAATACAATGTTGGAATGTATCCAATTGTTGCCTTCCTCGGCCTATTTTCTAGGCAAAAGTTCAGTTGAAGCCGGACTCCATGCCGGGTAGTTTCTGCACGGCATAAGTACAGAACAGAAAAGAGGCCTTGCCAGACATGATGCCGGGTAGAGTCTATCCGGCATAAGTAAAGAGTCGCCACGGTTGACCAAGCGATAGCAGTTATTGACCGTTGGTGAAAAGGATGCTGCCGGGTGTGATGTCGGGTATATCCTACCCGGCATATGCACTGTTTCGCGTGGAATTGGCGGTTTTGACCGTTAACAGTTGGGCGCATTTATCACGTGTGCCGGCTACTGGTGATCGGCACGACGCCCGGCAACGACACATTGATGCCTATAAATAGGCCGAGGAAGGCAACAATTGGATACATTCCAACATTGTATTACACTCCATTCCACGCTTCATTTCCGCCCACATTCCATGTTGGTGTCCAAGGCATTTCTACGGATCCATCCACAAGAAGAAGAAGAGAAGATTACCTTTGGGTTAAGGCTTTTGATTAATCTCCTTCTCCCCATGTATTTCTTCTTTAATTGGAGGGATGGTGAAGTAGAGATCCTTGTTAGGTGGTTAGGGATGAGTTCCTTCCTTGTAAACACTTTGATCATTCAATATAATATCCCAAGTTTTTCTAAGATTCAGATTCCCTATAAGGCAGAATGAGTTCGCTACTTGTTCTCCTATCTTCTAAATTTCACTTGAGGTTCAAAAGACAAGAGTGTTTTTGGTTAAGGAATCTTAGTGGTCCGTCACCGTTGTTAGATGTAGAGTGTAGATGGCAACACCAAAAGAGTTGAATAACCTTATCCATTTTCATTATTTCAGTCGAATACTGACGAGAGATTGTTGGGTTCGAATTTGGATAGTGAGTCCTTGTTTTTGGGGTTCGAAACTGGGATAAAAATTCACATTTCGTTCTTGCCGGGTCTAGTGTCGGGTTAGTTCTGTCCGGCACATTCAATGTCTTTGAATATGCCGTGCATCAACTATACGGCAGGATATCCGGCACGTTCATATGTTTGGGTGATTTCAGAAACTTTTATGTATTAAATGTTCACAGTCGTGCTTGGGTTGATCTAGTCCTGAATCATACAATTAGTTAGTTTATTTTATTTAGTTATGTAGTTAGAGTCACATTTACTTTTCCCCCCTTTTATTATAGAATAGGCTTTTGCCCGGATTAGGACTAATTTTCTATAAGTCCCTTGGGTATGATACTCTCGGTCGTAATATATTTACACTATACTCCGACCGGGTTTTATTTTGCTACCCGTAGTAGAGTTGTAGGTTTAGCTTATTATTTTTATTCTTTTGTATATAGTTTTCCCTACAATTTTCTCAAAGACATTGAATGTGCCGGACAGAACTAACCCGGCACTAGACCCGGCAAGAACGAAATGTGAATTTTTATCCCAGTTTTGAACCCCGAAAACAAGGACTCACTATCCAAATTCGAACCCAACAATCTCTCGTCACTATTCGACTGAAATAATGAAAATGGATAAGGTTATTCAACTCTTTCGGTGTTGCCATCTACACTCTGCATCTAACAACGGTGACGGACCACTAAGATTCCTTAACCAAAAACACTCTTATCTTTTGAACCTCAAGTGAAATTTAGAAGATAGGAGAACAAGTAGCGAACTCATTCTGCCTTATAGGGAAATCTGAATCTTAGAAAAACTTAGGAATATATATATTGAATGATCAAAGTGTTTAAAAGGAAGGAACTCATCCCTAACCAAGACCTAACAAGGATCTCTACTTCACCATCCACTCCAATTAAAGAAGAAATACATGGGGGAGAAGGAGATTAATCAAAAGCCTTAACCCGAAAAGGTAATCTTCTCTTCTTCTTCGTGGATGGATCTGTAGAAATGCCTTGGACACCAACAATGGAATGTGGGCGGAAATGAAGCGTGGAATGGAGTGTAATACAATGTTGGAATGTATCCAATTGTTGCCTTCCTCGGCCTATTTATAGGCATCAAATGTGTCGTTGCCGGGCGTTGTGCCGGATCACCAGTAGCCGGCACACGTGATAAATGCGCCCAACTGTTAACGGTCGAAACCATCAATTCCGCGTGAAACAGTGCATATGCCGGGTAGGATATACCCGGTATCACACCCGGCAACATCCTTTTCACCAACGGTCAATAACTGCTATCGCTTGGTCAACTGTGGCGACTCTTTACTTATGCCGGATAGACTCTACCCGGCATCATGTCTGGCAAGGCCTCTTTTCTGTTCTGTACTTATGCCGTGTAGAAACTACCTGGCATGGAGTCCGGCTTCAACTGAACTTTTGCCTAGAAAATCATTCCTTGCACAGAAAACTCACAAAACACACAAGACTGTACAAATAATATATTTTAACACATAATAAGCATAAATAAGACATATATAACTTTATTTAGATAAATATAATACTAAATCTAATGCATAAAATATGATAAGTCTGCGGCTCATCAGTTATAAGACCTAGATCCAATCTTTAGGCTCGTCATAAGACCTAGAACCATCCCTTAGGCTCGTCATAAGACCTAGTTGCATTCCTTAGGCTCGTCATAAGACCTAGTCGCATCCTTTTAGGCTCGTAATAAGACCCTTTAGCTTACCCACTCTCATCAAACACATTGCATTCATTTCATTCATATAGGCTCGTCATAAGACCTAGTTGCATTATCTAGGCGCGTCACAAGACCTGGCGACAAAAAAGTTGGTGAGGTGATGGCAATAAATCTTCCTGTGTTATGTCAGCTTACTTTAGGATCAACGAATGGTGGGCAAAGGCAATAAGTCCTCAGGGTTTTTACCAGGAGTTATCCCTGCACACCGGCTTGGGGGGCGATGGCAATAAGTCCACATTGGGTCCAGCCATGAGCATTGGCACGGGTTTCGGTCCCTAGAAGCATCCGAGCATCATCAACATCATCAGCATCATCAACATCATCAGCATCATCAACATCATCAACATCATCAACATCATCAGCATCATCAACATCATCAGCATCAGCATCGTTAGCATTTCAGCATTCTTGCATTTGCATACCACCCAGTTTTCACATCCTAGGTATTCAACGCCTTAGAATCGCTTGACATTTCTTTATTTCATTTATTATAGGTAGTCAACGCCTTAGAATCGCTTGACATTGCTTTATTTCATATATTATAGGTAGTCAGCGCCTTAGAATAGTTAGACATCATTTCATTTATTATAGGTAGTCAGCGCCTTAGAATAGTTTGACATCATTTCATTTATTATAGGTAGTCAATGCCTTAGAATCGCTTGACATTATTTCATTTTCACTTATAGGCATTCAGTGCCTTAGAATAGCTCGACTGCGTTTTATTGCTTAGGTAGTCAGCGCCTCCGAATAGCTGGACGTAGTCAACGCGGTTTCGAACAACATGGAGGATTCTATGGAATCCATAATTTTGGGGCATCACTCAAGCATCAACCAGACTTTTCACATCCATTACAAAGTCCAGCTGACGGGGGGCAATCTGTTATACCCAAAATTTTGACCCCCCCCCCCCCCCGGTTAGGGTCTACGACGTTTTGGTGTTGTGAGGGGCATTTCAATCAAGTAATGAAAGATTCAGGCTCGATCAGCGCATTCCAGGGCATGGGGAGCAGTTTTGTCATTATCAGGGGCGTTTTCGTAATTTTTAAGGCTCCCGAGACCTCCTATAGGCTTTCTCTCTCCTCCAAAGGATGCCTAAATCAGCTTGAAATGCTTTGATATTTTAACCCATGATAGAGGATGACATTTTAAGCATAATGGCGTTGGAATTTCGATTTTTCAAATTCCCAATAATTGTCTAGCGATTTCTGACTGAATCTGACGAGACATTGAATTTAAAAATATTCCAACATTTAAAAAATTCGATTCCACTTCAGAAAAATCATAATTGCCATTCTTGACACGTTGTTAAATTTTCACAGCAAAATTCCTTTGGGAAGTTATTTAATTAAAAAGCCAAAAAATCTTATTTTTACTAGATTTTCTTTATCTTTAAGAAAGTCTATATATAGGGATAGGTCTTTTGATAAAATCATAATCTCTCAAGCTCTTAGAACCCTAGGCAGTCAAAACTCTTCTCCATAGCCAGCCTCCCACGTTTTTGCACCCTCAAGCACCAAAACAACACCGAAATCTCACCAAAATCAACACCGAAACACGTTTTTCAATTCCCAACACATCAAAAATCATCAAACATCAGCCAAACCACCTCCAAAACGTGAAGAACACCTTCAACAATCAACAACCAGAAGCCCGGGTCGAACTCAATCCGGAACCGGCACCATCAGAGCCTCCAAAGAATTCAAACCTGAAGAATCATCTTGAATTCGAAGGTAAAACAGGTTACAATTCTACTTTTCTAACTCCCCACGACCTTATTAACTCTCTGTTAAATTTTGGGCTCAAAATAACCCTTGTCGGCTTCTGTATTGCCGTTTGTTTAAGATTCGGTCCAATTACTTGTTCGTTAAGTTTCGCATTAAATTCTATTTCAAATCGAAAACTTTCAATAACTAACGTCTTGTACATCTTGCAGGCTACACACCCATAAAATTTGAGCTTAAAACACCGTCGGGAACCATCAAAAACCAACTATCTGTGGGTTGTCCGTGACCTCGGACTCATTGTCCGGGACCACGGACGGTGGCGGGATTTCATATTTTTCAATTTTTCAAATTGTAGGGTTTTTGTCAATACATGTCCGGACCCACGGACACCCTGTCCGTGGCCCCGGACTTTTCAAGTTTGTGTTTTTATTTTAGTTCTGTTTTCGAAATCATTTAATTCAACTAGGGTCCGTGGTCTCAGACATTAGGTCCGTGGCTACGGACGTAATTAAAATTTGACCTAATTCTGCCTCCGAAACCCTAGTTTAGGTAGCTTTTAATTTTACTTTAATTTTCTGTCAAAAAACGCTAAAAAATAAAAAAACAGAAGCGCGCACTTAGGTTAAAAATGACTTTGTAGTAAGTCGTAAATAAACCAAGTAGAGGAAAAACGACCTAGGAAGGGTAATGAAAGTAATTTGAACCCTAAATAAGTCCAATACCAAGCCCCCGAACCCGAACTCTACCTTTCCTAATTTACTCTAGGTTAAAATTAGGTGACGACTCATAATAGGTTCCAGTGAGCTAGCTTAGGTTTTAATAATTATTGTTATATGACATAGTTATTAACTTTAGGTTATAAGTGGACCTAAAACCCGGTTAGATCCTAATCAGCTTTAATCAACATAGAATGGGGTTTAAAATCGAGGCTTACACCATCTTAATCCAATCGTGATTGTCGCTTCTTAACTAAACATAAACAAACGTCGCAGCGGAATTTAACCAACACCAGGACCTTGCCACGGTCTTAAATAACTGAACATACCGAACTTAAATACTTACAATTGTTAATCCAAAATATACACCAACCGAGTTTACAGGTATCTCAAGTACCAACATATCCTTCACAAGTTTTCATATCAACAGACGGGTGCATATGCGCATCCCGTACTCAAAAATTAAACCCGTCCTAAGTCTAACCACCCCTACTCTCAAGATAAGTCTTCTGTGGGCGCTTACCTGCAAAATGTAAACAATCGCCCCCGAGGGGGTCATCACCTTTGCTGGTACGATTCTCTTATAGTCCCAAGCTAACAGGACTACGACGACTAATTGTCGATAGCATGGAGTTGATTAGATACACAACATAAGTAGGAAGTGCAATAAACAACAAGCCACATATGAACAGACATAGTTCACACTCAAAGAACGACTTAAAAGCGTTCCCTTAGTAAGAAGGTTAATCTTTAAACTCCTCATGTTATGGTTCCTCTTAATCTCAGTCCATATATCCTTATCTCAATCTCAGTATACAAACCGTTCTTTAAGTAGAAATGGTTGTATCTTATCTCAATGTTTATTTTTGTCGGGTCAAAAGTAACCCTAGCCAATGAACTATCAACTCCATTGGTTGAATAAACAACTTATCTTGAATTTAGGATTTAGGTGATCCTACCGCACCATCTTAATCTGCCTCCTACCTTGGACTGAAATCCAAGGTAGTTGAGTCGACTTTCGACCCTAGGCAACAAGTCCGAAGACAAGTCCTCAAGCGGAAGTCGGATCTGATTCAGATACCGACCCCCTTTCCTTAACATGCATGACCGGAGTCAGTCCCGGATTCCTCACTCCCCCTAAGTTACCAGTTAGTAGAAGGTCTTGAAGACGAAGTGTTAGTTAAACCTTTCTCGGGTAGTAACCAACCAACAAATTTGGGAGTGAATTTCTTATCTCATCCAGTGTTACTAAGAATTGTTAGTAACTAATCTCAAGGTCAAGTGTGTTAGCACATCACAAACACACAAGAAAATAAATAGTCCGGTTGCATGCTTTATCTTGTTTTAATCGAAGCAAATAAACAGATAGCACACAAGCCGGGGGACACCTCGTTAGAAAGCAGGCTACAAGAAAACCATACCGTACACCGTCGTTTATGTCGGTTGTCTAATCTCCTTCCGAATCACAATTCTCAAATCCTAAAACATTCATCCAATTAAGGTCATTAATTTTTCCCAATTTACTTAACTTACTTAACCACTAACGATCCTCATCCAAAACCACTTAAGTTCTTATAATCTTAACTTTAAACACTTAAATCATCAACTTAACTTAACCCCTTAAGTCCTTATATTCTTGTCTTTCTAATAATCATTACCCTCTTAATGGCATACCACTAATACCACTTAACATCCTCAAAATTAAAAGTTTTTTTTATATATATAAGGGCCGACCGACCCACCGACCGACCCAACCCCTGGGTCGATCCATTCCAGTAACATTCTGGTTCGAAAAATTCTTACTCGACCGACCTAGCCAGGGTCGGTCCTAAGGTCGGTCCATTCCAGAAACTTTCTTGTTCTCAAACTTTTGCCCGACCGACCCAAGACCCTATGGGTCGGTCGCTTCCAGAAACATTCCGGCTGGCTTATTACAGTCCGACCGACCTAGACAGGGTCGGTCCACTGTAGAATTTTCTCCTTAAATGCTCAATCAATCCCAAACTCTTCCACAGGTTCCCCCAATATGCTCTAACATGTTCTAACACCAATTGGTACCTTAATCCCACCTTCAAACATCCACCAAACTCCTTAATTCACCCACCAAAATCCCCTTAACCGGTTACTCAATTCTTACAAGAAATCCCTAACACTTGTTACTTAATTCCTTACACTTCCAATAACTAATTTACCTAGGACTTCAACTAACCAAAACATTTCCTTTCTATCAATGTAACCACTCCTCAAGCATTACCACTCATTCCCATTCTCTTTTACTCAACTTCTTAAGGCTATATACTCTAGCTCATGCTTAAACCTTCACAAGACATAACACCTTATTACCTTCAAACTTTGCATAAGTTTCCTAACTTCTCTTATCATGGTTTTGGTACCTTAAATTCACCATTGAAACCCCTAGTTCCTCCTACACATTCCTAGGTCATCTTATTACTCAATAACACCTTAGTTTATCCATTTCCACCTAAACAACCCTTAATGTTTACTAGCACACCTTTATACATAAAATCTCCTTAGAACATCTTAAACACCAAGTTTCACAACCAAATTTTAACATGGATTCTCTAGTATATTACTACACCCAAGCACTTAGGTTTTTCACCTTAAACAACCAAGAACACTCAAATCCTTAATACACATTCCTCACACACAAACTACACCCAAGCTACACTACATCATAATATAGTGCATAAACTTAAATTGCTTGGCACTTAGGCCCTTAAATGATTGGCTCTTAGGCCCTTAAATGACATAAAACTTAACCACTGAATTTTCCATAATTAATAGATTTTGACCTCCAAATACAAACAACAATGCTCCCATTGAAATAATAGTGTTCATGTAATTCACCTTGTGAATGTTTTACTAACTCATTTTGCCATTTGCTCCTTAGTCATAAGTTCTCAAATATAATCATCTTCTTTCTCCTAGGTTTTATCACCCCTTCCTAATGTAAACTCTAAGCTACACATACCCTTTATCTAAGTCCCATTCCTTAAAACAATAGAACACCTTAAGGTAAGTCATTTACCTTATTTTTCCAAGCTTTTCCTCACACTTTCCTCCTTGGGTTTTCTTGTTTGATTTATGGCCACCCACTTAAATTCCCTTGCCAATGTTCTAATCAATATACAATGACTCTAATGAGTGCTAAAGAATACACCAACCTTAAGGAATCACTCCTAGGTTAAAAATGTGTTTTAAGACATTAAGGTGGATGATTACCTTTGAAGTCTCAAAGTAGACTTGGGCAATGAATGAAAGAGGACCTCCACTATTCCTTGGTGATTAAAAGCAAGCTATTTCAAGGCATAAAAACAAGGCTCCATGAGAGGTAATTTTCGGACATTAAGAAAATGAGAGGAAAGATGATTTTTCTTTCGTTTTCCTTACCTTGAATGAATGGAGGAGTAAAAGGACTCTTCAAGCTGATTTTTCCTCCTCTAATGGCGGTTTCCCTTGGCACCAAAATGAAGCTTTTGGAGATTTGGAAAGATAGAAAGCAAGAGCTTGATCTAACTAAGAGTAATATGGGTTTAGTTTTGGATTTGGAGCTAAAATGAGTACTTGGTGAGCAAAGCAAGTTGGAGGAAGTATGGGGCTGGTTCTTACGTGAATGGAGAAGGGAGGAAGAAGATGAAACCGGTGGAAAGAAGAGAATGAATAAGAAGAGGAGAGAGAGAGAAGCTTAAAAGGTAAGATATTTGTTAAAGTAAATAGTACTCTCTTTATTTCCCTCTTCTTTTTCTAATATCGCAGGCTCATGTGGTGACTCACCACCCTTAAAAACCAACCCCTTGTTAAATAAGGGTATTTATAGTATTTGTTGACCAATTAGTTAAAGTAAGTTGACTAAAGACTAAACTAGGTACTATTTGGGCACTATTCACAATTAGTGTACATATTTGTGAACGTTTTCATTTCCCATTGGTCTAGGCTTCCTAATGTGATACTAAGTAGCACACAAGTTGATTAAGGAGTAATCATAGGCATTTAGCCACTCAAAACCTCCTTCCAAGACAATTTTTTAAAAATGTGCTTTAAGAGTCCTTAAAGCATAATTTGTGTTTTAACTTGTTTTTGAGCTTGGTTTTCTTTGGTAATTGGTTTAACATGTCCATTAGCATGTTACTAAGGTCTAAGAATGATATTTGGGTATTACCCAAAGTTACTCCAAGCTTAGAGCATCTTTTTGCTTAAATTGCTCTTATGGTGTTTCCTTGTGCTTTCTTTGGTTAAAATTGTTTCTTATCATTCCTAAGGCATAAATTAGCCTTCTTATATCTTAGTTTAACATCCAAACACCATATCTAGGTTTGGGGTATTTCAATCTACCCCCCTTAAAAGAACTTTGTCCCCAAAGTTCATATATATTCTTAATCATTCACATTACTCAAAGTCCTTAATCTTAATACCATATCTTATATTCACATTCACACATCTCAAGACTCAATGGTCTGCCACGAGTACAATACATAAGTACTATACATATCTCAACTTAACACAAAGTGTAATATCTTACACACGCCATATCTTACATTCACCAAAGCAAACGACAAACATGTTCGTTTACTAACTCAAAACTAACTCAAAAGCGAGGAAGCTCTACCCCCTTTAAAAAGGGGTACGCCGCGTACCCAATACTGACGATCTAGTTGCTAATTAACGAAGGGTACTTCGATCTCATCTTATCCTCTAATTCCCACGTGGCCTCTTTGACATCTTGGTTAGACCAGAGAACCTTCACCAGTCACACTGACTTATGGCGAGTGTCCCTAGTCTTAGTATCCAAGATTCTCTGAGGAGTCTCCACTGATCTCATATTTGGCCCTAATGTCAATCTCTTAGGTTCTAACACATCGGACGGGTGGTGCATGTATTTCTTCAGCTGTGAAACGTGAAAGACATCATGCACTTTACCCAGCTCAGCAGGTAAATTCAACCTGTAAGCAACTGGGCCCACCCGCTCCGTAATCTCAAAAGGACCAACAAACTTTGGGCTCAGTTTTCCCTTCTGTCCAAATCTAAACACACCCTTCATCGGTGAGACTCGTAGAAATACCCGGTCACCCACTACGAACTCCAGGTTTCGTCGTCGAACATTAGCATACGACTCCTGCCTATCTTGAGCAGCTTTCATATTCTCCCTGATTTGTTGAACTTCAGCCTGAACTTGCTCTAAGTACTCTGGTCCTATAATGACCGTCTCACTTGACTCATCCCAGCAGAGCGGTGTACGACATGGTCTACCGAACAACGCTTGGAAAGACGCCATCTTGATCGAAACATGATAGCTATTGTTATAAGAGAACTCGATCAGATGCAACTTGTCAATCCAACTGCCCTGGAAGTCTAAGGCATATGCTCTCAGCATGTCCTCGAGTGTCTCAATTGTACGCTCAGTCTGACCATCTGTTTGAGGATGAAATGCAGTGCTCAACTTCAATTCTGTACCCAACGCTTCTCTCGTAGCTCTCCAGTACCTCGAAAGGAGTCTGGTATCCCTATCAGACACTATGGTATTTGGTACCCCGTGGTGTCTCATGATCTCCTTATCAAATAACTAAGCTAACTTAGTTACCTTCCAAGTATCCTTCATCGGTATGAATCGGACTACCTTGGTAAGGTGATCCACTACGACCCATATCATGTTCAGACCTCCCCTGGTAGGTGGGAGTCCGACCACGAAGTCCCTGGAGATATCATGAAACTTCCACTCTGGAACTGGCATCGACTGTACCATTCCGCCCGGTTGTCGGTGCTCGAATTTCACCTTCTGGCATGTGAGACACCTCAAAACAAACTCGGTAACATCTGCCTTCATCCCCAACCACCAGAAGTATCTCTTCATGTCTTTATACATCTTAGAGGCTCCCGGATGGAAACTGAAGAACAGTGCGATTCCCTCAATATGCGGTCCTTCAGATCTAAACTGCTGCGCGGGACGCATAACCGGCCCTTAAGTCTGATCAGATCATCGTCATGAAGTCTGAAGTCATATTTCTGACTCTCAAAGGTACCTTCTGTCAGCTACTATCTGACTTCCCTCATATACTCACTGGCCCTCTGAGCCTCTCGCACCTCATCAACCAAGCTCCAGGAAGCAAGTAGCGAATGGAGTGAGTGTGCTCGACAGCTCAAGGCATCAGCTATAACATTGGTCTTCCCTTCTTTGTACTGGAGGTCAATGTCATAGTCTTTCAGAAATTCTAACCATCTCCTCTGTCGAAGATTCAACTCCTTCTGAGTGAATATATATTTCAAGCTCTTATGATCGGTGTAGATCGTCACACTAACCCCGTATAAGTAGTGGCGCCATATCTTCAAAGCAAAGACTACAGCTCCCAACTCTAAATCATGTGTGGGGTAGTTCTCCTCATGTTTCTTCAGCTGGTGTGAGGCATATGCTACCACCTTACCATGCTGCATGACCACGCAACCCAGCCCTCTACCGGATGCATCACAGTAAACCTCAAAGCCCTCCGTACCGTCTGGAATGGTCAGAACCGGTGCAGTGGTCAATGAGTCCTTCAAGCTCTGGAATGAACTCTCAAAGTCATCCGTCCATACGAACGGTGCATCTTTCTTCATCACACTGGTCATCAGCTTCGCGACCTTGCTGATGTCCTTAATAAATCTCTGATAGTACCCTGCCAAACCGAGGAAGCTCCGGATGTCGGTAACTATCTTCGGTCTTGGCTAGGTGTGTACGACACGACATCTATCTTTGTTGGATCTACAGAGATCCCAGCATCTGAGATGACATGACCCAGGAAGGAGACCTGGTCAAGCCAAAACTCACATTTGGAGAACTTAGCATAAAGCTGGTTCTCCCTCAGTATCTCCAACACCCTTCTCAAATGTTTCTCATGCTTAGCTCTCGACTTTGAATATATCAGTATGTCATCGATGAATACCACAACCGACTTGTCCAACTTCTCCCTAAACAAGCGGTTCATCAGATCCATGAATTTCGCCGGTGCGTTCGACAAACCGAACCACATCACTGTAAATTCGTAATGGCCGTAACGTGTCCGGAATGCCGTCTTCTCAATATCTCCCTCCTTAATGGCTATCTAATGATACCTCGAACTGAGATCAATCTTGGAAAACACAGATGCCCCCTTCAACTGATAGAACAGATCATCAATGCGAGGTAGTGGGTACTTATTCTTCACAGTCACAACATTCAACTCTTTGTAGTCGATGCAGAGGCAGAGACTGCCATCCTTCTTCTTCACGAAGAGAATTGGCGCTCCCCATGGTGAAACACTAGGTCTTATGAACCCCTTATCTAACAAGTCTTTCAACTGCTCTTTCAACTCATTCATTTCTGCAGGAGCCATGCGGTATGGTGCCTTGGCTATCGGTCTGGTTCCAGGCATCTCGATGGTGAACTCTATCTCCCGAGTGGGTGGCATGCCGGGTAGTTCCCATGGGAAGAGTTCGGGGAACTCCGACACTACAGGTAAGTCGGGGTCGAACTCGGGGTCTCTCTTTATGTCCTGGACATAGTAGAAATATACCTCTTCCTTCCTCCTCAACTCCTTATACAATGCCATGGCGGAGATGATCTTGGTCGAAGGGTCTCTGGGCCTCTGGCGGTATGATATTGTTACCCCAGACGGACTCCTAAGTAGCAGTCGGTGCTCGGCGTAGAGGATATGACCCTTGTGCCACTCCAACCAGTTCATCCCAAAGATAACATCAAATCCTAAATCCCTTAACTCAATGAATATGACTGGAAAGTCTTCACCCTTAATTCTGATGGTGGCTCCTCGGTAGTAGCGAGTGCAATGAACCTTCTCCTTAGACGGGAGCGTAACCGTGAAGTCGGGTAGCTCATCAGCATCTAACCCCAACCTCCTCGCAAATGATGCCGAGATAAAGGTATGCGAGGCCCCTGAGTCGAAGAGAACTGATGCCTCAATCCCATCGATCGGAAAGGTGCCGGTGAGGATAGTACCGCTAGCGTCGGCCTGTGCCTCTGTAAGGATGCTTAGCGCACCTTCCGTACTGAGTCCATAACCTAATTACGTTTCACAAGCTTCACGAGTAATGATGGTATAACAAGAGTCGTAACAATTAATATGAACAACACTGTTATCTTATTGATAACCATCTTGTTTACATCATGTGCTTCTTTCTTACACCTCCTTTCTTACATCACACATAAAACATTACATGGCTAATATTGTCTAAAGGTTAGGTTTAACCGTCCTGGTCTCATGTGCGTCGCATTGATCACTGCTGATGGTGTTGTATTCAGCTTAATTCTCTTAATCCCATGGTACAACATCCTTGACTCACCACCCATGACTAATACATCTCCAGACTTAAGTAGTAGCTTATTAGCATGGTCCACACGCTTCTGCTTGCCGTATAGGAATTCAGTGTCATCTCCAATGGACCAAGACACTACGGGTATCCCCCTTTTAAAGGACTTCGCTGTCTCGTCCTTATCCTGTTGCAATCCAAGTCGCCCGTCCTTCTCGTAAAAATTAACGATGCATAGATCTGCTTGTATGTCTGGGATCGGGTCAGCTTCCAGCTGCTGAGCGATCTCCACGACTTGTGTAATAACCGGATGGAACTCTTCGAGTGTTCCCGGTGGTGAGACTCCATCTTGTGCTCTCGTGGTTTGGTACGTCTTGGCATACGGATTCCAATCCTTGCCTAAGCTCATCATCCTAAGTTTCATCCTTGCTTCTCCTGGGTACTCCGGTGTATAGAAACCTCCCGGTCCCACTCCTAACTGACTGCATCTTCTGATGATGGCTATTTGTGCTTCGGTGTCAGGTATCCCCTTAATAAAATCATACCTGGGCGGATAACCTGACATTGTTCATTTGGAAAGTCTCAGGTTTCGATGTCGATCTCTTCCGGGTTAAGTGTTAAAGGTATGGGATAGCAAATGTTGAAGTTTCCTAAGGTGGTAATAGGTTATATCTTACTTAATTCTAATCATGTCTTATTTTTTTTATCTAACTTAATCATCCACCAAAGCATGCATGAAATGCGATAAGCAGGCAATTTTATTACTTAATGGTTTATAGCGGTACCTGGCCTCGATGAGGGTTCAGCCTCATCGTCCCGGTCCACCATGTGAAGTGGGTCCTGACTTCTGGACTACCCGTGGGTTCTTATTTGTAGCCGGCTGAGACATCTTCTGACCGTCAGATCTAGCACCCTGATCGGTCTTTCCCTTGCCCTTCATCTCGGGCCTAAAAGCTCTGCTCTCGGGGTTCCGGAAGCACTCGTATGCCTGGTGTCCGTATACCCCACAGAAATTGCACTCCACCTTATTACCCTTGCAGTCGAGCCCGGGGTGGTCCTTGTGACACCACTGATAGATGTAGCGTCACTGGTAGCCACCACCGGCTCCCTTCCCAGACTCAGAACCTGATTATGTTCGATATCAGTAATTGTGTCTCAATGGTTGCTGAATGATTCGTAACTCACTTAAAGTGTATTTCCTTACCCTTTGGTGCTTTTGAGCACAGGGGCTTAGCAGCAATAGCATACGTCAACTTTAGTGGCTCTTCAGTAGCCTTCTCAGTCTTCATCTTTCCCTTCTGACTCTTTTGGGACTGAGGCTGGTACTTTTGCTTCTTGTACCCGCCTTACCCTTGGTTCTCAATACTCTTACCGGCTGTCTTCCTCTTAGCAGCATTGTCTTCGTTCCTCAGCTGGACGGTTATCTCAACCTTAGCAGCGGCATGATAGCACTCCTGCTTTCAAAGTATTAGTTTCTCTCATTCTCATGGTCTAAATCTTATTAACTTATTTGTATCTTAACCTTTCTCATTACCTGCAAGGTAGTATAACTCGCCGGCTCCATTCCGTAGCGGAGTCGATGGCTCAGCCCGCCATGGAAGCGGTCCACCAAAATCTGGTCCGAATACCCCAGACCCCCGGCAGAAGACGAAGCAAGGCGGTGAACTCTGAGTAGTACTAGTCCACCGTCATCTTGTCCGTCTGCTTCAGCGCATCTAACTGTAGGCGCTTCTTTGTCTGGACATGGGCGGGATAGTATTTGGCTCGTAGTAAAGCTGTGTACTGTTCCCAGCCAAACTCTAGATTGGCCACATGCTCGGCCCTCACCAGCTTCCACCAATCGCCTGCTGCTCCTTTCAGGTAAAACGCAGCAAGACGCACCTTGATCCTAGCAGGGACGTCAAGGGTCTCGAAGGCGGTCTGCAGCTCAGAGATGTATGCCTCAAGCTTGGTGGGATCAGTCTCCCCCTTAAAAGATGCGGGTCGAAGGTCAGCAAGACTCTTCACCCAGTTTGGCTCCCGGGGCTGTGGCAGTGGAGGTGGTGGTGCGCCAGGCTGGTAGCCCATGTGCCCAAGCGCGGCAGCCACGATCTCAGCTATTGTCTGCCCACTAGGTATATCAGTAGCCTCGTCGCCTCAACCACGGCCTCGGCCTCCTCTCGGACGTCCTGCCATCTGAACAATTACAACGCGCATTAGGCCGTATTCACAATGTTTTTGGTTCACGAATTTATAACGTCCGTAGACGGTAAAGACAATCCACACTTAGTAGTGCTCTTCTCACTCTAACTTTTCTCGCACCCTTATCCTCTAACTTGTCTTACTCATATCCTAACTCGTGGTAATCTGTGTTCGGTATATCCTTATTCAGAGCGTAACTACGCTCTGATACCACTTTTTGTAACACCCCATCTTAATCCAATCGTGATTGTTGCATCTTAACTAAACATAAACAAACGTCGCAGCGAAATTAACCAACACCAGGACCTCCACGGTCTTAAATAACAGAACATACCGAACTTAAATACTTACAACTGTTAATCCAAAATATTCACTAACCGAGTTTACAAGTATCTCAAGTACCAACTTATCCTCCACAAGTTTTCATATCAACAGACGGGTGCACATGCGCATCCCGTACTCAAAATTAAACCCGTCCTAAGTCTAACCACCCCTACTCTCAAGATGAGTCTTTTGTGGGCGCTTACCTACAAAATGTAAACAATCACCCCGAAGGGGTCAGCACCTTTGTTGGCACGATTCTCTTATAGCCCCTAAGCTAACGGGGCTAAGACGACTAATTGTCGATAGCATGGAGTTGATTAGATACACAACATAAGTAGGAAGTGCAATAAACAACAAGCCACATATGAACAGACATAGTTCACACTCAAAGAACGTCTTAAATGCATTCCCTTAGTAAGAAGGTTCTTCTTTAAACTCCTCATGTTATGGTTCCTCTTAATCTCAGTCCATTCTTATCCTAATCTCAATCTCAGTATACAAACCGTTTTTTAATTAGAAATGGTTGTATCTTATCTCAATGTTTATTTTTGTCAGGTCAAAAGTAACCCTAGCCAATGAGCTATCAACTCCATTGGTTGAATAAACAACTTATCTTAAATTTAGGATTTAGGGATCCTACCGCACCTTCTTAATCTGCCTCTTACCTTGGACTGAAATCCAAGGTAGCTGAGTCGACTTTCGACCCTAGGCAACAAGTCCAAAGACAAGTCCTCAAGCGGAAGTCAGATTTGATTCAGATAGCGACCCTCTTTCCATAACATGCATGACCGGAGTCAGTCTCGGATTCCTCACTCCCCCTAAGTACCAATTAGTTGAAGGTCTTGAAGACGAAGTGTTAGTTAAACCTTTCTCGGGTATTAACCAACCAACAAATTTGGGAGTGAATTTCTTATCTCATCCAGTGTTACTAAGTATTGTTAGTAACTAATCTCAAGGTCAAGTGTGTTAGTACATCGCAAACACACAAGAAGATAAATAGTCCGGTTGCATGCTTTATCTTGTTTTAGTCGAAGCAAATAAACAGATTGCACACAAGCCGAGGGACACCTCGTTAGCAAGCAGCTACAAGAAAACCATACCGTACACCGTCGTTTATGTCGGTTGTCTAATCTCCTTCCGAATCCCAATTCTTAAATCCTAAACCATTCATCCAATTAAGGTCATTAATTTTTCCCAATTTACTTAACTTACTTAACCACTAACGATCCTCATACAAAACCACTTAAGTTATTATAATCTTAACTTTAAACACATAAATCTTCAACTTAACTTAACCCCTTAAGTCCTTATATTCTTGTCTTTCTAATCATCGTTACCCTCTTAATGGCATACCACTAATACCACTTAACATCCTTAAAATTAAAAGTTTTATATATTTATATAAGGGCCGACCGACCCAACCCCTGGGTCGGTCCATTCCAGTAACATTATGGTTCGAAAAATTCTTACTCCACCGACCCAGCCAGGGTAAGTCCTAAGGTCGGTCCATTCCAGAAACTTTCTGGTTCTCAAACGTTTGCCCGACCGACCCAAGCTCAGCCCAACCGACCCAAGACCCTCTGGGTCGGTCGGTTCCAGAAACATTCCGGCTGGCTTATTACAGTCCGACCGACCTAGATAGGGTCGGTCCCCTGGGTCGGTCCACTGTAGAATTTTCTCCTTAAATGCTCAATCAATCCCAAACTCTCCCACAGGTTCCCCAATATACTCTAACATGTTCTAACACCAATTGGTACCTTAATCCCACCTTAAAACATCCACCAAACTCCTTAATTCACCCACCAAAATCCCCTTAACCGTTTACTCAATTCTTACAAGAAATCCCTAACACTTGTTACTTAATTTCTTACACTTCAATAAGTAATTTACCTAGGACTTCAACTAACCAAAACATTTCCTTTCTATCAATGTAACCACTCCTCAAGCATTACCACTCATTCCCATTCTCTTTTACTCAACTTCTTAAGGCTATATACTCTAGCTCATGCTTAAACCTTCACAAGACATAACACCTTATAACCTTCAAACTTTGCATAAGTTTCCTAACTTCTCTTATCATGGTTTTGGTGCCTTAAATTCACCATTGAAACCCATAGTTCCTCCTACACATTTCTAGGTCATCTTACTCAAGAACACCTTAGTTTATCCATTTCCACCTAAACAACCCTTAATGTTTACTAGCACACCCATATACATAAAATCTCCTTAGAACATCTTAAACACCAAGTTTCACAACCAAATTTTAACATATATTCTCTAGTATATTACTACACCCAAGCACTTAGGTTTTTCACCTTCAACAACCAAGAACACTCAAATCCTTAATACATATTCCTTACACACAAACTACACCCAAACTACACTACATCATAATATAGTGCTTAAACTTAAATTGCTTGGCATTTTGGCCCTTAAATGACTTGGCTCTTAGGCCCTTAAATGACATAAACTTAACCACTGGATTTCCCACAATTAATAGCCTTTGACCTGCAAATACACACAACAATGCTCCCATTGCAATAATAGTGTTCTTGTAATTCACCTTGTGATTGTTTTACTAACTCATTTTGTCATTTGCCTTAGTCATAAGTTCTCAAATATAATCATCTTCTTTCTCCTAGGTTTTATCACCCCTTCCTAATGTAAACTCTAAGCTACACATACCCTTTATCTAAGTCCCATTCCTTAAAACAAATAGAACACCTTAAGGTAAGTCATTTACCTTGTTTTTCCAAGCTTATCCTCACACTTTCCTCCTAGGGTTTTCTTGTTTGATTTTTGGCCACCCACTTAAATTCCCTTGCCAATGTTCTAATCAATATACAATGACTCTAATGAGTGCCAAAGAATACACCAACCTTAAGGAATCATTCCTAGGTTTAAAAATGTGTTTTAAGACATTAAGGTGGATGATTACCTTTGAAGTCTCAAAGTAGACTTGGGCAATGAATGAAAGAGGACCTCCACTATTCCTTGGTGATTAAAAGCAAGCTAGTTCAAGGCATAAAAACAAGGCTCCATGAGAGGTAATTTTCAGACATTAAGAAAATGGGAGGAAAGATGATTTTTCTTTCATTTTCCTTACCTTGAATGAATGGAGGAGTAAAAGGACTCTTCAAGATGATTTTTACTCCTCTAATGGCGGCTTCCCTTGGCACCAAAATGAAGCTTTTGGATATTTGGAAAGATAGAAAGCAAGAGCTTGATCTAACTAAGAGTAATATGTGTTTAGTTTTAGATTTGGAGCTAAAGTGAGTACTTGGTGAGCAAAGCAAGATGGAGGAAGTATGGGGCTGGTTCTTACGTGAATGGAGAAGGGAGGAAGAAGATGAAACCGGTGGAAAGAAGAGAATGAAGAAGAAGAGGAGAGAGGGAAGCTTCAAAGGTAAGATATTTGTTAAAGTAAATAGTACTCTCTTTATTTCCCTCTTCTTTTTCTAATATGGCTGGCTCATTTGGTGACTCACCACCCTTAAAAACTGGCCCCTTTTTAAATAAGGGTATTTATAGTATTTTTTGACCAATTAGTTAAACTAAGTTGACTAAAGACTAAACTAGGTACTATTTGGGCACTATTCACAATTAGTGCACATATTTGTGAAATATTTGATTTAGGATTCCTAATGTGATACTAAGTAGCACACAAGGTTATTAAGGAGTAATCATGGGCATTTAGCCACTCAAAACCTCTTTCCAAGACAATTTTCCAAAAATGTGTTTTAAGAGTCCTTAAAGCACAATTGTGTTTCAACTTGCTTTTGAGCTTGGTTTTCTTTGGTAATTGGTTTAACATGTCCATTAGCATGTTACTAAGATCTAATAATGATATTTGGCTGTTACTCAAAGTTACTCCAAGCTTAGAGCATGTTTTTGCTTAAATTACTCTTATGGTGCTTCCTTGTGTTTTCTTTGGTTAATATTGTTTCTTAATGTTCCTAAGGCATAATTTAGCCTTCTTATATCTTAGTTTAACATCCAAACACCATATCTAGGTTTGGGGTATTTCAATATATAGGTTGGATCGAGGTCTTGAAAAAAAGAAAAAGAAAAGGGACAGATCTAATGCAATGTGTTGACTGAAAGTTTTCACCATCAGATCCAATTATTATGTTTGTCCGTGAAAATTTAGGCTACGTTTTGGTGTTGGCTTTTTTCTGGCATTTTCACCACCTGGCGTAAGTCATAATAATGACATGTTTGCCTTTGCCTGTTCAGTGAGAGCATTTTGACTAGGGCTTCGTTTATGCCCAAATCTCTTCACATAAATTATTCGCGCCACTTCTACCTTCTTCCTTCTTCTTTTCTTCATTCGCGCGCGTTCTTCTTTGTTCTCCCTTCTCTTCGATGACCTTCATGCTTGATTATCTCTGTTTGATCTTTGTTGGGCGACTGTTGCTTATTCTCTTCCCATTTCTTGGTCGAGCTTCGTTGGATGTCTCCTGAGTTCCGTAAGATTCTCATAACTATACTTCATCTTGCTTGACCATTTCTAGGGTTTATACCTTGTTTCTGATGGATTTGAGTAGACTTCGACTGATTCTAGGGTTTATACCCAGTTTCTGATGGATTTGAGTAGACTTTGCCTGATTCTGGATTTTGGGCTATTTTATCTGCTCTGTTCTATCGTGAATGTTGTTGTTGGTTTTTTCATATGGGCAACTCGATCTTTTGATTTCTATGTCACTTTGGATTTGGGAAATGTGTTGGCTATTTTAGTGTGAAACTGTTGTTCGATCTAGTTTGTGCACAATCGTGAGAAACTTACCAAATTTGGTTGTTGTTGGTTACCCTATTTGGGCACCCGATTGCTTGATTTCTCTGTGCCTGTTGATGATGGTGATCTACTTCGGTTTTATGGAGAAGGAGATTGGTTCTGTTTGTGGATTTGGTCGGATTGAAATTGGTTCTGTTTGTACCAAGAAAAAGCTCATGTTTGTGAGTTTGGTCGAAATACAAAATTCTATTTATGTTATTGTTGTCAGATTTGGCTCAAACATTATTGGATTTGGATTCTATAATTATTGGTCTAACTAGTTTGGATCAATTTGGCTTTGGTTAATTACCTTGTTTGTGTTCATAGGAACTGCATGTCCCTTGTTGAGAATACTAAAAATGCCCATGAAATGTGGATTAGTGTATGAAACCCTACTGCTTGTGTTAGTTAAAACTACTCAAACCTGTAACGGCCACCTCCACTATAGTACTACCCTAATGATCTTGGCCAGATTATAAATTCAAAGATAAAAACAGAAAATACAAAAAATGATAGTGCTACTGTGGAAGTAGCGGTACTTACAGTTTGAGCTGTGTAATAACTTCACAAGCGGTTGTTGTGAGTCTACACTAATCCACTTAGCGATGATGAGGGTAATCATACTCTGAGCCGGAAAATATCCGCACAACAATGATGAGGACAAACTTACTCTGAGTTGTATAGTCCTGAAAAACACATTCGTGTCATCTTGATGCCTTGTGACGATCAGTTGTGAATAAGCATCGTTGGGTGACCTATGGCGGCCTGACGAGAATGAACTACAATGACGGAGCAATGTCGAGCAGTCGAGAACGAGCATTGTGAAGTATATTAATAGATTGTAGTTATTAGAATTACAATTACTCGTATCGATTCAATTATGCAAATGTGAACAAGTATTGAGTGTATTTAAATATTGTATAGTTACAATTGTTGTTATCAATTGATAGAGTTGTAGTTGATAATAGTAAAGTTATTTGTATAGACCTTAATGTGAATGTTAAACAAATAATGAGTGTAATAAAACTTTGTTGATTTGTAATTGTTGTTACTCATTAGTAAAAGTAATAAAACTTAACGCTATTAATATATTAGTTGAAATCGTAAAAAAAACAAAAGAATACGCATATAAGTAATTATAAAAAGTACAAAATAGAAAAGTGCATATAAAAAGTTTAAATACGCATATATATAATTATAAAAAACATAATATTACTTTATATAACTATAGTTTTTATAATATTACTTTATAATATATAAAATAGATAACGTTTATTTCAACAAATTTAATAATCGTTCTTTTATTATATTTATAGTTCCTATATAATATATAATACTTTTCATGCTTTTTTATATTTTTAAATAGTATACAATATATACATATGTAAATTGTAGCAATGTGAATATATTAACAAATTATAAAAATCACTTATTTATTTAACAAAATATTGTTTAAACTTTTTTTTTGATCAAGGGCTACACATGTAGCATAGTCACCAGAGTATGGTGAAATACAGCAAGGATATAACCTAGCCAAGGAAAGCATATCAAAAACTAGATAGAAACGAAGTTAGGCACAAGCCATCCCATTACAGATTGTCATTCTAATGTCTATATAAGAAAATTACTCATCTGCTGTAGCAAGTAGCTCTTCAAAACCGTTGTTACTAGCAGCACATACAGAGGTCCCCTCCAGATTCAATTTGTTCAGTTTTAGAAACCGAGCACACTCCTAGTTCCTTGTGACTTGCATTCTGGAGTGTTGTATGAATCTTCCTGTGCTCATCTGTTTGGGGTTGGTTTACTACCTCCCCTTCTCAGGATGCGATCAATGTTCGCTAGAGACTTGCTTGGGTATGGATAGGTTATTCGAAGACGTTGTCCATATTTAAAGCATTTCCTAGCTTCCGCTGAAGGTCTGCATCTTGGAAGTTTGGATTTTCTGCTTCGAAGATGTTGATGGACCGGTTTTTGTGGGCCAGAAATTTCCGGAGAGAGCTCAACGTGTAGCTCAATTTTATCTAGTGATTGTCCTTTTATCGGGGTAGGTCTACCATTGTTTGGTATAGCAGGTGATCCGACACTTATAATCTGACCATCTTCCTCCTCATTGGAGCATAATGAATTTGGAGAGCTGTCTAAGCTGGAATTCTCTTGAATTGGGCTATTTACAATGTCATTACTCGCATCTAAACTGTCATTTTTAGCCTCTAGAGGATGGAGTAGTGGCTGGGTGCAAGAAGACTGCGCCTCCTTCTGTATGTGGGGACTCGTGAAGTTAAACATCGGTATCATCTTAACTTTATGGCTCACAGGTGTCTCACATATTTCAAATATTCGCTGCCTCCCGACATCAATAATAAATTCCCCATACATCCGTTGTTCCCCATGCATGACCATGCCGGAGTCCGTTTGAATACTTCCCAGAATTCCAATACACCTCGGATAATTTGAGCAGCCGAGACCACATGAGTATCACAAATTGAAATATCCTCAACCGACACGTTGATTAGAGATGCAGCCCCCGAATTTGCCACAGCCTTTGGTTGCAGTGCCGAAACAGAGGCTATGGTTTCGTCAATCGGAGGCAGAGTTTGTGCCTTGGATACGTCCATTGTTCGCTTGTTTTCTGCTAACCTTTCACCAAGATCATCCGACCACACCTCGACTACACCGACTGTCATGATTCTGTTATCGAAAATGACCTGGACCTCCTCATTGATAATTTTAAAAATTGACGTTTCTATGGTAGCAAACACATCCAAATTCATAGGTAGCCTCATCAGGTCGGTTTCAATTTCGATTACTTTACCCAACTTATTCAGGATATTCTTTACTGACATCTCACACCAGGCCTGCGGTGGTAATCCCCTAACAAATCATACGTGTAATTTGAGGATATCTATCACTCCAGCTCTCAATACCCCATTCCTCAGCATTCCATGTCTGATTTTGCAGAAATCTAGTACGGTCTTCTGTACTATTGAAAATGGCAATGAATTCAAATGCCGATTTAGCGAGAATATGTTCTACCCCACCGTTTGTTAACAGAACTTCGCTCACTTTGCCAATGTTGGATTTAGCTCTTGAGCGTATAATAACACTTCTACCTAACTTGGGGACTAAAGATTCTGATGGAGCTAGCTTCACCATACCTGCATAGTCTGTCGTAGTTGTTTGTCGGTGAACACCTTGCTGTTCCCAGCCCCGAAGATGTGGGCTTTGTTATGATCCGATTGGTGTAGAGTAAAACGGCGGGGGAGGTGGTGGTGGTTGCTGCCGATGCGTTTGCTCCTGAGACTGGTGGTTGATAAAATGTGGTGATGGCCTGCGAGACCAAGCGGTTTGTGCGAGGATTTAAACTTATTTAATCTATGATCATCTGAGAACTGTAAAACAGACAATAATTTCAAAATAGTCAAAAATATATCAGTATAAAACAGTCAATAATTTTGTTATAAATATGTTAAATAAAACAACCACCCAAATATACTATAAATATACCATAAAATAGCACACAAAAATAGCACACAACTTCCTTCTGCTTTATTCGGTTGTTTTTCAACGACATGACATCCACATGGGGGGTCTCACTCTAGCTAGGTTGCGCACTCCCTACCCGAGGGTCCCTACTTCATCAACCCCCTTGTAGGCGTCGTCCTCTACAGTAGGATCACATTTATTTTTTTTCCCCAACGTCAAATACAACTGATATAAAGCACCATGAATACTAAAAGTAAAATAAAAAAGCTCGAAATCATATGATGGAAAGACGAGCTACAATAGCCTATAATAGAAGATACACAAGTACTATTTTAGGCGAGAAAGACACCTACTGTCATAGTATTGCCTTCTAACGGGAAGTTCCAGTCATTTATGAAAAAAAGAAGATCTACCAGTAATTTAAGTTGTTAGTTAAAGCATAAAAAAGATAGGCGGCATATGTTACAAAAAAAAAACACACTTTTCTGGAATACAATAGGTCACTTATCAGAAGCAATGCAACACACATATAAGAACATCTAACGTTATGTCTAGGTGAGTTTCCTAGCGGTTAAACCGTCAGCTAGTTTTTTGGGATGATCATAGATAAATTAACTGTGTTGCATGTTTAATCAGTGTTTATCGTTGATCAATTATGATCATGTGTGAAGTTTTTATTCTATGGAGTTTGATGTTAATTATTTGTTCATTTTTAATGTTATATCTAAAGTTTATTTTAAAGAAAGATATATAGCTTCAGTTTCAAAACCAAAAGTTATAGAAGGATACTAGGGCAGAAGTTTGTTTGTTTTTTTTTTATCATGGGGCTACAAAGGTAGCTTTACATAGTGTACTAGGACACAAGTATAGTAGGTAAACCGAATCAATTATATTGATGTAGGTATATATTAACTTATTATGCTTATATACATAAAATATATATCCACCCACACCTAACCTCGATCGATGAAGGATTTGGTTAATACTTTGTGATGTAACTTACATAAGCTGTCTTTTTAATAAAATGTGGTTAATACACAAACACGGTGACGCTCAATGATTTAATAGATATATAAGCATCGCTCAAGAATTTGGTTAATACACAAACACGAAATCTCCGTGGGGTTTGTGCTCACATATACGCGGTATGTCGGTCCTCCTTTTGGATGTGTATATTTGTAACCTCATCCATAATATTACCCGATTGAAATACGACACATGCCATAGGATAATTTTGTTTTTATAATGGAAAAATTACATCGCCCACCCATGACGTTTGGCGAAATTACACAGCCCACCCACGAGGTTTCAAAATTACTTTGCCCACCTATGTGGTTTCCACAATTTTACATCCAGCAACTTTTCTAATATTTGATCAACTTAAAAGATGGTTAAATGATATCCAAATTTGATGAAACTTTACATGGAAGATATTAAAGTGTTATATTTTGGTAAAACGTGAAATCCAACGTTTTTAAACTCATATATGATCCGTGGGACCCGATGAACGTGTCTCATGTTTCATTGGGTCCCACATGTCATATATGACCTTAAAAAACTTTCGATTTGGCATTGAACAAAAATATAACACCTTAGCATCGTCCATGTAAATTTTCATCAAATTTGGATATCATTTTACCATCTTTTAGGTTGATCAAATATTAGAAAAGTTGCTGGATGTAAAATTGTGGAAACCACATGGGTGGGCAATAGTAATTTTGAAACCTCGTGGGTGGGCCGTGTAATTTCGCCAAACGTCATGGGTGGGCGATGTAATTTTCCCTTTTATAATTGATTGGAAAACCGGACAACACTAAGGTAAAAGCCAAACCAACTCTTATACGGGCTCCAAGCAGGTTCATTCATTTGACTATAGACTAGGGCCATTTTTTATTATGCAATATTTTCTTCATTAATAATTCCGGATTCTTTTATTTCTTTGTAAAGATTGTTTCCTTCACGAGTATGTTCGTCTACGCCGTCAGATACGGAGACTACGGGTGTAATAGGAGAATCCGTTGACAAAAGGAGCACCTTAACATGATCATCTCGTGGTTATTGAGAAGACTCAAATCAGATGGTTCTATTTCTTTATCTTTCTGACTTTATCCTACGGAACCAAGGTCAAAAAGATTAAAAAAATCAGTCATTCGCAACCACTGATGAAGAATTCCTCAAAAATTAAGGATTAGTAATTTTTTTAGAAATCAAGCGAATTCGGTCTTACACATATATACACGGGGAAGGTAATAAAAAGGAAAGAAGATGAGTTCTTCTTTCATTTATCACTTAGGAGTCGTGCAAGATGAAAGTTTCATGCACGGTTTTGAATGAGAGAAAGAAGTGAGGAATCCTCTTTTTGACTCTACTTTCCCACTCCAGTCGTTGTTTTTCTTTCTGTTACTTCGAAAGTAGTTGCTTCAACTTCATCCACTGCCAAAGTGTAGTACAAAAATGTAACAGAGGAATGAAATTACAAATAACAAAATAGAAAGTAAACTACGAAAACGAGAGCATTAGAAGGTGAGAAGATCATATAGCTTCTTTGACCCAAGGACCGAGTATGGTGGGAGTCGACCCATCGTTGCAGATTTTCGGTTCCATTCGTAGACCAGCCTTTTCACCAATTCAGCCACTCCACTCCAATCTGGGTTATTATTGTCGCTATCCGGGTAGGCAAATTAATCAGTAAAACGCAAGGCTTGTGGTGTTGTAATAACAGAGCCAATGTAGCCAAGAGGGTGGGAGAGCTCTCCTCTCTCTCCTCCCCTCCTCCTTTTGCCTCTTTCTCATGTACCATGCAACAACTTCTTCCTCCCCATATCTTAGATCTCATCTTTTTCTCTAAATCCATCCTTTATTAATATCTGATCTAAATTATTCACAAACAATTTTAGTTTAACTACCAACGCGTTGATATCGTCAAGAGCTTCAAGATGAGCACAATCTTTTGTGCTTTTGGCGTAATGTCGAAAGTAGGTTTACCACTCTCGCCCTTGCTCCGCCTTCGCTCCGGCTACTTCACAGCTGGCCGCCGCCGCCCGCCACCGTGCTGCCTCCTCGTCACCACCGTCTTGATGTTGCATGTTGCTGGTTGGGTTTCAATAAACTATGGGAGCCTAAGTTGCTCCTACTTCCATATTTTATATATTTCCTGGTTTCTAGCAATAAATATTTTGCTTCCAAATCTAAGAAATCTAGGAATGATGTCTCCGATCGAGTAATAGATCTAAGAAGCTAAATCTTCCTAGTAAGCTTGCAGGACATTATCTTCGAGGTTTGTTTTGTGAATCTTCAAAGCTATATCATATTCTTTAGGCAATCGACATCAAAGATTGCTCTCCCACCCAATGTTTAGGCAATTGTCTCAAGAGACCAGATTGTTCTTAATGGTTTGGCTATTTATGTTTAGCTATGGTTATGGGAATATTGATCTTAGGATGTGGAGTCTTAATACGATAATGTCTAAAACTTTCTTTAGTTAGCCTATATGAAGTGTTGTCTTAGTACTCGCAGTTATATATCTTTATTAATATAAAAGTAGTCTTTCATCTTGAAAAAATAGGCAAATGGTGTTGTTTCACCCAATTTAATAATAGTAATGTATAGAATATACTATATGGGGGGATAACGCTTACCATTAATGGTGGTCACGGTTCCAGTTCCGGGACATATGTATTCGGGTTTGGAATTGGTCGGGGCGGTTCCGGTTCCAGTTCTAAAGGTTGTATTCGCTCCAGATTCACTAAAAAAAACTGGTTTTGGCCGGTTCTAGAGCGGTTCTGGTTCCAAAGCGATTCCGGCTGGTTCGGGCCAAAACAATGTTATTTTGAAGTTTAACAATAGCTAGTTTGACCGGCTCCGTGGCGGTTCCACTGGTTCCAATTCTGGTTCTGGTTCTGGATTTTAAATCCAAGGTCGGTTCGAGATGGTCTTGGTTCAGTCCTAAATCCCCAGAACTGTATTCGTATTCACTTTGTTTAGTCACATTTCTGGTTCGTGTTAAGTCAAGATCCTTTGGTTTTGATGATTGTAAACCTGTGTTGTTTATCTAATATAGTTGTTGAGTTATAATTCAGATAAATAGGTGAGAAAGTGGCTTAGCACGCAAGGTTTCAAGCACACTTAAGTCATGAGTGGCTTGTCACGCAAGGTTGCAAGCGCACTCAGTTCAAGACATGTGCCCAACAAGTCGGGCACCTGTCTATAAGAGCTCCGATAGAACTTCTAGTATTCACAATGAGTCAAGCACCACACGACCATGTCTCTCATGCATCAGACGAAATAGGAGGACAAACTACATCAAGTTGTCGACAAACTCATGCAGACTCATGCATCCACACAAGCAACTAGCTCGCGACAAAAGCCTTGCTCATTAATGAACACGATAAAGACATAAGTCAGGGCTATTAAAGAAGCATTTTACGTAGCCATAATGAAGCCTTTGAGCATTAATGGAGCATTAGTGAAGCAGACAAGAAGGCAAGTGGAGAGTGCTAGTGGTGACCGACCACCTGAGCACCCACCTCCGACGTGTCTAATCACAAGGCAACACATGTCTTGACGGCTCTAGAGCAAGTTGAAGATCAACCTACATTCGAGCTTGACTATTCTACTGAGGATGAAGAGGCAAACGACCCCTAGATTATAGGAGATCATAGGTCATTTGTTACAAGTTTCACGTGTATAATATGATGTATAACTTCCGTTTTAAACAACACTCGTACAAACGAAAAAGAGAGAGAGATATTCAGAGCAAGTGTGAGTCAAAGTAAGTGTGTGTAAGGTACTAGGAAGCTGGTGAACTGGATAGGACTGGGCTGATAGATTAATACGTTGTGTATTTGGTAGACTGACCAGTGAGGGAACGGTTAGGGAATTGTAGGACTACAGTCAGGAGAGGGTAGAGGACTTAGTGATAAAAGTCCTAAACTGTCCCGGGATCCTAGAGTAGGACGGAGGAAGATTGAGTGAATTTCTGTATGCAAATTCTCAATCGAATAGAGTTTCCAATTTAAGTTTATCGTTCTTCCTGAACTATCAATTTGTTCAAAACAGCATAAAAGACACGTCCACGACCGGTGGGGGATATATCAAGAGCGTCAGCTAGTTTCAGTTCGAAACCAATTTCTGACTGGTTCTGGTTCCAATCAGTTCCAGTTGTATTCAAACCATCCATTACTTACCATATGGATAGTATTATAAAAAGACAAAACCGAGAGGGGCAGAAGATTAATGGGGCGGCAGTTGTGAGAACAGACAGAACACCAAGTTTCATCTCTTTGCTTTACGGTGTTCTTGAGCCTAGCCACCAAACATTGGTTGTATTATTATTATATTGTTATGATTATTATTATAGTCTTACACATAGCATAGTAGTACTTAATTATATGGGAAGTTTAAAGTGGATGGCACGTACATACAATACAATTAAGTAAAAAATGAAGCATAGTACTGTGCAACACTAACACTTGGTTGGAGGGAAGACAAAATCCAATTTACCTACAATGCCCCACTCTCACCAAACTAAACTAATTTACTTGGACTCTTATGTATAGTCCCCGATCATATCAAGATAAGCACTTTACAGCATTCTTAGTAGTATTTGGATTTTTTTTTTTTTTTTGATAATTGCTGGAAAATCCAGTTACAATGGCAATACTATGGCATAAAGCTTTCTCGCCAAATTTGACAGTAAGGGGCACTTGGCCCAATTGCCACAATGATAAACAACATGAAAAGGAAAAACCAACATAAGAGCACCATACCTTTCTACCCCTCCTAATCTTACTAGCTAAGAGTGACCCTCAAGTCTATTTAGTCTTATTCTTGCCCCGCAGGGCCACTTACTAGCTCGTGAAAATTTACTAAAACCGAGGGGCCCTGTCCCACGAGCTCTCTTCCCCCTAACGTTAGAAGTACTCCTAGAGCATCTGTCAGACTCCTCTATTGACTCATCGCTCTCGACTTGACCTGTCCGGCGAAGGCTCGTTCTCTGTTTTCGGATGATCTCTCATAGTTGTATAGGGCAAGCTTCTCGTTAGGGACGGTACACCCGAGTCGCTTGGCAAAGATGAGAGTTTGCCTTGCTTCCTTTTGACAATCGACTCCTCAGGATCATCATCGGGTTCATCTTCTGCTCTGAGGGAGCAGCAGGCTCGAACCAGGAGGAAACTCCGGCTCTTCGAGAGGCTCCTAAGACCAACATCCTCCAGGTCCTCCTCCAACGCTTGCGCCTGAGGGTCGCCATACTCACCCGGGCCGCAGGCCGAGGTCATCAGACCGTTACCATTGTCCAGGACCGAACCCCACGTCCACGTCATTTCTAAGCTTATCGAAACAATGGGCATCTTCCTCCATCCCTCCCTTCGCTTTATTAACAAATCCTCCATAACTGGGTCGGGGCCCGACCCCTTACCACTAATTGGCTGGCGAATTGAAACTGGCATCCGAACATCAGTCCCCATTGGCCCAGTCCCCATTGGCCCCTGACCGGGTTCCTATTAACCTCGTCATTCGAGTTCTGGACATTGGGAGGCGTGGGGGAGGGGGAGGTGGTTGTTGCACGCTTGCAGCTTGGTAAAATTCGAACTGGAATAAAATGGCCATAAACCCATCCCTGTGGTGGCCCCACATCCGGACTGGTCAAAACCAAGCGTCGGGTAACCCAACCAGTACCCACTACTGGGTACCACCAGCAATATGGCATACTGCTCCGCGCCATACACAATTAGTCAGACCACCCATCGGATATACACCATCCGACATGCCCACTTCCACTTTGCATGCGCTTTTTCCCCTTGGAACATGGGGATGTTTCCTCGGGCCCGCGGAAAAGCATTCACACGGCAGCAGCACTTGAATAAAAAATGTTTTTGGCCATCACGAATCTCCGAGCTAGGGACTTGGTCACCATCTCCCTCCAAACACGCGCCTCCACTACCAGCCGGAACCAACATCCCCTTGTCACCTGGACCGCCCAAGTCTTCACCCCCGCTATCACCTCCTCTCTTCTCAGGTGTGGCGCCTTGCGTCTCTGTTACAGGGTGTTCATCTGACCATGTGAATTGTCTCCCCTCGGTTTGCCTGAAACGCCTGAAGAAGAACTCGCCCCACCTTTCCTTGTTGCCAAGGGGGCGATGTCTTCGATCTTTCACAAACGAGTACTTAGCCCTGCGAGCAAATAGTTTGTGACCAAGAAACAACCGGCCATGAATCCTCCCCAGAGCTTCCTCAACTCGCGCGTCGTTTCTCAGGTGGACCAAGGCAAAAGCAAGAACATTGTTGGGGCGCCTCTTTCTTGATATTACAATCTGAGAAATATCATTATCCATCCGCAACAGCCAGCGGATCGCCTTCGAATCAACCTCTCTGCTGAGGTTATCAATGAACAGGGTAGATTTTGTATCTCCCGCTCCAGTCAAGCCTCTGTCGTTTACCTCCTGCTGCCTTCTGACTACCCATGCTCCTCGCCGTGGGAAAACATTCTTCTCGAAGCATCTGAACTCCCCGCTGCTCTGGTCTTCGACTGAGGGCGCTTATGAGAGCGCCTGGAAGAGAACCACCATCTTCTACGCAGGCAGCTCCGGGGACCTCCTACTTCCTCTAGGTCGCCAATTTCCCGCACTGGGTTGTGAGAAAAACTGCTCCGTCGGCACCTCGGCTTCTCTCGACGGCTCCATGCTCTGTAAAAATATTGGCCTTCTCGTGGTTGTCGTGGTTGTCTTCCTTCTCCCCTCGCCATGCCTTAATGTTAGCGGAGAGGACAAGAAGCAAGGCGTATTACTGGTGTAGCACTGGAGGTTGCATGGTGGCAGAGTATCGGAGCTGGAGGAGGAAGAGGAAAACGAGGAGAGAGGTGGGAGCGCATATTGTGATTGTGCTTCCAGGTTAGATAGTATGGATGGGTAGATGGGCGGGGACAAATTTTTTTTTTGCCGTGCAAGGTTTGAGTGGTGGTGGTGGGATATTTGGATTGAAAATGTGAATTATGGTTTGAGTCAATATATTGGTTTGTAATCATTTCTTGCATTATCTGTCATTTAGATAACGCCTTTTAAGTTTCCAACTTAATTATCAGTGAGTTATAAATGAACTATTCACTCAAATTTTTGATGGTAAATAAATGAAAACTTTAATTTATTACTACCTTATTTTTGATGTAAATCGTTTCAGAAATGAATCTTCGTCCCAAAACGGACGACCTACATTTAAAATACGAGGTAGTAATTTGTTTGCTTTGGGCATTGTTAGTAATTAGTGGAGTTCGTAGCATATTCTTCTCCATAGTTAATATAGATTCCAAAGTTAATACTACCCTTGTGGTTACTATATAATTCTTCTCCTTATATTCTTGGAACAATATATTTATGGGTTTAGTTATAATTAGAAAAACTCAAGAAATTATTTATTCACTTGTGCAATTGATAGAATAATCGTAGCACTGTAAAAAAGAAGCAAACAGTCATCAAATGTTATGCTGATAACAAAGTCAGACATTATACAATTATAACAAAAGACTATATTATTTCACTAATATTCTTTTGATAACAAGAAAACAATATGGAAAAGAAAAAAGAAAGAAAAGAAAGGAATGAAATGTTACAACCACTCTCTATCATAATTCACAGCTTAGCTGATTTTACGTGATGTAAGTAAGAAAATAAATAAGAAACTGATCACATATATAGTCCAATTTACTCCGCTTCATCAATTCGTTTATGTTTGTTAACCTGATTCCGACTGATTTGATTTATGATGCAGCCATATCCATTCTTGTTGATGTAGATGGTGTGCCCCTGTCAATTATTCGGAGCAGGCACGCGCGTACGGTTTGCTAGCTAGCATGGACCGATGATGTTGAGTGCAACCTGCATGGGCAAAGACCCCATCCCTACAGCGGCGGCAGTAGCAGCAGCTGCTGGTGCTTCCCACTCACAGCTACCGACACCATTACTAACCACAGCAGCAGCATCAACGACGTGACGATTCAGATTAGTATTGTTGTTGCTGTCGCTGCAAGCAGTACGACACCGTTTCTGCAAGCGTCTGGTGAGCATTGCGTGGGCATGTTCTTGAATCACCTTCCAAGCGAAGTCCACATGTTTGTATTCCGTCAAACTAGCACCAACAGCAAACCGAATGACATAGACTCCATCAACAACACTGTGACTCATGTACACTTTCCCATCAGAGTTAATGGACTCTAACAGCTCCTTGTTAATGTCATTCACCATCTCTTCTTCTAGATAATAATTCATCTTCTTCTGACTGCAGCTCTGGTGTAAATGTTTCAGTATCGTTTTCGGTGAGACCCGGAAACACACGTTAGCAAAGTACCGAGGTACAACAACCTCAAATGTATCGTCCTGTGCGAGCAGTGATTCAAAATGTTTCGCCATATCAACGTGGCTACGAATGAAAGCTTGGAGATTATTAACCCCATACGAACGTAGTACCATCCAGAGTTTAAGTGCTCTAAAACGACGACTAAGAGTGATCCCCCAGTCCTTATAGTCAACCACTTGTTGGGAGTCGGTAGCCTTGTTCTTGAGATACTCTGGATCGGTAGACAAAGCACGAATCAATGCGTTTGGGTCCTTGACCCAGAGACAACAACAGTCAAGGGTGGTGAGGAACCATTTGTGTGCATTAAAACTGAATGAAGTGGCACCCTCCACACCGTTGATGTATGATCTATATTCCGGGCAGATGCAAGCATTCCCGGCATAAGCAGCATCGACGTGGACCCAGATTCCGTAGTCTTTAGCAATGGCACAGAGAGGGTGGAGGGGGTCAACCGCGGTGGTGGAAGTAGTACCGACGGTGGCGCAGAGAAAAAGTGGAACTAGGCCGGATTTAAGGTCGGATTGGATGGTGGACTTAAAATCTTCAGGACGCATGGCGAATGCATTGGATCTTGTTGTGGGGATAATACGGAAATTTTCTGGTAAAATACCAGCAATTTTCGCCGACTTCTGGAAGGAACAGTGGGTTTGGTCAGAGGCGTAGACTACCAACTTGTTGACATTTTCTTTGCCAATTCGTTCCAACGCCTTGTCCCTAGCTGCTACCACACAACATAGTAAGGCTTCGCAAGTGGTCCCTAGTAGGGTTCCACCACCACCACCTGAAAACATGAATGATTTCGGGAGAGAGATCATTTCACCAAGCCAGTCAATGACTATGGTCTCTAACTCGGTTGCTGCTGGTGATGATATCCAGTTGAACCCGACAACGTCGAATCCCGCTGCAAGTGTCTCACCAAGAACACCGGCGATGCTAGCACTGCTCGGAAAGTAAGCGAAGTGGTTGGGACTCTGCCAGTGTGTGATGCCTGGCATGATGTGGCTCTGTACGTCGCTAAGAATAGTCTCGATGGACTCTGGATGGTCAGGGGCGGAAGTTGGGAGACGTTTTCGGAGATAGTTAGGTTCAACTTGACTACGAACAGGGTAGTTCTCAACATTCTTGTAGTAGTCGGCGATGAAGTCGATGATCATGTAACCTTGGCGGCGGAACTCTTCGGGGTCTTGTGGGTTCATTGGCATGGCGGGGTGGTTATTTTGTTGTTGCTGTTTGCAGTTCATGAAACCCTCCATTCTTGTTGGACTTTCTGTGTGAACGAGTTTTTGGAAGAAGGAGCTAGCTAGTAAAAGAGCTGCTGGAATCACGATGGAGTGATTGGTCTATTGGTATGGATAAGGAAGAGAAGAATGATTAATGAAATGAGAATGTGGTTTAGGTTGGATTAATTTGTTGCTTTGTTTTAGTTTTGTGTGGGATTTCTTATTGTAGCAGTGTTAATTGGAGTTGGTGGCGTTGGAGGGAAAGTGATGTTCGGTTGATCAAAGATTTAAAAATGATGAATAGGCTAGCAAGTGTTCTCCACGAGAGATCGGTGGAGAAGAAGAGAAGAAGAGAATATAGTATTTGGCTTGGTAAGGAGAGAAGGAAAGGAGAAGACGTCAATATATACTACTACTACTACTGAACGCAACTAAGATGTTAGGTGGAAATATTAAAATAAATGGTATTGGAGGGAGAATTAATTAGATCTCCTTAAGCCACAAGGGAAACCTCTTTTTCTTTTTTTTTTTTATAGTAAATAGGATTATAACAAAATGAATGGAAAATAAAAAGAGAGAGAGAGAGATGGCGCGGCTGAGGAGTTGTAGTTGGTGGGGTTTATTAGTCGTCTCTCTTGTTATTAATGGAAGAGAGACGTTGAGAAGGATGGCCAGCAGCAGGTTAGAGATGGGTAGGTGAAGAATTTTCTTTTTGTCAAATGACTACGTGAAAAGGGCCGGAGCGCAATTGTTCCCACCACATGCACTTTCGTTTCCGCTTCGTGGCTTCCCCTCTTACCAACAACAACGAGTCTTAGCTACAACTATATGTAGCCATTTTTGGCTACATTTTTCATGATACAGTTTCGTAGAGTAAATATACATGTTTTATAAGTTTATTGTACAGTTTATAAAGTTAGTATGTACATTTAGTACAAATTCAGAAATATCACAATTCACTGTATACATGTACATATACATCAGTACAGTTTTGAATGATCAAATGTACAATTTTCAATGACTGAATGTACATGTATGTAGCTATCTATAGCTACATGTAGTTGTAGCCAAGAAATTGGATACCAACAACGCCTGTTATTTTGCTTTCATCTTCTAGTCAAACATCATCATAATGCAAGAGCCCTGTTCGCCACTTCACAAATCATATGCCTTAAAGGATACCCCTTATTTCTTCTTTGATTTCCCTATAAAAGCTATGTTAGTACACCAACTAAGCATCACTCATTGCCTATAGAGATATCAGGCAACGGGATCTGGATATTGAGACTTTTTACCCCTACGAAAATCACTAGAGAATTACATAATGAATCAAAATGTGTGACTATCTTGTCCAAAATAATTTGACACCAAAGGTGGATATGTACGTAAGCTTGTGTATGTGTGACTATCTTACCCCTTTTTGGGACTTCGTTCATGTCACCCACTACTAGAATAGGTTTAATAAAATCCTTATCTAGTATTTCAGTATACATATTTCTTCGTGCATCCGGTTGAGTTGGAGTGTAGATGAAGATTACAATACCATAGAAAGGGATTAGAGGCCATTCCAATTCGATAGCAATCCAGCGATTGCCATAGTAAGAATTTTGGATTCTGGTGAGGCTAGGATTCCACATAACTATTGGACCACCCAAATGGCCTTCAGTAGAACTTCGATAGGGCTTCAACTATCACGTGTCCCCAAAGCCCCCGAAATGTCATCTAGGGGTCGAGAGCGGTGCATTTCTAGTAGCCCTACTATACTTGCGCCAGACTCCCGAACTTCTCTTTGTAGTATTGCCCTTTTCTCTTGTCAATTGACTCCTCTTATATTTTGGCATATAAGGTTTGTCATGGGCACTTTGTTTCTCTTCAACCCTCTTACTTCTCAAGATTTGGGTAAAATTTTGTAGCGAGATTTTGGGTTTTGGGTAGTGACAATTGAGCTTTCTTCCAAAATCTAAACATTTTGGGCATTTGATATTATTACTGGGCTGACATGGGAGGAGCTTGTTGGAATAAGGGTTGAAAAGTCGGGAGAACTTCAAGGTTGATTTCAGGTGACAAGGGTGAGAGGTTTGCATGCTCCCAAGGTTCATGAGATCAAGAGGCTGGAACGCCAGGGAGAAGAGTTTGTGGAACCGAGGGGAAAGTTGTGACTCTGATTGGCAAGCTATTATGATTGGGTTTTGAGAGTGCTTTGGGTTATGTTGTCTAGGGTGTGGGGGATTGAGGGGTAGGTAAATGGAATGATTGTGTCAGACTTGGGGATTGGGGCGGAGAAAATGGATCAGCAGGTGCACTGTGATTATCCTCCTTTTTAGAGAGGGGGTCGCTTTGACTGACTTCTGGGCCACTATAATATGCACTAGATCCAAAGTAAAAATTATCAAAGGCGCGGGGGCTCGTGCGAGGGGCGATATGTCTGTCTTGAAAAAATTCATTAATTAAGGGGGTGATATGAGTGGGGACCACCTCGGGCAGATGAAATTTCACACCGTTTGCCAGAATTGATGATCCATTCCTGCTGTTATTTTCCAAGACAACTTTCAGGAAAGTTGTTGGCCTTCTCTGACTTTTGGCTGACCACGAGCGACCTGTTGCGGCATATTGACTAGGGTTTACTCAGGGTTGAAACCAACAAGCGCTTCTGATGCGTCCCTGACATGTCGTAGACGTATCGTGGACTTGAATGAAACTTTGATAGTTAGGAAAAGACACGAGATAAACTTAAATTGGAAACCCCATTTCGATTGAGAATTTACACACAAGAAATTCACTCAATCTCCCTCGCACCATACACGGGCTCCGGGATAGTTTAGGACTTTATCCCAAAGTCCTCTACCCTCTCTGACAGTCGACCTACGGTTCCCAAACCGCTCCCAGACTGATCAGTGTACCAAATACAAAGTGTTGACATACAACACCAGTCCTAACCAGCTCACTAACGCTCTAGCCCTTACACTCTTAAGTCTGATCCACACTTGCCCAGATAATCTCTATCTTTTTCTCTCTCGTTTAGGCTTACTGTAACACCCTATCCGTTAAACTCGTCATTACCTCTTAAACTGCCACAATTTGCCCTTACTCACGCAGCGGAACTCTATTACAACGAAGGGTGATACAATGCCGTTAGCCACCCACGTGGCTAACCAGGCCTACTCAACTACATCATCAGTCTGATGGACCGGAATAACCGAGTACTCATTACAAAGCACAATACTTATCCTTTACTAACCGAGTCACATGAACAAATCTCAATTCCATTCCTTGCTATACCGAGTCTACAACATACGGATGCCGATAACATATTTGGTCTTACACCTCATTCAATTACATGAGCAAAATAAATTCTAACTACCCATGCTAACTACCGTCCCCGTCCTACACTCGAACGGTATCATCTTCGGTGTACCTGAAAAATCAAAATGGTGCCTCAAGGGGCTCAACTTTCGCTGCATATGAAATTCGCATACCCCGCGTGCTAACCGGGGTACGCTGACTACTTTTTTTGACAGCATGGAGTTCATTTAATTCAATCAACATGCATATAGTAATACATTATATATGTACACTACACAAGGATTCGACAATCAATCATAGGATACAATCCCTAACTAACATAACAAGGTTGTTAGTTACATCAATTTACTCTTAAGCCTTGAGGGTTGTACCTCACTATGCCTTGGTTACCTATTCAATAACTCACCCACTCTCTCGGGTTACTTATTCTTATTCTCACCCATTCTCTTAGGTTACTCTTACTTTATCACACCCACACTCTTGGGTTACTTGTACTCAAGCTCACGTAGTTCTCGAGACACTACAGGTCTCCTACGCTCTTCTCGCTTGATTCTCCTCATACATACTTAAGCCAAAACACATGGCTCTCGAGCATAGTTCGACTAGCTCCCAGAACTCTCTCTTAGTTCCTACTACTTTCACATAGGTCCGACTACTCTCGGACTTCTCACATTTCCATACACTCCTCTCTCAGAGTTATAATATAATTATGTATATTAGTCTAGAAGCATCACTCTTGATGTTCCTAATGATTTTGGGAACATTACTTAAGTTCGGGTAATCTTAGGTTTAAGGGTTACCCTTACATTTCATATACTTATGCTTTCAGTTATTTTCTTATACCGGGTAAAATCCTCACATAGGAGGTTGACCATGTCTCAAGGGAGTTACCGATCCCTTGCGTTTCTTTTACTTTTCTTACAAGGTCACGTCCTTGAACTTTCTACAATACTCTAAATGGAGGTTCATGTACCTTTCCACATTTATTTATTTCGTGGATTGTTTCGATTTGGTTTTCTAACCGTTATCGGGTGTTTACCCAACCCGTACAACTTCCTCACATCCTAGTGAGTTCATGTGCTTACATTATTGTTACTCTTTAATCGATAACTTGTGTGTTTGCACGTTTCCGTTGTTTTACAAAACGACCCGATCTACGAGTTCTCTAGTCATTCGTTACTCAGCTATGAGTCGGTCTACACACTAAGTTAGACCTCACCAGAATTCAAGTATGTTAGCTCATACAACATACAACATACACAGGGCATACATAATCAAACAATGGATTATTTTCATGCTTTAAGCCTGATTAAGCCGACACACAAACACACAAATCATAGTAACCCAGCTAGCATACGGGGCATGAGAAAATCATACCTTACACCTTGGTCTCACTTTTACCGTGCCCTCACATTGCTCGGTTCACACACGATTCTCTGATAATGTTTCAAACACTATTATCAATACCAAGCTCATACGGTATGTAAATAATTACTACTCCCGTACTTACCCCATTATCCCGTTATCTCGGTTTTACTCTTGTTACTTAGGTTAATACTTCTCATTGACTCCTAGCACTTGTTTACACTTCTTAGGACCTTTACATATCCCCAAACAAGGACTAAACATCATCTAAAACCATTACCATTCACTTCCCCATCATTAGGACACTTTAAAACACTTTCTAGCAACTTTTTACATTGGTCCGGGTTTGTGTCCGGGGTTACAGACCCGGACCAATCACAGTTTTCAGTTTCTTCCTTAATTTTCATGTGGTCCGGGTTTGTGTACTGGTTTACAAACCCAGACCACCCCCTGGGATGGCTTTCTGGTGCATTTTTGCTATGGTCCGGGTTTGTGTACCGATTTGCAAACCCGGACCACCCCTGGAACTGTCAAAATTTACAGTTTTTCACCAGTTTTCAACCCCTAATTCACCTCTAATCATTCCATAATCATTCCCTAATCATTCCACATGTTTTTACACCTTAAAACATGCTCTAAACCTCTTCAAAACATAGGTTTATTCCTTACTCAAATTCTTGCTCAAATTCTACGAATTCCATTCTCTATGTTACACTTATGCACAACAAGCATTTCTAGCTTCTCCTATATGACAGATTTGAGATCCCTTCCTTGCCATTCAAATAATGTCATTTCCAGCACTTCAAGCTTGCATTATTTCCATTTCTAGCTCTACCCCAAACCACTCTCTTCCTCATCAAATCTCCAAGTGTTTAACCCCTTAATTTCACCTTAAATGTACCTAGTTACTCCTAGGTGTCTCTCTCACAATTACCATTTGTTTCTAGCCAAATTTTGACAGAACTTCCCTACATTTCTAAGCATTCTCCACACACTAAGCAGCTCATAAAAATCAGTTTTCACATCCCTATTTATAAGTATTAACATCACTACAACAACACATTAATTCCCACCTTGTTATCACATATGTAACAGTTTAATCCTAAGGCTTATTATCCACACTTAAACCACATTAAAACAATCTCATTGCTTGTTCAACCTTGTAGTTTCATAACTACACAAACACATTGACATTCAATCCACATTAAAAATCTATTCCCCAAGACTACAATTCAACTCAAGGTAAGCTCAATTACCTTGCTAGTTTCGGTTTCTCTTCCTTCCTTCCTTCTCCTCTCTTGTTTTTTCTTTTTCTTCTTCTTGGTCTACCATATGAGGCAAGCTACAGCCATGCCCAAACGTCACACAACCACCACCAAGTCAATTACCACTCTTGATATCAAAACCCTAAAATTTTAAGGAGGGTTCTTAAGGTTTCTAAGAAGGCATTACCTTGCACTTCTAAATGGAGTTCTTGGGCAACAAAGCTAGCAATTCCAGCCCTTAATGAAGATCAACAATTGGCTGGACATGGAAGAAAGAGGAAGCTCACGTTGTAAATTTTCAAAGAAATGTAAGAGAGGCTAGAATGATGAGCTCTTAAGCTTATTTTTACCTTGGAGTAATAAGGAGAAGATGGAGGTCCAAATAATCTTCTTCAAGCTTCAAAATGGCATTTAGCCATGGTGATGAAGGTGGAGTTTTTCAACTTTTGAAGAGTGGAACTTGTTCCTTGTGAAGAGGGCAATCCAACGGTAGTAATTTTGTGGAGTTTGGAGTTGATTTAAGTGTTCAACTAGAAGAAAAAAGAGAGGTGCTGTGTGAGGATGAAGAAATCGCCAGCAATAGCTTCGGGAGGAAGAAGAAGTTCAGAGGGGGAGGGAGCAACTGTGAGTGGGTTAGAATAGAAGAGAGAGAATGTCAAAGTTACTTTTATTTGTCCCATGTTCTACTTTTCTTTCCTTTTCCTTCTTTTTCTTTATTTTTCTTTCTTTCTTTACTAGCTAGTAAGTAAGAGGGGGAGGCTGATTAAGTTAATAAAACCGGTCCCATACAGAATATGAGCTGGGAGCGTTTTTCATTTTATAACAGAAAACGCTCGTTAATTTACCCGGCTTAGCACTATTCACTAACCGGGCTCGTTTTTTAGATTTTTCTCGTTTCTTTATTTTTAATGGCTATTAAGCTTCCATTAATAGTTAATTTTGGTTATATAGTCAACCATAATTTTTATGGGTCTGTTTGACCACTAAAAGTCATGTTTTCGGGTTTTCTTGAAAAACATGCTTTTAAACTCCGTTAGCGTTTTATCCATTATTTAGATTCGTTTTCTTTGGGAATCATTCCCACATACTAATTAGGCATATTTAAGCCTTAGGAATCCATCACGGACCTTAACGAGATCATATATCTCCTTTACTCGTAAAACGCGCGTTTTAGCATTTTTCGCGTTTTATGCATCTTCTCTTTTCTTTTGGTTTTATTCTCTTTACCAATACTCTCTAGGCACTATTAGGCCTTTTAAAATCATATTATAATAATTAAGTCACCATTTTTAAGTCCGGGGTATTAAAATCTACCCCCTTAAAGAATTTTGCCCTCAAAGTTGGTGAATCTAATATCGTGGCTCGCATAGGTACTCTATGCCAAGGTCGTAATCTCTATACGACCTTACAGACTCACAGGTCTGTCTCTATACACACTACACATACCACACACATATCACAGCATGTATAGCAATAAAAAATACTCTTTTGTATTCTCTTCATGGAATCAGTCTGGAGACAAGAAGGCACTACAGTCCTCGAATCCATATTGAGTAATACACTGCCGATCCCTCAGGTACCGGTCACGTTGAACACTTACGCTTTCTGGTTCACGGCCGTTTCATGACTAATGGGAACTTACTCTCTCTGGCCCACGGTCCCTTCGGTTCTGATCAAAACGTTTCACATATACATATCCTTAGGCACCCTGGTTGACTCTCCCAACACAGGACATTCTCAGGGTACTCTCCCCGTCCCATTGCCTTTGGAAAAATCACACCTTGCCACCGCCCCAACCGGTCACTTAGGACCGCCGCACGTACGGTGCAAAGGTTTCAAAACTAGTACCCGCCCACCGTTCTACCAGTCATCAAGACTTCAGGCCGTAGCCATCGGTGAGTGATAGCGGTTTAAAAACCAGTTTTCATTTCCACCTTCATACTTGAAGAAAATCCTTTTTCAAATTCTGTTTGAATTTTTTTAAAAAACATCACATAACTCCAATCCAATTTATGGTAGCTGCCTCTTTTCTTAGCGTGATTACTTGTGACCACTTATAGGGAGCTTCGAGAATCATCCAACCCTGATGTGATCAGCATCAGTGTTGAACTATCCTTCCACCCCAATTTGTGTTCGGCTTCCCTTGATCGCTAGCAGACCAAGTTCCACCTCCCACGTCAGTTTCAAACAATCAGATAGTCAAACATTTTCGTTTTCTATCTTTTACTCTTTCTAGTCATATTCATAAAACAATTCATTTTAAATTATCTCAAATTCCTAGAACTTAGGTCCTCTGTCATTATCATTGCTTCACTACTTTACCTAGGCATCCCATACTTATGGCCTCACTAGTCAAATTGTTAACATACAACATACAACTCCAAAGGATGGAACTCACTCCATCAATCATTCTCAAATAAAATCACCTAGGGAAACTCACTTCCTGCTAGGTTATATATCGGTTTCATACCAATTCATACTCATAATATCTCATGTCTAATCTCAATAGACATATAGTATAGGGATTCTCGTTCCCCAGGAGTTTCTCTACTCCTCCTTTCATAAATATTACATACACGTTACTCGCACCTCACATGCGCAGTGCCCATAATTACACAATGAATGGGTACACATGTTTATGTAACATGAGTTCTAATCATCAAAACAATTTCTTTTGTGCTATGCACATAGTAGTTTACGCACCTATATGTAAAACATACTCTAAGCGGTTTCTCGCCCTACCCCCCTTAAAAGGGGTTACGCCCCCGTAATCGACCATATGTTATCACTGAACATTGGTTCACTAATTCGGGCATCATGAAGTGTTTTAACTTCGACGCGGTTAATTAACTCATAACCGGGTTCGGTTATTGCTTCTAAGGCTTCAAGGAGTTTAGGGTTAGCTATTTACTCGCATTTGCCAGGTATACTTAACCTTTGAATTACGGCCCGCTAGCTTCTGCTGCGTGACATGATAACTTAGAGCTTGATTCGCCCTTTTGTTACACTTAATGTGTTACACATCGTCGCTTGGTGTCTCTTACCGTATGCGATTTTGATGAGTTATAGATTCTCTCTCCAGTTCTCTGGAAATCTATTCATATAGCACTGTATACCTTCGTGATTGTTCACTTACTTTTTCCGACTTGTTGTTGGTTGAGGTCAAGATACTACTTAGTATGTAGTGCTTCCTCGATTAATAGTGGCTTCTGAATTCTGTTTGTTTACTTGTTTCTGTACAAGAATTCTTCATTCATACTACTCTGTATTTACCATGCATCGGTCATGGGACCTGTGGGTTATGGCCCACATTCTTTGTGCATCTTTGGCCAACGGCCGCACGGTCATTTCTTTAGATTTTTCACTCAATAGGCTTGCACCCTATTCGTTAACATTTCCCAAATTCCTAGCTATCCACTAGATCATTACTACACAAGTGCAATACCAAAACACTCAGTCCTACAGAGTGCAGAGGCGTAAACCCTTGGCGGTAAATCTCTAATGTGATCGCAATAGGAACGAACATTGTTTCCTTTACCATCCTTTCTCATCAGCTTCATATCATTATCTGATTATACTCTTACAATGGTCGCTTGCTGCGTATCACGTTCTTATTTGTTTACATGGCATCCGCTACCACTTTAGCTTCCGCTCATGCACTCCCGCCATTTATACTATGACTTGCCATTCACTTGGCTCAATACAATATACTACTCTTTTACATCTCTCTGCGTTTCTTGCGCGTTGTTTACTCTGCAATTCATATTGCACACATACTGTGTTACTACTCAACCGATTACTCTCTCAGTTTCAACCTTTGTTATCAATGCTTCCTTTCTACATATTATTTCTGTTCATATTACTCCTTGGCAATACACTCATGCTCAAGTTTCACTATGCCATTGTATCGGTTTCACATTATACTCTCAGGTGGTAGCCTTTCTTTGGAGAGTTCACACAATTGACGCTCCATAGGCCTCACAATAACTAGGGGTATCCCCACTGTAAGGTAGTGGTTCATTCTCCACTATTCCTCTTATGCCTTTATGCATAGGTTTTGCACCGTTTAAATCTACGGGTTGTAGCTGGTTTTCCGGCTTACAAGTCACATTTTTTCGAGCCATTCTCTTTGCGGGCTGCTTATACAAGTTTCTTTTTTTTTCTCCGTATACCATTAAATGGTTTGGAGGTATCAGTGGGCTCTTTGATATGGTTGTTTCATCACACTTTCGTACATGGAAGGCCCTTCAAGTATCTTGATATTAATCTTCTCCCTTTAGCTATTTAAGGTGTTCCCTTGTTGAGTAGGATTCCTTCAGGGTTTTACCCGAGTGTTCGTTTAACACTTGTGTTCTCAACACGACATCTCGTTCAACTACTGTTGACTTTCGGTACCCTTCACGGATTGCTCCTGGGTGTTACTAAGTTGCGCCATTACATCTGGCTTGAACTCATGGGTATGTTCAGTTTCTTACCCCGCCTTGCGATTATATACTTTGAACTATCCCGTTTAGGGTTGTAACATCTCTCATTCTTGGGTAGACCATTGATTCTTTTTCCTTACCTTCTTACATTCTTGGCCGGGTTCGATATATTCTATAGTGAGGTATAATGTTTACTGTAGCCATGGTGATTGTTTTAGGAATTCTATCCCATTCATTTAACATTAATGTGTTCATTTTGGGCATTCGACGTATTGTTCACGCTGGGTATTCATTCCAATTATCATGTATTTGCTTCGAGATTTCCTTGAGACATATCCAATGTCTTTACTTAATACTTTGTGCTTCCAGCACTTCTTAACGTTATATCCTTAGGTCCGTTATGTTACTGGGTTCTTCCCCTTGACCATTCGTGGTAGTCAGTTGTTCTGGTCTGAATTAGTTCTTTCGTCCGTAGTATGGAGTCGGCTACTTCCCGTGTTCCGTACTTTACTAGTATACATGCATGGAGTATCTTATTGATACGTTACCACTTACCCGACTAACTCATAACTGGTCTGTCAGGCCCGCAAGCTCCTTCGGAGTGCAGTCGTTCCATGTCTCGTTTTTGTACACTGTAGTATCGGTCACACGCCTAGGTGAAGTATTCTGGTGCCAACTCCTCTTATATCGTCCTATGATAACTTACCGTGGTTCTCTGGTTTGGTTTTTTAAAATTTGGGGTTTTTTTGGAAAATTTTCTGTTTTGAAAGAAAAATTTGAGTTTGAAAATAAAATATTCATGGCATTTCAATGCCGGTTACTTCTTACCAGATCTAGCTTCTAGCCGACTAGTATGCTCTTCAATACGGTGGTCAGGCCGATAGGCCTTTTCAAGGTTTCGTTTGAAAATTATTAGGGTTGGTGTTGCTATATTGACTTCATTCGCCTTCTTGGTACTTTGCTAAGTACTTGTCGCTTGATAAAGTTCCTCTTAAAAGTCCTGTTATCTATGCACTCGCCGTGGCAAGTGCGCGGTACAGGCGGTTTTTGAGTTAACTCATACCAGGCACGGTATTGTTCACATTGTATTTGGTAGCCTTGTCGGCTCTTCTTTTGATCCTTTAGTTGGATAACTACTCCTCAGAGCTGCTTCTTATTCATCTTGACATGACTGTCATCCATTTAGGTGCTTCTCCACTCCCGGAGTTCCTTAATTACTCAGTATTGTGTCGTTTCTTGGTGCTCGTTCCCACACATTTACCGTGGTTACCGAAACTTATTTTATTCTGGCATTATTTCTATAGTCCTATTCGGGTATATCCCGTGGAGGTGCTGCTAAACGGAAAATTGTAGGGATAAAACTATATATAAAAAGAATTAAATAATAAACTAATCCTACAACTCTACTACGGGTAGCAAATAAAACCCGGTCGGAGTATAGTGTAAGTATATTACGACCGAGAGTATCGAACCCAAGGGACTTATAGAAAACTAGTCCTAATCCGGGCAAAAGCCTATTCTATAATAACAGGGGGGAATGTAAATGACACAATAATTAACTAAAACCTATCTAAATGCGAGGTTTATGATTAAACCACCCCAAGTACCAATATGATCACGCAATGCAACTTCAAGACACGAACTTAACCAACCAACATGATTGCGCCGGATGTCCTGCCGGACATCAGATGCACAGACATCTGACTGAAGAGTTTCAGCAATATTTTGCCGCAAGCAAAAAAAATTAAAAAAAGAGACAATGGAGCTAATGGATCTCATGAAACGAAAAGGAGAAACGGTGAAAGAGTTTAGTGAGCGCTTCCACAAGCAGGTGGCAGAAATTGATGATGTGAATGAAAGAATCTTGATCAAGGCCTTTGGAAATGGGTTGGCACATCCTAGGCTCGCCGGAAAGATCGTAACAAAGGCCCCAAAGACTCATGGGGAGCTAGCCGAGATGATTCATGACTTTTTGAAGTCAGAAGTAGCAGAGAATAAGGCCAAAGAGTTGGCAAACAACTTCAAGACTGCTGGTGATAAAAAGGGAGGTCAAGGTGGAAGCGGCTCATCTGGCAACTTATCTAGAAATTCATCCGGGGGAGGTTCAAGATACAAGCCTTATTACAAGGCCCCTGCCATCCCATCTTCGTCTTAGGGACGTCAGTATCAAAATGCCAGGGTTGCTGTCCAGATCAATCCAGGGAGGTATGCGGCGGCAGTTAAAGAAGAGTATTTGCCTCCACTGAAAAAGCCTCATCTAGGGGAAGTTCTGGTAGCCTTCTGTGAGTACCACGGTCAAAAGAGACACATAACTGTGAACTGTGCTACCTTGGCCAAGGAACTAAGGATTATTGAAGAAGACAAAAGGAGTAATGGAAAGCAACCAGCTGGACAGCAGAGGCAATACAACAAGCAAAACCTCTCTCAACACAACAATCAGTTTTCCTCCTGGAACCGTGAGGAAGAAGAAATCCACCCTGAGCTGGATCATAGCAAGTCATTCGGTATGATCACAGGTCTATAAAAGGGAGAAAGATCTTGTTCTTTTGGTAATAGGTATAATAAGATAGGCTTTGTTATGCAAAAAAAAATATAAAATAGGAAATATGTAATTGTCATTTCTTACTTTTTAAAAAATATATAATAAGAATCTCCTGCTGCTGAAAAGAATAAAGGGCCTAATAACATTTTCTCCTAAGAAAATTCACAGGTCTCGAGAGCTCCCGGAAAGAAAAGCTGCCAAACGAGAGAATTTTCCCCCAATTTTCTTTACAGATGAAGATGACGTATTATACCCTCACAATGATCCACTTGTCATTGGGGCAGAAGTGAACGACAGGATGATAGAAGGAATCTTGATAGATAGTGGAGTTAGAGCAAACATCATATTTGTAGAAGCAGTCAAAAAGCTAGAATTACCGGAAGAAAAAATCAAGCCATACTCAGCTGTCCTGGAAGGCTTCGTAGGGGGCATTTCTACTAAGTCATCAGGGAGTGTAGACTTCACTGTAGCATTGGGACAGGGAGACGAGCGAAGGAGCGAAAGACTTACGGCCTTCATTGTACCAGGCCTTTCCGGATACAACATGTATCTTGGTAGACCAGGGATCAATGCTTTTAGAGCCATATGCAGCACTCACCATTTGAAAATCAAGTATTTGACAAAGACCGGTAAGCAGGTGACTATAAGAGGAAGCCAGAAAATGGCTCGGATCTGCGAGGTCCGCATCATAGAAAGTCTGCTAGAAGGAGAGGTAATCTAAATGGTAGGGTCAGATAAAGAATTCAAGGGAAAGTTGCCCCTTCCTCCGGAACCGGATCAAAACATAGAGGATTATAAGGCTTCAAAGGACTCCCCAAGAGAGGTACACTCAAAATCTGACCCTTCTAAGTTTTTTAAAATAGGGAATGCATTTGATAGCGGAGACTCACTTAATGAGATTCCTGGAAAAAAGAAGGACAACATTCACTTGGAGCACAGACGAGATGCCTGGAATAGACCAAAGCGTTATCCAGCATGATCTATGGGTAGATCCAAAGCATCCGGCTATCCGGCAAAGAAGAAGGATTATAGGAGAAGAAAAAGACCTTGCAGCACGCACTGAGGTCGAGAAAGTGCTCAAAGCCAGATTCATCAGGGAAGTATCTTACCTTAGGTGGTTAGCCAGTGTTGTAATGGTCAAGAAGTCAAATGGAAAGTGGAGATTCATCAGGGAAGTATCTTACCCTAGGTGGTTATCCACTACCATCAATAGATAGATTGGTTGTTTCAACTGCTCAAAGTTCTGTCTTAAGTTTTTTGGACGCATTTTCAGGTCACAATCAGATAAAGATGAATGAAGAAGATTCAGAAAAGACATCTTCATTACTTCGGCCGGAACCTTTTGTTACAAGGTAATGCCTTTCGGCTTAAAAAATACAGGAGCAACCTTCCAAAAAATGATAGATAAAGTTTTTAAGCAGCAGTTAGCCCGTAATGTGGAGGCCTACATCGATGATATAGTTATAAGAAGCAATTCAAGGGAGTAACATATGAAAGATCTGGAAGAAACTTTCGACACCCTAGACAAATATCAAATCAAGTTAAATCCAGAAAAATGTGTGTTCGGAGTAACAAAAGGAAAGTTCCTGGGATTCATTGTCGGGCAAAGAGGAGTCGAGGTAGATCCTGAAAAGACCCAAGCCATCCTCGATCTTTCACCACCAACAAACATTAAGGATGTACAAGCTTTGAATGGAAGGCTCACAGCCTTGGGAAGATTCTGCTCAAAACTTCAACAAAAGTCAATTCCATTCTTCAGCATTCTGAGGAAAAATAGAAAATTTCAGTGGAACCAAGAATGTGTGGAGGCATTTGAAAAAATCAAAGGAATGCTCAATGAATTGCCTAAATTGGGTGTCCCTGCTCCTGGTAAGGATTTATACCTCTACTTATCTGCCACAGATTGAGCAGTGGCGACCGTGCTAATAATTGACAAAGAGAAAAAAGAAATACCAGTATATTATACTGGCAAAATTCTAACCCCAGCAGAAAGCCGGTATACCAATATTGAAAAGATCTTGTTCGCATTGGTTGTTGCGTCCCAAAAGCATCGCCCTTATTTTCAGTCACACCAAATTTTTGTCAGAACAAATTGGTCTCTAAAACAGATAATAAATAATCCTGATGCTTCCAGGAGAATGGTGAGTTGGACTGTCGAGCTCACGCAATATGAGATCCACTTTCTTCCTCGAACAGCTATAAAGGCGCAGGCCTTGGTAGACTTTATAACCGAAACAAACTTTGCCCAAGAGCAAAGGGAGCTCACAACTCCGCACATTATCCTAGTTGATGGGGCCCGATGTAAAACTGGGGCTGGGGCCGGAATAGTGGTTTAGACACCGGATGGGCGAAGTCTCAACTTTGCGTTTCGGCTAGAGTTTGAGGTAACAAACAATGAGGCAGAATACGAGGCTCTCATTCAAGGTTTGGAGGTCGCCACTGCCTTAGGGGCAACAGGTTTTGTTATGATAATACTAACCCCTGCGAAAATTCTTGTTTTACTTCTAATATACACATATCTCTCTAAAAAAGAAGAAAATTAAAAACTCAGTACCTTGCACACTCATGCAGAGCTGGAGATATACTCAGACTCAATGTTGGTAGCACGGCAGAATGATAATATCTATGAGGTCAAAGAGGAAAAACTCTGGAAATACTTGAAAAAAGTCCAAGAGTTGAAAGCAAACTTTCAGAGATGTGAGTAAAGATATCTCCCACGAGTGAAAAACATTGAAGCCGATGCACTAGCCAAATTGGCTAGCATAGCCGAAAGAATGCCTAACAAAGTATGGATGGAGGTAAAGACTAACTCAAGTCTGGAAGAAATCCACGTGTGTACTACTGATCCGAACATGGCGACCGAATCTTGGATGACGCCGATCATTGAGTATATACAAACCGGAAGGTTACCACAAGATGAAAGAGAAGCCACAGTTTCCTCCAACGCTTTCACTTTCTTATCCAGTTCGGCCTTCTCAGCCGCAAGAACGATCTTTCCTTGAGAGAGGACCCTGTTTTCCTCCTCCAAGACGGCTCGGTCATGGACCAAAGCCTACTTCTCCTGCTCAAAAGAGGCTCTGGCCTGCTCCTCCAGAGCGTCTCTCTCTTCAGATGAGCTGGTAAGCTCATGAATGAGCTTAGCTTTGTCTTCCACTAAAGCCTCATTTTGTTTGATGAGATTCTTCTTCTCAAGCTCAAGGGTTCCACCCTCTTTCTCAAGAGCGGTCTTCAGGTCAGAGAGAAAGACTTTATCAGTAGCAAGGGAGTTCACCTTTTTCTCATGAGCCGCTCGCACCTGCCACGACAAAACTTCCAAATCAGAAAAAGCTTGCATCTAGTCGTCTTTTTTGTCGATAAGGCTACTGTGTTCCTGTTTCAAAGTAGTATCCATTTGAAGGTTCTGGTTTTTAAGTGAAAAATTCTCTTCCCGTAGGCTCTTCAACTTCAACTCATACTCGTTACGCTGACGGGTACACTCTTGCCGAGACGACCGCAGTTCCTTGTTCAGAATATCTGTTCTTTCCTTCACCTTGTTGTCAATCTCGTAGTGAATTTGGTCAATATAAGTGTTGTGGGTAGATCGGGTCTGCCTCAGCTCTTCCTTAATGTTGTTCGCTCGACTCTCCACATATCACAATTTAGATTGGAGGTCTTGGGTATGAACTTCGGCGCTTTGGGCCATCGACATTACCTAAAAAAGCACAAGGCATCAGATACCGGAAGAACAACAAAGAAATTTTTTACAAAAATATGAGGGTTACTAACCCGAAAAATGTCTTGCCACATAAGGTCAAAAACTTCCTTTAAAGGAAGAGAGTGACGCATGATGGCGTCAGCTCCTCCACATCCGATTCTCAACTTTTCTTTGATAGCAGTAGTAATGGACGGTGGAGCAAAGATCCCATCTGGATGGTCAGACCTCTTTATCGCCTCCTTCCAAGCATCAGAATATCGAGCAGATACTAAAGAGATCCTAGGTAAGGGTTGCCCGAGGTGGTAGAACCATCCCTCCTTCTGCGAAGAGCCGGTAAAATTCCCTTGAGCAGGAGGAGGTGGAGAGAAGGAATAGGTGACAACGTCCTCTCTTTGTTTACTTCAGAGTTCTGGGTTTTCGGGGGCTGCTCGATATTCTCTCACCCTTTCATGTATCTCTTTCTATGCTCTAGAAATGTCGCATGAGATTGAAGCTCCATGGTCTTCACTGCCTTGTCTTTCTTCTAAAATTTATGGTAGCTTGACCTTCAGCTTAGACACGGTCTTCTTTTGAAGCTTCTAGATGTTTAGAGGCTGGTGCAGCAGCAGCAGAAGAGGAAGGGCCGGATGCAACCTCGTTGTCAGATACGGCTATCGGAGCACCCTGAGAGCCTGATACAAAAAAAACATCAGCAAAAGGGTATACAAAAGGGAGTTGTCCGCAAAAAAGAAACTTTCTTTAGCTGGAAGATCAGTACGTAGGCCTGTCTCCTCCAAAATATTGCCTTGAGTCGGGTCTGAAGAAAAGTATCCTGGGAAATCAGGAAATAAATCACAAATAGGGGTCGGGTGGCCGGACTCCTGTCTTGAGCGAGAGTTAAATCTAGACCCGAACCAGGGGTGAGAGGAAGAAAGATACGACGTCCAGATCCTGGACTCACATGCCAAGTACCTGGCAAATCGTAGTTTGATCGGGCTAGAGACTCGGTGTTCTTACTTTTCTTCCGGCGTCCAGTTTGATCACTATCGCCGCCATCCATTTGCCTCTTATTTGAGGAAGAGGTGTCTCCCAAATGCTTCTCAGCCGCATCGGCAGCCGCATCAATAGATGCATAATAGTCAACTTGCTCGTCACCTATCTTAAAATTAACAAGGTTCTAACTATTGAAAGGCCCTATTTTATCCCCTTTTCCGAAGAAATCTGCCAAAAGCACAACGGAGAGTAAGAAAAAGTAATAGGCCGCAATGAGAATGAGTAAATCAAAACTTACTGTGATATTTTTTCAGTGAGTCCAGGTGCGCCCGAGTGAAGAATTGCGAAACCGTTAACTGTTGACTGCTTGTGCCTTCAGGATCTTCGAGATAGGTATATCCTTGGGAGGGGTAGAAGGGCAACCGAATTGACCTTTTTGGATCAAAGAGCAGTAGGGGACCCCTAAGAATCGTCCAGATAGGGGAATAATGACAAACCACCTGGAATTCCATCCGGAAGACACTTTCTTATAATCAAAAATCGAGAACCTAGCCTTCGCTTTAATGGTCAAGCTATCAGGGTCGACCCTAGTTAAGTAAAATTGAACAAACTCGGTCACCTCTGGCCGAATTTGGTTCTCCTCGCAAAGAAGCACGTAAGCATGGAGGTACAAAATCACTTTCGGGTGTAAATGGGCAAGCAGACAACAGCGGTGAATAAAAAACCCAGGATGAAGGGGTGAGGTGGCACGGTCAAACCGCGAGGGAAAAAATCCACATATACAGCATACCCAAGACTGAAATTATCATAAGGATGAGAATCAGAAGAAGGGAGGTGAATGTGGGTGCCCAGTGGGACTTCAACATTTTTAAGATAAGAAAGAAGTGAGGAGACGTCCAGAGAGGAAGGAAAGGGCTCCCGATCGGTCGAGAAGGGCGAAACAAATTTTAGATAAGAAGGGCGGAAACCCTCGGAAGAAGAAGTACCTTGAACTACTTCTTCGGCAGGAAGGAAACTCGTAGCTGCTTTACTTGTCTTTGTGCTAGAGGAAGCCATTGAAGCAGTTAAGCAGAGTAAGATGGTAAAAAAAGGAACTTGAAGACGAAAGCGTAAGAAGCGAAAGGAGGAGAAAGTAGCAGAGTCGGGGGCGAACGAAGGAAAGAGAAAATATCCAAAAATTATCTGAAAGTTTGAAGTTTTTAAAAGGAATAATTCCCGCTTGGTAATTAAAATAAAATATATGTTATGAAAAATCACCTTTTTGCAGGAAAAAGGTAGAGGCTTTGCGCCTTCCTAAGTTAAGATGCTCTGACACAAAAGAGACTCTGCTTATTCCACGCCGAAAAAGTGCGAGTGGATTTTGGAAGACACGAGCCTGGCACGAGCCGCAATCTCAGCACGAAGTATCAAGTTCTTTTTCTTTAAAAAAAAAAGAACATGTGGGACTAAGGAGAATAAGAGAAAAACAAGGTGAAAGTAAGCGGCAGAAAGCCGGAAGGATGTAAAGAACAACCTGAAGGTTTCAGAAGCAGCTGTATGAGGAAAACTGAAAGAGTATAAAGGACAATCCGAAGATTTTAGAGGCAATTGCATGTAAACATCAAATTTATAAAGTCAAAGACCTTTTGTTTTGATGATAGCAAACCTGTGGTGTCTCTCTAAAATGTTTGTCAAGCTTATAATTCAGATAGATAGGTGAGTAAGTGGCTTAGAACGTAAGGTTGCAAGCGCACTTAAGTCATGAGTGGCTTAGCACGCAAGGTTGCAAGCGCGCTCAATCCACGACATGTGCTCTACCAGTCGGGCACCTGTCGGAGAGAGCTCCGAGAACTCCTAGCAATACACAAGCAGTCAAGAACCACACCATCATATATCTCTTACATTAGACATCAAACAAGGACCAAAAAGAGTTAGCAACATCGACAAACTCACTCAGATGAGTCACACCCATACAAGCAACTTGCTCACGAAATGTACATCATTACATAGCCATAATAAATTCAGAAGAGAGCATTTATGAGCATTACTGAGCCAGACAAGGTCAGACAAGATGAAGTGTGCAAGTGGTGACCGACCACTTGGGAGACGCGCCGCCAACTTGCCCATTCACAAGGCAACGCATGTGCTGTTGGCTCCAGATCAAGTTGGGAGAAAATTTGATGTAGGGTGCGGCTATTAAATTCATAAAAGAATGAGTACTCTACTCTTAGAGTCTACAACTCATAGGTTGTTAGTTGACATCTCAACTAACTTGTATATATATGTGCATCAATGTCCTTTGTATGATAAGCTTGTTGGAGAGAAAAAGAAGAGATACAAACTGAGCAAGTGTGAGTCAGACTAGAGTGTGTGTAAGTTCTAGAGAGTTGGTGAGCTAGAGAGGACTGGGTTAGAGTATCAATACGGGGGTATTTGAAAGAACGACAGGTCAGGGAACGGTTAGGGAACCGTAGGTGTAACACCCCTCACCTTAATCACGTAATATTCTCTCTCGTAGCAATAAATAAAACGTCTTACAGCAGAAGATAAATAACAACATTAATACTCACTCGGATGTCACCTGCCATTACTCGCCCATGCGTGTAACAAAGCATAACTATATCCAACAACCAAAATAAACAAACTGCTAACAGCTGTGATAACGAGATAACTCCTATACATCATACTAAGTCCATAAACCATAAACGTCGACAAGTGAGCGTCTACCCAATCCCGAATATACATAACCGTACCATAATACAAACCACAGACTGATATTGTTATACAAATAAACTCCACGTGCGGTAATTAAAGTAAACTCTAACTACCCTGATCCCACACTTCGGCTTCGTCGATAATCAATAACCTGCACAATGAGTGTAGTCTCAGCGATAAACGCTGAGTATGCCGGGCCTGGACCCTATTGGTCACTTAGTCATTTTAACCATCTTATTATTAGATTGGTTTCATGCTTTACCATTTTACAGTTATAATTAATACTGTAATGAACATGCTTAAATACATAACCATCCATCCAATCCAACATTCATAAATACATAACCATCAATCCAATCCAACAATCATTTCATATCACAAACAACAGTAGTATAATCGAACATATCAAAATAATTGCAGTATAATGTACAATGTACAATCGCCGTAGCGAACGGTTTTCCATATTAATTTACCTTGGCCTTCAAGGCCCCATCCATCCAAACCATATTTAATTATTTATTTACCAGTTGGGCGTCAAGTTAGGACAACCCAATAACCTCACCATGGACAGTAGTCCTCCCGTACACACAAAGGTGCTCATTTTGCCAAAGGTCCGGAGGCCCCTGACTATTCACTTTGCCTTGTAAGGCGTCCATATAAAGGCCGTAGCCACCTGACCCACGATCCAAATAGGGCTCGTTGGGTACATACCTAGAGCGCAACCCGATCGGGTACCCCTTAGTGATCACAAATGCACAACCAAGTAGTTTGTAAACTACTGGGATTCCTCCCCTCAACTCATACCATCTCTCTCTCATAATGTTTAAGATATGCTCTTAGTTTTATGGAGAATACAATTTAATAATTAGCTGCCCAATGGGTCTCACGCATACCTAGAAGTAATCTAGGTTATATTCATGTTCGAGATCCATGCTCTAGAGACCGACAATGTCATGTCTCGTACCTAAGTGTTTTACTTAGGTTACCATATACTTAATATTAATACTAATGGTATTATATCAAGTATCCGTCGTGTCATCACATTAAACGCATATGTATGTTTGTATAAGTCGATCTATAGTCGACATAGTGTTAGTCCCGTAGGACGCTTGTGCATAAATAATTAATGCAGTAACACACATAATCACATATACGTATCCACACACATAACACACAAGTTATATCAACCAAATCCGAGCCCAAGGAATTCCTTAGGACAACCCGGATCAAACCCCTTTACATACCGTACACCTTAGACCAACGATGCGCAGTGTAGACCACTAGCTTGTCAAGCGCCTTCGTCTGAAGTATGATCTAAACGGTAATAAAACTATAAGTCAGTCTCCATGACTAACTAAATCCGGTATTTCCGAATACAAGTAACCCCGATAGTTCATCCCCGGATTTCTACAGTTAATTGCTACGGGTTTTCCCTAAACCAGTCGGCTTTGTTACTAAAACTCGTAGGTCGTATTGTTTCGACTGTTAAGTTTAGTTCATTATATTCCTTTAATCTTGTCCATCATTGAACTTAGGTATATAACCTATTGTTGCATGAATACATGCATGATTTATTATACAGTATTATTTTCCCACCATCCATTATAATACATTGTATTATATAATCCATTAATCTTTTAGTAAACTATTTTTGAATTCAAAAACTTATAACTTATGGTTTATAAACTATTTCCATGTAATAACCTCCACCATTATATTATATGGTTTCCAACCATAATATATATCCATCCTTATATACATTATTCTCGCATATGTATATATTTACCAATATAGGTAAGTTTCATGAGTTATAAAACTCTGATATTATATGTTACATTTTATCATCTTATATTAGATGATTATTCCCATTAGTTGTATTATATTATACAACTTATATTAAGATTATTATCCTAATATTATGTAACACTTTATGTTGTATAATTACAACTCCTAAGGTTTATTCAATATATACCTTTGTTTATAAATCTTATTTATTTATAGTTTGTCACATTATTTGATGTGAATATCCTTACTTAAATTAATTCCATTTAAACCACATTAATAACATATAATTGTTATAACATTTATAACATTGTAGACCATAGTCTAAAATTCATATTCCCATCTTTAATAATTCGGTACAGCACTATATTGCATTTAAATTCCATTTTGACCACATAACATTTTGTAATGTTATACCATATACTAATATCATATAATATGATATTTTTATTTCCTTTAACTTATAACCTATAGTTTTTATACAAAACTATTTAATATTGCCGCATGGGCACCATATCAAAACCTTATTCTTCTCCATAACCCATAGTTTCCTTCATTTACAAAATCACCCCATAATTTATACCAAGTTATGTATTCCATATAATATAACATTTTTAACTTATAAAAAGGGTATAACCTATGGTTTTACATTTATAAAATACTGAACAGACCTTAATCTGTTTTAAATTAATTTCCAACCCCTTTAACTTTCCAATTTTATAATTTGACCACATATATAATGTTATGTTATATATATCATATATTATAACATTTTAAACCTTAATATTAATATAACCTATAGTTATATTTGTTTCACATTTCCGAACAGACCCCATGTCTATTCTTAATTATTTTTCAACCCACCACCTTTCTATAATCACAATGTGACCCATTTTATAACATATAGTTTTATAATATCATTAAAACTATATATTATCCACATATCTTATTAAATACTCTTATATTATTCTAAAAATCATCAAATTTCACCAAAGGGTTATAATTATCATTACTAACCCATATACTTTTGGTATTTGCCATTCCACCACATATATTTATCCAAAGTGTCATAATGACATAATAACTATATATTATACATATATAGTTTATTTTAATTCCAAAATCAACCCAATAAATTCCTAAAAATTCCTAATAGCCCATGGGTGTTTATAATACCATTTTACACCCTTTAGTTTCGGTAATAACATATTTACCACATATGTTATAAAAATGTTACAATTAAATACTTATCTTATTATAAAACCTTAAATAAGTTATTTAACTTATCTAATTTGGTCAAAGCCTACCATATGGTCAAGGTTGACCTCCTTAATATTTCCTTGACCATCAATTTCCATATATTATGGTTTATACCCATGTTTTCAAGAAATTACCATTTAACTCCAAAACTTTATAAAATCTTATAATTTTTATTTTAATTGCTTTTAACCTCAAACTTTCGGCTTTATTATTATATAGCCCCCAAATTTAATTTAATTACACATTAAACCCCTATACCTTGCGGTAATATATTTTTATTACCTAAACTTTATTAAAACCTTATAAATACATAAATAAAATGGTTTAAAGTACATGACCTTATTACAAACATTAGCTTGTAAAATAAATTACACATAAATGCTCAAAAATGCTTTAAACTCTCGGCCTCTCCCATAAGTTTCCATTAATTACCAATTTTCCACACAATGTCTTAAATTTGACAATTATGCTAATTAATTACTTATATAAATTTACTAAACCATTCCTTAACCACCTAAGGTCAAAATAAGACCTTTTATACCATGTTCACTCATGACATATATATAAACATATGTATAAGCACATATTAATATACCAAGTGAAGGTTTAAGTGATTTATACCTTATTTTTGCCAAGTTTAGGCCTTGTTTGGCCACGGCTGCTTAGGGATAAATTTTCCACAGCTTTATTTACATGTTTTCAAACAGAAATTAAGGCATGATTAGTCTCCAAACAAGAGCTAACCATTAGAACTGTTTAATGTATATTTTCAAGGTAAAATTTACCTTAGAATACCAAGGCAAGCAAGGTTGGTCTTCGGTCTATTTTTACAGAAGATAAAGAGCATCAAAAGAGCTACTAGACCAAGGCTTAAAACCGGTATAACTCAAATTAGAAGATGGCTAATTTTCACCTTGATTAAAATGCCAAAAATGGTGTTTTTGGCATGGATTTGGCTATTCCTTGAAGCTCTTGATATACCAACTGAATAAGCATGTTAAGAAGAAGATTATAAGCCTAGGAAATCAAACTTTTCAACCGGTAATGAAAGGAATCAAGAGGTAAGTTCTTAAAGCATATTTTTACCTTAAAAGACCAAGATTAGACTTCTCCTCCTTATTCCCTTGTTACAGCCAAGAAACACACTCCTTTTAACCTCCAAAACAACCTAGAAGCATGGATGGAAATGGTTGATGCTTAGCTCCATGGAAAGAGGAAAGAAAAGTGAAGAGAATGAACATAAAATGGCTTAATAAGCTTACCTAGGTAGCAAGGTGTTCTTCTCTGAACTTGGTGACTTCCTACGGTAATGGAGGAGCAAAAGAGAGAGTGGAGGCTGCTGGAGTCAGCTGGGAAAGAAGGTAATGAGGTAAGAAAGCTAATTTTGCTTTTTATGTCATTTAATGTTACTTTATGAAATAGTAAATGGTGATTCATTAGATTGGCTAGATATTTATGTTGCTAATGGGTAAGGATGACAGCTAAGTGGGCGGCAATGGATGGCTTGGTCAATGGATGACATTTGACCATGGTTTAAGTTAAGTAATTAAATGTTATTTTGGGTACTATTCACCCAAAATCACCCAATTTGATTTTATTTTTAAACTTTGATTTAGACTTTATAATATAGTCTATCATTTCACATTAATGTTATAAAGAATGTAATCTAGTCTTTAAAGTGACAAAAAGTCAATATCTTAGAGCTCATACACAAAAACGTGTTTTAAGGTGTTTTAGTGCACATTTTGTGTCACAAGGTGTTTCCGAGCTTGGTTTTCTTTGAGAACGGTTTCATTGTGTTACTTACATGATAATTGAACTTAGGAATCCAATTTTATATCAAATAGAGGTCATAAGACCTTTAAGGTTTCTTAGAGCACATTTTGCCCTACTTGACCTTTAAGCATGTTAATGCTTGTTCTTTGTGTTGGAGTGTTGTCCAATAATTTTAGTATGTTCCTTTATGTGTTAATATGCTTAGGACAAGATTTTAGGTCCTAAGAAGTTCATTTGGGTATGTATTTACCCTCAACGGTCAAAGGGTGCAATTTCTGCTTTGTGTTGACCACTGTTGTTCTCAATTGACTTTTAAGGCATGTTTAGGCCTTAATTAATTTGATTAGATGTTTAATCAATGTTTTATTAGTTTGGGGTATTTCAGTAGGCAGATAGTCAGGAGAGGGTTTGACGACTTTAGGGGAAAAGTCAAAAATGCCCCGGGAGTCCGTGTGTGGGGCAAGGGAGGATGAGTGAATTTCATGTGTGTTAATTCTCAATCAAAATGTGTTTTCCAGTTTAAAACCTATCTCGTGTTCATTCCTAAACTATCAAGTTCAAATTGAGTCATAGATACATCCACGACTGGTCGGGGAAGCATCGGGTGCACTAAGTAGTTTCAATTGGTATCAGAGCAGGTCTCTTCTAGAAAGCTAACTGCTTTGGAAGAAGATCAAGATGATTCATGCAAGCATTCTAGCTGCAGAAGAAGGTTCTGCACCAAATCGACCACCATTCTTCAATGGAGACAACTACACTCACTGGAAGAACAAAATGGAGTTTCATATCAAGTCTAACGATCCAGGAATGTGTAGGGTGACAACACATGGAGAGTACACCTTCCAGAATCCTTAAAGACAAGACATATCTATCGACAGCATGATGGATGATCAAATCGAGAAGGTGGTATACAACGTTCAAGCTGTAAGAATACTTCACTGTGCACTACTACTTGAGCAATACTCCAGGATTACTTCAGCTAAAACAGCCCAAGAGATTTGGAAAACTATTGAGGTCACCTATGAACAGAATGATGAGATCAAAAAGACTCGCATTGAGTTGCTACTCACTCACTGGGAGCTATTCAAGAAGGAAGAAAAGAAGAGCATTTATGAAATGCATACAAGGTTCACTAAGCTGATCAACGAAATGTTGGTGCTTGGAAGAACTATCTCTAACGAGGATCAAATTCGGAAGTTCCTTAGATCTCTTCCTGCCTCCTTTGACAGCAAAGTCAATGCCATGCAAGAAGTGCATGATCTCTCCAAGATGTCTCTAGCAGAAATGCTAGGATCTCTAATGGCTTTTGAGTTAAAACTATAACACAGGAACTCAGAAAGCTCATCAAGAGATAGAGGGAAAGGCATTGCCCTTCAAGTAGCTGAAAATGAAAGGTCTGAGTCAAGAGACGACAATGATAAAATGGTCCTCTATGCTAAGAGGTACGTTCGAAAGTTCATAAGAAATAAAATGAGGAAAGGTAAGGAGTCCAAGGAGTTGGATGATCAGAGGAATAGCAATGACAAGTGTTTTGGGTGTTCAAAATGCGGACATCATATCAAAGACTACCCTCAGCGATCACGAGAGGACAACAATAGGGTCAAGAAGTCTGTCCGACGATCATTCAACAAAGGACCAAAGAAGGAAGCCTTCGTTTCTACATAGGGAGATTCTAAACGGAGTGATGATGATCAAACCTCAAATAGCGACGCCTCAGAAGAGGAGAAGGCTCACCTATGCCTTGAAGAAGTGTGCTTGATGGCACAAGGCAATGATTTCTCAGAATCAGAAGAAGAAGAACAACAACATAAGGTAAACTATTCTAAACTTAGAAGGAGAATTCAAAGAGCTGAACTTCTAGGACTTAGAAAGTTTTCTCTTATATTAGTTGATCACCTAGAGGCATTAGAAACTGAAAACAATGAACTTTTGGAAGAAAATGAAAAATTGAGAAAAACCTCGGATAAACACAATGTAGATAATCTCATGAGGGCACTCATGAAATTACAAAGAGATTATAGTGAAATTATCTCCTTTCATGAAAAATTGAAGCATGAAAAACAACCTAAAATCGATGAATTGATTGTTGCTCTTAATATTAAAGAAAAGGAACTAGCTACCATCAAAGAAAAATATTCTAAGATAGATGTTGTTTCTAAGACACCCATGAGGAGAAGCAAACGACAGGTCAGATACCGGTCAGAGACCAGTCGTAGAGATGTCTGCAGCTTATGCAGACAACCTGGTCATCATGAATCCAATTGCTATAAAACAAGTTTTATGAGGCATTGGCAACTCAAGAAACTAAGACTAAAATGGGTAGTAAAAAATGATCTTAGAACATTAAATGGTGGAAATGGGTCTAACCTTTCTATGGACCCTAACCCCACACCGCTAAGGTGTTAAGTACAGGATCGAGTGGGAATGGACCCCTGCTGGTACATTGACAGCGGGTGCTCTAAACACATGACAGGAGACAAAATGAAGTTCTTCTCACTCGAATCAGGCAGCCAAGGAACCGTTTCCTTTGGCGACAATAAGAAAGGGAAAATCATCGGTGTAGGTAAGGTTGGTTTCACTTCAGATTATGTCATTGATAATGTAAATTTAGTTGATGGTTTGAAATTCAATTTCCTTAGTGTATCTCAAATTTGTGACAAAGGCAACTCAGTTCATTTCTATTCTACACATTGTAGCATAGTTAATCAGTTACCTTGTAAAGAGTTGCTAAAGGGGAAAAGATGGAAAAATGTGTATGTAACTAGTCTAGAGGATATTGACAGTCCAAATCTTCCATGTTTGACTGCATCAATAGATGACTCCACTCTATGGCACAAGAGACTAGGGCATGTTAACATTTCCTTGTTGAGGAAACTTGTCAAGAAACAGTTGGTAAGAGGTCTCCTTGAGAGAAATCAGAGACAAATCTTTGTGATACATGTGTTAGAAGTCAGCAAACTAAGACTTTCTTCAAATCAAAGAACATGGTCAGCACATCCAAACCACTTGAATTACTTCACATGGATTTATGTGGTCCTATGAGAATAAGAAGTTTTGGAGGAAATGGGTATGTATATGTAATTGTTGATGACTACTCACGATTTGTTTGGACAATATTCATTGCTTCCAAAGACGAAGTCTTTGAGAAATTTCAAGCATTTGCAGGAAAAGTCCAAATACAACTCAACCATAAGATCAAGGCTCTCCGATCTGATCACGGGTCAGAGTTCGAAAATCAACAATTTATGGAGATGTGTGATCAACTTGGAATAAGTCACACATACTCTGCACCTAAAACACCCCAACAAAATGGGGTAGTTGAGCGTAAGAATAGAACTCTACAAGAAGTAGCTAGAGCCATGATATTGGGAAGCAATCTTCCTCAAGTTTTCTAAGCTGAAGTAGTGTCAACTGCATGCTACATCACAGATAGAAAGCTCATACGACCAATTCTCAACAAAACTCCCTATGAGCTCATTAAAGGAAGGAAACCAAACATAAGTCACTTCAGAGTCCTTGGCTGTAAGTGTTATGTCCACAATAACGAAAAAAGTTCCCTAGGAAAATTTGATGCCAGAAGTGATATGGCCATCTTCCTTTGATACTCAGAAAGAAGCAAGGCATACAAAGTTTACAACAAAAAGACAATGAAAGTAGAAGAAAGTGTCCACATGGTTTTTGATGAGAACAAAGACCATGAAATCAGAGAAGCTGAAGAAAATGAAGGATTTAGGTTTGATCTAGCTGAACAAAACCTCAATGAGAACACCAATGATAACTTACCAACTGATGATAACTTGCTCAACATGTCAGCAACAAGTCAACGACATATCGTTGAAGAAAGAAATGATGTCGAGAACCCTCTATCACCATCAAAAGTTCATCAATCACGGACTCTATACAAAGATCATCCATTGGAGAATATCATATCAGACATATCCAAACGAACTCAGACAAGAGCACACACTTGAGATCTTCTAGCCTTCTTAAAGACAGCCTCACCCATCGAGCCCAAGAACGTCAAGGAAGCTCTTCGAGACTCAGAATGGATCAATGCAATGCAAGAAGAACTAAACCAGTTTGAAAGATGCAAAGTCTGGCATCTTGTGCCTCGTCCTACTCATCAAGGAGTACTTGGCACAAAATGGGCCTTTAGAAACAAACTGAATGAAATGGGAGAATTTGTCAGGAACAAAGCTCATCTGGTAGCTCAAGGATACCATCAACAAGTAGGAATAGACTTCCAAGAAACCTTCGCTCCAGTAGCAAGGATGGAATCTATCAGACTACTAATAGCATTTGCTGCACACAAAGGAATCAAACTCTTCCAACTTGACATCTAAAGTGCCTTCCTAAATGGGTATGTCAAATAGGAAGTGTATGTTGAGCAACCTCCAGGTTTTGAGACACAAGAAGGAAAAAACATGGTATTCAAACTTGACAAAGCTCTTTATGCGCTCAAACAAGCTCCAAGATCATGGTATGATCGCTTGTCCTCCTATCTATTGGAAAACCAATTTAAAAGAGGTAAAGTAGACAAAACTCTATTTGTTTACAACAACAAAAGAGATTTCCTAATTGTGCAAGTATATGTTGATGATATAATTTTCAGAGCCTCTGATGAGAAATATTGCAAAAAGTTTGAAGCATTGATGAAAAAGGAATTTGAGATGAGTGATCTGGGAGAATTGAAGTTCTTCCTAGGACTTCAAGTCAAGCAGAATGATGAAGGGACCATCATATCCCAAGGGAAGTACGTAAAAGATTTGCTAAAGAGATTTGGAATGGAGGAATGTAAGACGTTTGACACACCAATGGTAGTTGGAACTAAAATGGGCATCATGACTGGTGACCGATCGGTCGACCAGCGATCTTATAGAGAGATGATTGGTTCTCTACCATATTTAACTGCTAGTAGACCTGACATCATGTATAGTGTTTGCTTATGTGCCAGGTTTCAAGCAGATCCAAGGGAAAATAACCTCACAACTGTAAAAAGAATCCTACATTACTTAAAAGGAACCATGAATCTTGGTCTCTTTTATCCTAAGTTCACTAACTGTAACGTTGTAGGATTTTCAGATGCAGACTATGGAGGATCTATCACCGATAGAAAGAGCACTTCAGGGACAACATTCTTTGTTGGGTCCTATCTGATTGCATGGGGATCAAAGAAACAACAAAGTGTTGCAATTTCAATAGCTGAATCTGAATACATTGCTGCAGCAAGTTGTTATGCTCAACTCCTATGTCTTAAACAATAAATTGGAGACTATGGTGTCGAGGTACTTTATGAATTATGTGTGATAATACAAGTGCCATCTCTATTTCCAAAAATCCTGTGCATCATTCTCGTACCAAACATATTGACATTAGACATCACTTTCTTAGAGATTGTTGTGAAAAGGAATTAGTTGGTTTAAAGTACATTTCTACTGAAAATCAACTAGCTGACATATTTACTAAGCCATTAAGTAGGGAAAGGTTTACTAAGATCATTCATGATCTTGGAATGATATTCATTAATAACAGTTAAACTGACTTTTATTTCCTACGATCGGTCACCGACATGTGAGCAACACCTGTTATATTGTCATTCAGTAGTCAACGATCAGTTTAATGCATAGAAATTATGTCAAACGACTACTTGGAACAGATATGTCATTTTCCACAAAAGTGAGATTAGTTTAGAGATAGTTCAACGGGTAAAACGGGAAAATCGCCAACGATCGATGATAGACTGTCACAACTGCTGCCCTTTATGAATAGTACCGTTAGGACATGTCAGCGAGCGGACGAGGAGCGGTCACCGACCGTTACTCGATATCTATAAAAGGGCGACAAAAGTCTCACTCTTGGTCACACTATTGCCCTCACTTTCTCTAATATCTCTAAGCACTCTGAACATTTTCTCTTCTCTCTTACAACACTCTTGTGGGCTTAAGTGCAAAAATCACTTGCCTCACAGCCGTTAAAGAACACTCAAGCTAAAGTTTCTAAATCCAGTACAAAATCCTCTGCACTGAAAATGGCACCCAAGACTGCTTTACGATCAAAGCAAAGATACCCCCGGAAGTTTCCACGCAACAAGTGGCCGACATCCAGTAGACAGAATCCCACTCGACTGACAGGGAGGGAGGAAAATGAGCTTACGGTTAAAGTAATACAGGAATGGAACCTTCTCGCCAGTGAGGTAAGTATATAAAATCCCACATTCCGAGAACCTACTCCTTTATCGAATCCGGCATTTTCAAACCCACTATCACTCCTGATCCTACTCCCACACTAGAACCAAAATGTCTTCTCCTGCCCCCTCACCTAAAGCCTCCAAAATCTCCGCAACGCAATCCAAAGCCAAACAACCAAACCTAAGAGCAATCCCCTGCCACAACTAGTCGTGTAACTCGCGCTTCTAGGCGTGCCCAAAAACAAACAGCTCCACAAAATCCCCTTCAACACCAGAGAGAACAACACGTCAGTTATACTTCCCGAGGAGAAGAGCCTCTCCTTCGGCTATCGTCAAGGAAGTGGTTCAAACACTGGAGGAAGAGGAAGTTCCAAGTGACGACCCTCACAAAAGAAGCCTCAGTGGAAGAGATAGGCTGGTAGAAGGTGTAACTACACTTGACTCCGAAGAAGAGCAAACCCCATAGCCGCTTTCGAGAACCAGTCATCGACAGGTCTCTGACACCTTACGACAACCTAAAAAAGGTGACGACGACACAAAGTCACTCACCATTTATTTACACGCTCGAGGAGCGTGCTCACTTGCAGAATGCCAAGGCAAAGGAAAAATAGGCGCTTCTTCTAGCACCAAGGAGGTTGAGGAGCTTGCTCACATCAAAAAATCAGTTGCCATGTCCCAACCTCCACAGTCCTTGAGACTAAAAAGCTCAACGAGCTAGAAGCTCCATTGATCAAGGCTGAGAACGTCAACGACCGCTCTTGTCCAGTCTACCCAAGACAATGGATATGGAATGGATCAAGAAGATGGGTCTGGGAGAGGTCATTAAGCTGTTGGAGTTCCAAGGATAGGTAGACTTCTTTCAGGAATCTATCCCTGTCTACACCGAGCTGCTTAAGGAGCATATGAGATATCTTGGACCACTCCAGAGTGATGAAGATGACGACCACCTCCTCTCGATAGTCCAAACGACTCAAATTACCATCTCCCAAGTCTTGGATCTGCAGGACTTTCAACCTAGAGCCAGAAGGTTTGGTCATTCCTAAGGAAACAACTTGGAATGACCTAGGACACAAGGAGGGAAGATGGTCAACTTGCTCAACAAAGGAGCAACAATGAAGAACTTTTAATGCCGTGGACATGTCCATCACAATAGAGTCCTCTTCAGCATAGTCACCCACAACATCACCCCAAGGAACCAGCGCACCCACATAGTCAATGCCCGGATGTGAGGCTGCTGTTCGCACTCAAGACCAAGGAGAAATTTTGATCTTCCAGCCATGCTTCTCCTCACTCTAGATGAGAGTTTGTCAAGTAAATCAAGGTCTAGTGTACGGGGGAGTGGTCACCGCGGCACTCCTGGAGAGTGGAGTGGACACCAATAGGTTCTACGAGTGCGCGCGCACTGCTCAGGATTGCATCTGCTCTGAGATGCTATCCAAAATGGGGATAAAGACTAAGGAGATAAGCTCATTGGCCATCCATAAGCCCACAAAGAGTGAGGAAGCACGATCAGAACCGCGACCAACGCAAGAGCTTCAGGACTCAAGAGGAAGAGAAGTGTCTCACCGGTCCACGCAGGTCAGGGACCAGACTAGATACTTCAACTTTGGGACGTTCTTCAACGAGTAAGAGTCACTCTTACCGCTGTGAGGGCTGTCTCCACTGAACCAAGTTTTCATCACATGGTTCAAGGAGTAATAGATTTTATAGATTCTCATATAGCCTGAGCGTTCTTTGTCTCCTAGAGACTTGAGTGAAACCGTGAGAGTTAGAGTTAGGATTAGATTTTTCTTTTCCATCAAATGTTTCATCATGCCGTTGAATATCTGTTTCAAAGTACCTTTTGATATCAATGAAATGCAACTGGTTTTTGTATACTTGAATGCTTCTGATGGGTACGAAATAATTTATTGTATTGGCTGCTTCTTCCTTGATTAAAATTACAAAATGATCTGAGATATTTAGTCCCATCCACTCTAGATGATCTTGATCATATTTTGTAGTTTATAATCTATGGAATGTCATGGCCTTTACAACATCTTATGTCGTGTAGTTGCTCCCTATTTGCTGTATGACAAAGGGGAAGAAAAGTATATGTACTTGTGAGAGTACTTGTGTGGACTATGTCTATCATCCTTGTATTATGTATCATCTGAATAAAAACCTTGGTTATAGTATACATAAAAGCTGCCACTTATTGCAAAGTTTTCCATTCTTAAAACCCTTAACAAACTCAGGGGGAATTCTTCTTAGGGGAATACCTCTCACAATTTTGAACTTTAAGTTGTCAAGCACATATCATTTTTTATTGGTTGCCTTCATCAAAAAGGGGGAAATTTTTAAGTCAGGACCTTTTGTTTTGATGATAGCAAACCTGTGGTGTCTATCTTTTTTTGATAGTAATCTGTGGTGTCTATCTAACATGATTGTCAAGCTTATAATTCAGATAGACAGGTGATAAGTGGCTTAGCATGCAAGGTTGCAAGCGCACTTCAGTCATGAGTGGCTTAGCACGCAAGTTGAAAGCACGCTCAATCCATGACATGTGCTCTACCAGTCAGGCACCTGTCGGCGAGAGCTCCGGAGAACTCCTAGCAGTACACAAGTAGTCAAGAACCACACACCATCATATATCTCTTACATCAGACATCAAACAAGGACCAAAAGGAGTTAGAAACGTTGACAAACTCACTCAGATGAGTCACACCCCACACAAGCAACTTGCTCACAACAAACTCACGATAAAAGACTTATCTCATTAATGTACAGATACAAGACAAACAAAGGCTATTAATGTACATCATTACATAGCCATAATAAATTCAAAAGAGAGCATTTATGAGCATTAATGAGCCATACAAGGTCAGACAAGTTGAAGTGTGCAAGTGGTGACCGACCACTTGGGAGACGCACCACCACTTGCCCATTCACAAGGCAACGCGTGTGTTATTGGCTCCAGATCAAGTTGGGAGAAAATCTGCTGTAGGGTGCGACTATTAAATTCGTAGAAGAATGAGTACTCTACTCTTAGAGTCTACAACTCATAGTTTTGTTAGTTGACATCTCAACTAAGTTGTATATATACATGCATCAATTCCTTTGTAGATAAGCTTGCTGGAGAGAAAAAGAAGAGATACAAACTGAGCAAGTGTGAGTCAGACTAGAGTGTGTTAAGTGCTAGAGAGTTGGTGAGCTAGAAAGGACTGGGTTAGAGTATCAATAAGGGGTATTTGATAGAACGACATGTCGGGGAACGGTTGGGGAACCGTAGGCCGATAGTCAGGTTGATGACTTTAGGGGTAAAGTCAAAACTGTCCCGGGAGTCCGTGTTTGGGGCAAGGGAGGTTGAGTGAATCTTGTGTGTGTAAATTCTCAATCGAAATGTGTTTTCCAGTTTAAAAGCTATCTCGTGTTCATTCCTAAACTATCAAGTTCAAATTGAGTCATAGATACGTCCACGACCGGTCGGGGACGCATCGGTGCACTAAGTAGTTTCAAATTTTTTTTCTAAAAAGCTATCCTAAGAGGAAAAAGTTCTACTTTCTTCATCAGGGAATCAAAAAGTAGAACTTGTGGGACCGATGAAGAGAGAAGAAATAGAGGAGATGTTAGTAAAGCATTCGGTCGTCTGTGACCGGATGAAATACCAAATAGGGGAATATTGAAGGAGCGTCTGTTCTAGTCGGTAGGTAGTTAAACATTACATTTACGTACAATAGCCAGCCTGGCACCAGAAAAAGGATGACATGCTGGCAATCTCTGATTTATTGTCAAAAACACTATAAATAGGGGTCCACCCCCATGAAACACGTTACGTTTTCAGACATCAATATAACTTGAGTACTCTTTCTACAAAGTCTTCACGTTCACTCTGGTTAACATAGTATTTGAAACAAGGTACACAATTAGGATAGTTAAGGGAGTTGAGGGAAAGCAAACTAGGATGGAAATAGGGAGGAAAGGAATGTATATGCTTTTTCAATTTTATTTAAATTGTATGGGTATTTTAGATTGTGTATCACGTATTGTTTGATGTGACAATGTGACATGGAGAGGTTGCTATGCCTGAGGGAATTAATGCCAACACAAAGATATTTATAGTTTTGGGGGCTCACTATCAGAAACCTCATACCTCGAGGGGGTTGAAAGATATATGGATAATCTGAAGATGCTAAATTGTAATATCACACACTTAAGGGATCTGGAGTAATTTACTCTATAGTTTTCTAACCCATCATAAACTTATATTTTCATTATTTGAATGAGTCTCATGCTCCCATCAACTTTATATATACTTTGCTAATTAACATATATACAATTCTATGTTCATTATCTTAATAAGTCTCACTCTCCCCCAACTACTTTATATATACTTTTCTAACATATTATAACTTCCATTTTCATTCCCTTATTATTTCATTATCTAAATAATTAATAAATGTATATGTTGGTTTATAAATTTATGTTATATTTTGTAATAGTTCTAAATAAAAAAGTAAATTTTAAATATTTTAATTAATATTTTTTATAATTTAAATACTTAAAATATGAAATTATATAAAAAAGTTTTTTGACGACTAAAAATTCTTAAAATTAAATGCATTTATGATTGTAAATTCTAAAAAATTGGCCCACATAAAAAAAATGGCTTTTGAAAACAAACGCCCAATTCATTATTACTAATTAGCAATGATATGTACTTTCACCCATATTGTCCGCGTGAATGCCTTTGACACCACGATTTGTAAACGGTGGTTATTACTCATTATAAATGTAGTTTGAAACTTGATGGCTATTACAATCTTTGATTAATTCTGATACGTATTATATATTGAGTTCAACGTTACCTTTGACTGTGAGGCCATTGGCACCACCAACCCGGCCTCCCATAGCATAAAGCTTGATAGATTCTTCGCGGCTAAGGGAAACTTCTTCAAATAAATGTGTGATGGTCAACATTTTCTGCTACTTCCAGGTCTGTTGGGGAATATGTTACAAAAGTCAGCTGCTTTCGGATTAACGGTGATGAAAATATTTTGACAACTCGGTACTTCAAATTCGATTTTACCTGCTTTCACTAACTCGTCTTCATTTTTTTTTTACAACATTCTGAAATATGGATGTCAATCTTCGCATTAATGAGGTATCAATGATCATTGACTATCTTCATTAACAGGAAAAAACGAACAATCTAGCACAAGGACAAGGCGGGCTCTCTATTAATCATCCCAATTTATTGGCTACAATCACATGTAGCTATAGATAGCTACATACATGTACATTTGATCATTGAAAACTGTACATTTGATCATTTAAAAATATACATCAGTATATGTACATGTATACAGTGAATTGTGATATTTCTGAATTTGTACAAAATGTACATACTGACTTTATAAACTGTACAACAAACTTATAAAACATGTACATTTACTCTATACAAACTGTACCATGAAAAATGTAGCCAAAGATGACTACATATAGTTGTAGCTAAGACTTATTGATGCTGCCTTAATTAAATGATGCGCGCCATTAGGCGTTGTGGTTTCAAAACTATACAATATCTTGTGGGGCGAGGGCAGGTTTTTTCCGTTCTTTTATAAGATAGAGTACTTTAGATGGGATGAAGTATGCATGACGATCTTCTTTGAGCATCAATGAGAACAGAGGAATCGGAATTAGGTAGAAACTATACCAATTACAGGTGTCACAAAATACTGGATCTTGTGGAGACAAATAACCCGGGGCGATTTGGTATTCATGGGACCATGTGCTGAATATTTTAAGGGGTCTTTTATAAATTAAAACTTAAATATAAAATGTAGAACTATTAATTTAGCTGTGTCACAACATAATTTTATATTAAGTTATGTAATGAGATAAAATGTTAAAATGACAATTCAGACAAAATAAAAGAAGTTTACTCATTGTTAACTAATCACTTAAAATAATCATTCTACTATCATTTTACAATAAAATCTTTGAAGAAATAACGTTAATACTTGATTGGATAGAAGAACGTAGTTGAAGAGGTTGTCATTGACTACGTGGAAAAAGAAGGAAGATCATTATATCTATATTTTTAAAAGATAATACTAGAATACCCAACAATTCCATCTATAATTTTATTTATTTGTCTGCTAAAAGACTTAATACTGTTAAATTCAATCAACTGTTATTTATATGTTCTACTGAATATTCAGTAAAAGCTGCTATAATGAAGCCATGTCGCAGTCCCACTCAACTGAATCTGCTGAAGTCTCGTGGCATGCTACTTTCTGGTCTAAGTGCGCCCCCCCAGAGTAGAAATCTTCGCCTGGTTCCTGCTAAATGGTAGATTAGCAACTAAAGATAGGCTGTTTAGTTTGAACTTGACGACGCTAGGCTCTGTGATGTGCCCCCTTTGTCAAAGGGGAGTGGAATCTATTGACCATCTATTTTTTAGGTGTTGGAAGTCTCAAGCCTTTTGGTCGCTAATTCTTAGATGGTGGGGAGTGGAGCTGACTCTAGACGTCCAACCTCATGAGACCTGACAACTGTGGTGCGATCACACACCCTCACCGCAGTGCAAAAGTCTATGGTTGTCTACCTATCTCTTTGTGGTCTATAACATCTGGTACTCAAGAAATAAGATGATCTTCGAACAGCAGGACATTCATTGGGATAAATTGGTGCTCTCAGTAAAACTCCAGATTCTGACTTGGTGCAACAAGGAAAAGGGAAGTGAGAGTGATGTCAATCGTCTACTGTTTTGTTCTAACCTGAAAGACCTTGTATAAGTGTTTTAGTGTTTACTTTGGGAAGCTTTTGCTCTCTGTTATAAGCTAGGCAGCGATGCCTATTTTTTGTGCCATGGTGGAGCCTGTTCCAGCCATGTTAACTTTGCTACAGAGTAGCCCATTGATCAAAAAAAAAATATATATGTTCTACTGAATAGGTTAGATATTTTAATAGACTTTTAATTATATAAAACTACAAGATAATTGACTATACTTTAAAAAAGGTACCCAAAAATTTGGAGCCTCCTAAAATTGGGTGACCTGTTCCATGTCACCTTTTGCACATGCCAAGAGCCGCCCCTGCAAATAACCCAGGACTAAACTAAGCTGATTTAGTGAATGGTATGAAGTGATATGACCTTAAATATTCACAATATACCCCTAAAAATTTCCTAATTTACAATATACCTCTTTTTAAAAACATGATCACAAGACACCTCTTAAATTTTGAAATTCATAAAATACCCCTTATTCGTGAAATGACCTTAAAAGTGGCTATTTTACCCCTGACATTGTAGATTATGTTTCATGTTCACAATATGTCCCTTTTTGTATTCGGAAACATTTTTTTTTTCAATTTTTTTGTAAATAATTTTAAAAATATTTATAAAAGTTATGAAATTATAAAAAATAACTAAACATAGATAAAATAAATTTAATTAATAATTTTTAAATATTAAATATACACAAAAGTTTAAACAAATTATAAAAGTGAAATTTCATAAAATACCCCTAAATAAAAAAGTGGCATATTATGAACTTGAAAAACATTTACTTACAATGTTAGGGATAAAAGAATAATTATTCGAAGTCATCCAAGGATTAGGGGCATTTTGTAATTTTGAAACTTTTTAGGGAAATCTTGTAAACATGTGTTAAAAAAGAATATATTATAAACTATAAAAGATTTTTAGCTAGGGATATATTATGAATTTGTCCTCTTTATATGTAACACCCCAACCGCTAATTCTATGCTTACCGTCTAATCGTCCTATTAATCTTACGAGTTCGCAGTGGAAATATTACATACTTACTACGGCGGGTGGTACAACGCCGCTAACCGCCCATACGGCTAGCTAGGCTTACCTTACTTACAGTCACGGTCTGATGAACATAATGTACCGAGCTACTAAATTACTTACCAAATAACATATACCAATACTTACATCATTGGATCACCGAGTATTAAAGTATATTCGTTACATAATTCCTAAGTTCCAAAAGAATGAGTTTCTAAGGCTACTATCTATACCAACTCCCATTCTATCAAAATCCAAAAAGGTGTACCCCATGGTACACCGGCTATTCAAAAACTGTAGCCATGTACTACTTAGTACACCCATCATAAATTCAGTGTTTACATTCCAAAAAGAAGATAAAGAAATAGAATTGAGTCTTCACATCTTCATCACTCTCGAGTACCTGCGTGTAGTAAAATGGTGCCCCAAGGGGCTAAGCAAACGCTGCGTATAAACTCCGCATATACCGCGTGCTAGCTAGGGCACGCCGACTATTTGACGTCCACTAACATGCTGTTCATTATTTCATACATACATGCTTTTCATACAACATACATGCTCATACGATTCATTACATAATTCAAGGCAACAATACAGTAGCACACAACTTACTTACCTTCACAAGGTTAGCCAAATTATGCATCCGGGTTAATCGGAATGCTTTTACTCTTTTACTCATTACTTACTTTTTCTTACTTACAATTACTTACTTTCATTTACTTTGCTTACTCATTCTTACTTACTTACTTATACTCAAGTTAAGTCGTCGGGACCTCCGGCCCTGGGGACTACACCGTCCCACCTCCGGGATTTACTTGACTCACCAATCCGGGATGCTACCCACTTAAGGGATTTGGGCCGCGGACCAGTTTAAGAGTCAGGAATTGGAGCCAACCTCTCGTGACTCCGCATCCTCACGCGTGGCCGAAACTATATCGGACTTCTACTCATTCCAATTTAATTACCAATTTAAGTTAGGATGGTTAGCTTGTTAGGAACAAGTTAGAAGTCCAAACACAATAATAAACGGTCACGGTACAGTACATCATACATACACACGTTCATTATCATCCAAACATTTCATGAATTATACAAACTAAAATTTAAGAGAATATTCACATCATACAACACTACATAATCACAAGTATGCATATTAACTCCGATTCGTGCATTTATCTTATTTGGTGATCAATTAGCACACAACACACAAATCAGAGTAACCAAGATAGCATACGGGGCATGAGGAATCCATACCGTTCACCGTGAACGTGTTTCCAACGTCCTTCGGTGTCATAAATCAAGTCCTATATATACATACAATTGAATGATTAATTTACTTATCATCAACTTAACTCCTACTTACTATGCCTTTACACTTTTTACACTACACTTTACTTACTTATTTCTCATTACTTAAGTTCACTTTCTTACTTAACTTTGGCATGCTTCCATACATGTACATATATATATATATAGGTATATATATATATATATATTTAGACCGGACCGACTTGCGACCGACCTTGCAAGTCCGGTCCATTCCAGTAGCTCAGATTACCGAAATCCTTCTGGCCGACCGAACTTGCAAGTCCGGTCGCAAGTTCGGTCCATTCCAGAAGGTTTCCTCGGTGAATTTTTCTGGCTCGACCGAACTTGCATGTCCGGTCGCAAGTCCGGTCGGTTCCAGTAGGTTACATCGGTGAATTTTTTGGCTCGACCGGAACATGCATGTCCGGTCGCAAGTCCGGTCGATTCCAGTAGGTTACATCGGTGAATTTTTCTGGCTCGACCGAACTTGCATGTCCGGTCGCAAAGTCCGGTCGATTCCAGTAAGTTACATCGGGGAAATTCTCTGGTCCGACCGAACAACTTGCAAGTTCGGTCGTTCCGTCGATTCCAGTAGCTTTCTGACGGGAAAATTTTCTGCTCCGACCGAACTTGCAAGTCCGGTCGCAAGTCCGTCGATTCCAGAACTTTTCACTTTCCTTCTTGTAAATCTGGGCTCGACCGAACTTACAAGTCCGGTCGCAAGTTCGGTCCGACCCAGTATTTGCATTTCAATTTCTGTTTTCAGTCCTCTCTTTCACCCATTACTTCCCCATTGTTCCTACACTTATTCCCACATGTCATAACATTATTTAAACCTCCTAATACACCCTAGTTCATTTCCTAACTCCTTACACAATTCCATACTCATTCACTCACATAATTTTCCAAGTTTCATACAACACTCACACTAGGTTCTTCTCTAGTTGCTTTATGCTACAGATTTTAACACTAACACTCTCCATCTACAACTCCCTCTTCTAATGTCATTTCTAACTAACACCTAATACATTACAACTACATTAACTATCTCTCCCCATCTTCCCTCTATCTATCTATCTCAAAATCTGTTACAACTCACATCATAATTCTAGAATAAATTTTGACATAACCTCCCCTATATTTTTACACTCTCACCACATATTCTAGTTCACATTTCAACACTCTTTTCACCTGTTTCAATAGGCATCAATATTCAAGCTCCCATACACAATACCAATACTAAAACACTCATAAAAATTCCTGCACAAACACATCTTTCCCAACCTGTTTTAACAAGTTTTAACATATCTTTTAAAGCTTCAAATACTTATATCATCTTATACATTACACTACTAATACATTACCATTTCCATTACTCATTTCAAACTACCAAAACTGTTACATACATATATATACCAAGTTACACAAAAGTATCCTTACCTTGTTTTTCTTCTAGATTTTCTTTCTTCTTCTTTCTCCTTCCTTCTCTCTCTCTCTACCGGTTTGTAGTCTCAATTCCTCTAACACTACCAACATTTATATACATGCTTCAATACTAAAACCAACACTAAATCTTATTAAGCTTTTAATGTACATTCTAGGGTTTAGGAGTTCATTACCTTGCAAGGGTTTAAAAACACTTGGAGTAGCTCAAGAATGATCTTTCCACCCTTTCAAAGATGCCAAAACCGGCTGGGCACAAGAGGAGCACACAAGAGTTTTAGCTCGAATTTCGTTTTGCCTTTGAGGCTAGAAAAGATGGAGTTTTTGAAGATGTTTTTACCTTAATAGAACAAGGAGAAGGAGGGCCTTCTAATGGTGGTGTTGAAGCTCTAAATGGGGTATACCCATAGAAACGAAAATGGGTGTTTTCGAATTTTGGAAAGATAGAAACGTAGCCCTTGGTGAGAGGAACACAATGGTGTAGTTTTTACAATTTTGGAGAAGGTTTGATGGAGTTTCAAGAGGAGAGAAGTGAGTTTTTGTGTGAGGTTTTCTTATTCACCATGGAAATCGCATGGGGTTGAAGAAGGAGAAAAAGAGAGAGTGAGGAGGGGTGTGTCCACGTGAGAAGAGAATGAGGGATAGGAGAGAGAATTGCAAAAGTGAGTGAGAGAGTTTACTTTATTGTTTTTGTTTTTTGTAAATAAGGAGAGTGTGTGAGGGAGTGTGAGAGGGGGTCCAAAAATCGGACACACCCAGACCCACTTGTGGTTTTTGAAATTTATTTGCATATTGGACACACTAGTTTGAGTTATTTATACTTCTACCCCACAACTTCCCGTTTTCGACAGTTTTTACTAATTTCTCGTTTTCTTGATTTTATTGGTCCTAAAGCTCCACTAATATTTATTAATGATTATTAAGTTGACCAAAATTGTTACGAGTCTATTTGACCCTCTTAAAGACACGTTTTCCGGTTACCTCGAAAAATGCGCTTTAAGGTTCGTTAGTGTTTTTAATCCATTTTAAGGATCCGTTTTCTTCGGGATTTGTTCCCTTATGATTATTTATACTTAATTAAGCCTCTAAATTATTTATTAGCCTAATTAATCACTATTTTTAATTACAGGGTATTTCAATCTACCTGTAACACCCCAACCGCTAATCCTACGCTTACCGTCTAATTGCCCTATTATCGTACGAGTTCGCAGCGGAATTGTTACATACTTACTACGGCGGGTGGTACAACGCCGCTAACCGCCCATACGGCTAGCTAGGCTTACCTTACTTACAGTCACGGTCTGATGAACATAACGTACCGAGCTACTAAATTACTTACCAAAACATCGTATACATACCAAATACTTACATCATTGGATCACCGAGTAATAAGTACATTCGATTACATCATTTCTAAGTTCCAAAGAATGAGTTTCTAAGGCTACTCATCTATACCAATTCTCATTCTATCCCAAAATCCAAAAAGGTGTACCCATGGTACACCGGCTATTCAAAAACTGTAGCCATGTACTACTTAGTACACCCATCATAAATTCATCGTTTACAAACCAAAAGAAAGACAGGAAAATTAAACTTCAACTCTCCTAGTCTTCATCCTTCACGGGTACCTGCGTGTAGTAAAAATGGTGCCCCAAGGGGCTCAGCAAACGCTGCATATAGACTCCGCATATACCGCGTGCTAGCTAGGGCACGCCGACTATTTGACGTCCACTAAACATGCAGTTCATTTATTTCATACATACATGCTTTTCATACATCATACATGCTATACAATTCATTACACAATTCAAGGCAACAATATCATAGCATACATCTCACTTACCTTCACAAGGTTAGCCAAATTATGCATCCGGGTTAATCGGAATGCTTTACTCTTTTACTCATTACATACTTTTTCTTACTTACAATTACTTACTTCCATTTACTTTACTTACTCATTCTTACTTACTTACTTATACTCAAGTTAAGTTGTCGGGACCTCCGGCCCTAGGGACTACACCGTCCCACCTCCGGGATTTACTTGACTCACCAATCCGGGATGCTATCCACTTAAGGGATTTGGGTCGCGGACCAGTTTAAGAGTCAGGAATTGGAGCCAACCTCTCGTGACTCCGCATCCTCACGCGTGGCCGAAACTATATCGGACTTCTACTCATTCCAATTTAATTACCATTTTAAGTTAGGATGGTTAGCTTGTTAGGAATAAGTTAGAAGTCCAAACACAATAATAAACGGTCACAGTACACTACAACATTCATACAAGCATTCTTATACATCCATACATTTCATGAATTATACAAACTAAGATTTAAGAAAATATTCACAACATACAACACTACATATTCACAAGTATGCATATTAACTCCGATTCGTGCATTTATCTTATTTGGTGATCAATTAGCACACAACACACAAATCAGAGTAACCAAGATAGCATACGGGGCATGAGGAATCCATACCGTTCACCGTTGCACGTGTTTCCAAACGTCCTTCGGTGTCACAAATCAAGTCCTATTATATACATACAATCGAATGATTAATTTACCTATCATCAACTTAACTCCTACTTACTATGTCCTTACACTTCTTACACTACACTTTACTTACTTACTTTTCATTACTTAGTTTTACTTTCTTACTTAACTTGGCATGCTTTCATACATGTACATATATATATAGTATATATATATATATATATATATTATTTAATTTAATTTAATTTTTTTTTTGACCGGACCGACTTGCGACCGACCTTGCAAGTCCGGTCCATTCCAGTAGCTCAGATTACCGAAACTCCTCTGGCCGACCGAACTTACAAGTCCGTCGCAAGTTCGGTCCGACCCAGTATTTGCATTTTAATTTCTGTTTTCAGCCCTCTCTTTCACCCATTACTTCCCCATTGTTCCTACACTTATTCCCACATGTTATAAACATTATTTAAACCTCCTAATACACCCTAGTTCCTTTCCTAACTCCTTACACAATTCTATACTCATTCACTCACATATTTTCCAAGTTTCAACTCAACACTCACACTAGTTCTTCTCTAGTTGTATTATGCTACAGATTTTAACACTTACACTCCTTTTCCACATCTCCCTCTTCTATTGTCATTTCTAACACTCCAAATACATCTAGAATCCATTAACCATCTCTCTCAACTTACCCTCTATCTCTCCCAATTAAAATATGTTACACACTCACATTAGTCACCTAGTTTAATTCTCTAAGTGTTCTAATCCTAGGCAAATTTTGCCATAGTCTCCCCTATAACCTTATACTCTCACCACATGTTCTAGTTCACATTTCAACACTCATTTCACCTGTTTCAAACAGCAATAGTAATCAAGCTCTCAAACACCAATATCAACTACTAAACACTCATAAAAATTTCTGCACATAACCTCTCATTCCCAACTAGGTTTCAATCAGTTTTACATGTTTTTAAGGTTCAAATACTTATATCTTCCTACACATTACACTACTAATACATTACCATTTCCATTACTCATTTCAAACTACCCAAAAACTGTTACATACATGTATATACCAAGTTACACAAAAGAGCATTCTTACCTTGTTCTCCTTCTAGATTTTCTTTCTTCTTCTTTCTCCTTCCTTCTCTCTCTCTCTACCGGTTTTTGGTGTTCACAAATCTAATATTATCATCCATACATACACACATTTCAATACTAAAACTACCCTTAATATTACTTAAGCTTTCAATGTAAGTTTCTAGGGTTTAGAATTTATATTACCTTCCAAGAGTGTAGGAGCTGTTTGGGTTAGCTCAAGAACAATATTTCCCACTCCACCAACAAGCCAAAATCGGCTAGAACAGAGGAAGAACAAGGGTTTAGTTTATGAATTTCGTTTTGCCCACAAGGGCTAGAAAACGATGGAGTTTTTCGAAAATATTTTTACCTTAGAAGAACAAGGAGAAGGAGGGCCTTCTAATGGTGGTGTTGAAACTCCCAATGGAACATACCCATGAAAACGAAAATCGTGTTTTTCGAATTTGGAAAGATGAAAGTGTAGCTCTTGGTGAGGGGATTACAATGGTGGTATTTTTATAATTTTTGGAAGAGTTTGGAGAGAGTTACAAAGATAGAAGATGGAGTTTGTGAGTGGGTCTTCAAAATTCCATGGAAATCGCATGGGTTGAAGAAGAGGAAAAGAGAGAGTGTGGGGGGGAAAGCTTCACGTGAGAAAAGAGAATGAGAGGAGGAGAGAAAATTGTGAGAGTGTAGGTAAAGTAGTGTAGTTTACTTATTGTTTTAATTGTTTTTGTTTGTTTGTAAATAAGAGTGTGAGTGAGTGTGTGAGAGAGGGAAATAGAGGGGGCCGCTGGCACACCACACACACACACAATTGCACTTTTTATTTTAAAAGTGGACACATAAGTTTCAGTTATTTATACTTCCCCCACAACTTCCCGTTTTTGACAGTTTTTACTAATCTCTCGTTTAATTGATTTTATTAGTCCTAAAGCTTCACTAATTTTATTAATGATTATTTAGTTGACCAAAACTAATGTTACGAGTCTATTTGACCCGTTTAAAGGACAGTTTTACGGTTACCTCGAAAAAACGTGCTTTAAGGTTCGTTAATGCTTTTAATCCATTTTAAGGATCCGTTTTCTTCGGGATTTGTTCCCTCGTGATCATTTTACACTTAATTAAGCCTCTAAATTACTTATTAGCCTAATTAATCACTATTTTTAATTACGGGGTATTTCAATCTCCCCCTTAAGAAACTTTGCCCTCAAAGTTGCTCAAGGTTAATGTTTAAGTAATTCTACTCATTAGGCAAACCAATTGCACTAATGTGTCTTACTACCACCTATGAGGTGTTCACTTCATTCCACATTGCAAACATACCAGTTCAGCAACATACACAATTCACATGCATACCATTCCACATTCAAGCAATACAACATTACCATTCACACAATACACATTGCACATACATCATCCATCATACAACGTACAAATACATTCATACACTACACATTACACATACATACACATACCAATTCACTTACACTACATGCCATCCACAAAATCTATTACAATACCTACACACTAAGCAATGCTTACCCCGAAGCAATGCAAAAGCAAAAGGGCTCTACCCCCCTTAAAAGGGGTACGACCCGTACCCGTATTTCTAAATACTAGACTCTCTAGTCTATGAATAACTGCGGGTACTTAGCCTTCATGGCATCTTCCAGCTCCCATGTCGCTTCTTCGACATCATGGTTTGACCATAGGACCTTCACCATTCGTATAGACTTATGGCGAGTGTCTCTGGTCTTCCTATCAAGGATTCTCACTGGGGTTTCGACATATCGCATGTTTGGCTCAATGGATAAGTGCTCGGGCTCCAACACATGAGAAGGATCAGCCATATACTTCTTGAGTTGTGACACATGAAATACATCATGGACACGCCCCAAGTCCTCAGGTAGCTAACCTGTAGGCTACGGATCCAACTCTTTTCGGTGATAGTGTACGGCCCTACAAACTTTGGGCTTAGCTTGCCCTTCTGACCAAAACGGAAGACACCCTTCATAGGTGAAACTCGCAAGAACACTTGGTCGCCCACGGCGAACTCAAGGTCGCGTCGTCTCACATCCGCATAGGATTTCTGTCTATCTTGGGCTGCCTTCATGTTAGCTCTAATCTGCTGCACTTCAGCTTGCACTTGCTCAAGATACTCCGGTCCTATTATGACCGCTTCACTTGACTCATCCCAAACAAAGGTGTACGGCAAGGTCTACCGTATAGAGCTTGGAAAGGCGACATCTTAATCGAGGCGTGATAACTATTATTATACGAGAACTCGATAAGATGAAGCTTATCTAACCAACTCCCCTGAAAGTCCAAGGCACATGCCCGAAGCATGTCCTCCAGTGTCTGGATGGTCCTTTCTGTCTGACCGTCGGTCTGAGGATGGATGGCGGTACTCAACTTCAATTCTGTACCCAACGCTTCCCTTGTAGCTCTCCAGTATCTCGAAAGAAATCTGGTGTCGCGGTCAGATACTATAGTCTTAGGGACTCCGTGGTGTCTGATAATCTCCTTATCGAAAAGCTCAGCTAGCTTTACTACCTTCCAGGTGTCCTTCATCGGTATGAATCTGGCAACCTTGGTAAGGCGATCTACTACAACCCAGATCATGTTGAGTCCTCCCCTAGCAGGTGGGAGTCCTACAACAAAATCCATGGAGATATCATGAAATTTCCACTCCGGAACTGGCATAGATTGTACCATTCCGCCCGGTCTACGGTGTTCAAATTTTACCTTCTGGCATGTCAAGCATCTCAATACAAATTCTGTCACATCTGATTTCATTCCAGACCACCAGAAGTACCTCTTCATGTCTTTGTACATCTTGGAGGCTCCCGGATGGACTGACAATGTGTGGAACAGTGTGACTCTCGCAGGATGCGATCCCTTAGCTCAGCATTGCTTCGGGGGACGCATAGCCTGCCATTCAACCGAATCAAACCATCTTCATGTAGCTTAAAATCATACTTTTTCTCTTCTCAAATGTACCATTCTCGATCTTGTGTCTGATTTCGGTTAGGTAAGGGTCGCTCAACTGAGCGTCTCGCACCTCGTCAACCAAGCTAGAAGAAGCGAGTAGCGAATGGAGCGAGTGTGCTCGACGGCTCAGGGCGTCGGCTACAATGTTTGCCTTCCCTTCCTTATACTGCAAGTTGATGTCATAGTCTGAAGAAATTCATCCATCTTCTCTGTCTCAAATTCAGTTCTTTCTGCGTGAATACATACTGTAAGCTCTTATGGTCGGAGGAGTAGATGGTGATGCTTACCCCATAGAGATAGTGTCGCCATATCTTCAAGGCGAAGACAATGGCTCCTAACTCTAAGTCGTGAGTCGGGTAATTCTCCTCATGCTTTTTCAGCTGGCGGGAGGCATAAGCAACAACCTTGCCATGCTGCATGAGTACGCATCCCATTCCTTTGCCTGATGCATCACAGTACACCCAAATCCCTCTGTGCCCTCTGGAAGAGTAAGGACGGGCGCTGAGGTCAATGAGTCTTTCAGTTTCTGAAATGATAGCTCGCACTCGTGTGTCCATACAAACGGTGCATCTTTCTTCATCAGTGTAGTCATGGGCTTAGCGACTTTCGAGAAGTCCCTTACAAATCTCCGGTAGTAACCGGCTAGACCAAGAAAGCTCCTAATGTCGGTAACAGTCTTGGGTCTAGGCCATGATCGTACAGCTTCTACCTTAGAAGGGTCAACCGAGATACCTGCGCTCGAGATGACATGTCCAAGGAATGATACCTGATCAAGCCAAAACTCGCATTTGGAGAACTTCGCATACAGCTGGTTCTCGCGCAGTGTCTCTAGCACTTTCCTCAAATGGGTTTCATGTTCCTCTGGTGATTTGGATATACAAGGATGTCGTCGATGAAGACCACAACCGAAGTGTCCAACTGCTCACTGAATAGTCGATTCATGAGGTCCATGAATTTTGCGGTGCGTTTGACAAACCGAATGGCATCACTGTGAATTCATAGTGGCCATATCTGGTACGGAATGCCGTTTTCTCGATGTCTTGCTCTTTGATTGCAATCTGATGATACCCTGAACGGAGGTCGATCTTGGAGAAGACTGAGGCTCCTTTCAACTGGTCGAATAGGTCGTCGATACGTGGTAGTGGGTATTTTTTTGACTGTGACCGCATTCAGCTCGCGGTAGTCAATGCATAGTCGGAGACTACCGTCCTTCTTCTTCACGAAGAGGACCGGTGCTCCCCAGGGTGATACGCTCGGGCGTATAAACCCTTTGTCTAGAAGGTCTCTTAACTGTTCTTTCAATTCGGTCATCTCTGCTGGTGCCATGCGGTACGGTGCCCTGGCAATGGGACCGGTACCTGGCAATAGATCAATTTCGATTCCACTGCTCTCGGTGGTGGCATGCCGGGTAGCTCCTTAGGGAATACATCGGGATACTCGGATACAATGGGTACTTCATCACTGAACTCTGGATCTCGCTCCAGGTCTTGTACATAACAAAGATACACCTCTTGGCCCTTTCTGAGCTCCGGTACATGGCCATGGCAGATATAAGTGTGGTCGAAGGCTCTCTTGGTCTCTGGCGGTAAGATACGGTAACCCCAGAAGGACTCTTGAGCAGCAAACGATGCTCGGCGCAGAGGATTCTACCCTTGTGCCGCTCCAACCAATTCATTCCAATGATTAGGTCGAATCCCAATCCATTGAATTCGATGAAGGAAATGGGAAACGATTCGCCTTTGATTTGGATTGTGGCTGATTGATAGTATTGGTGCACTTTACTCGCTCCTTCGATGGGAGAGTAACCATGAAGTTCGGTAGCTCATCCGCATCTAGCTTCAACCTCTTCACAAGGAGGTGGTGATACGAAAGTGTGAGAGGCCGGAGTCGATAACACATTGGCATCAATGCCATTTACTGGGAAGGTTCCCGTTAGGATGGTGCCGCTTCTGCCGGCTTGTGCTTCGGTGAGGATGCTAGGTTACCTTCGGTACCGAGTCCACAACCTATTGGATTCACAATTGGATAAGTATTGATGGTGGACACAAGTGGAATTAAATCAACACTGCTCTTTATTGATAAACCAACCATCATACATGTCGTGTCTCTAATACACGTTACTAATAGATTACATGATACTAGGAATTTAATACTTTCTAAAGGTAAGGTTCAGGCGTCCTGGTTTCATGTGTGTGGCATTGATTATTGCCGGCGGTGCCGTATTCAACTTGATCTTGTTGATCCCGTGATACAGCATCCTAGAGTTTCCACCCATGATTAGGACATCTCCTGATCTCAATACCAGTTTCTGTGCGAGGTCCACACGCTTCTGCTCGCTATACAGGAATACGGCGTCATCACCAATGGACCAAGACACTACGGGCACTCCTTGTTCAAGAGATTCCGCTGTCTCGTCCTTGTCTTGGTGTAACCCAAGTCGTCCTTCTTTCTCATAGAAGTTGACGATACAGAGATCCGCTTCAAGTGCGGGGATCGGTTCAGGTTCGCATTGTTGTGCAAGTTCTACTGCTTGTGTGACGAGTGTCTGAAACTCTGGTGGTATTGTCGGTGGCGTCGCTCCATCTTGTGTTCGTGTCTCCTGGTATGTCTTGGTATAAGGATTCCAGTCCTTTCCCAAGCACATCATCTTCAGCTTCATCTTCGCTCCACCGGGAATTCGGGTGTGTAAAATCCACCTTGACCGTTCCTAGCTCGTTGCATCGTCGAATGATTGAGATTTGCGCTTCGGGTGTCAGGTATCCCTTTAATAAGATCATACCTGGTCGGATGACCTGACACTGTTTGTTGGTGTAGTCGTGGTTGGTGATGTCGATCTCTTCTTGATTCAAGTTTACCGGTATCGGGTAACAGATACTAAAGCTTCCTATGGTTACAAATTTCATCTACGGTGAGTACTAGTTTCAACTACTTCATTTCATGCTTAATATACACTTCATTTATTTACTCATGCATTCACTCATACAGTTACTCTACTACTAGGCATGCTATTTCAAGGATTAAAGGTTTAGATGATTACCTGGGCCGGATTTCGAACCGGACCCATCACGGTCAATCACATGCAGACAGGCTGCCTCTGAGGTGCGCCCCTCTGAGGACCCCGGGATCCCTGTCCCTGAGGTGCCTGCTGGGCCGGTGCATCGCCAGATGCCACCTCCTTGCCCTCTCTCTGCTTGTAGTTCTGAAAGTTTCCCTTTGCTTAGCATTCTCTGGGCATCTATTAGCTGTGTGTCCCAGCTTCTGACAGTTGTAGCATTTGATGTCTCTCCCATAACAGTCTTTACCAGGATGGTCCTGGTTGCACTTTCTGCACACATAGGTGCGGCCATCGGAGAAGGTTTTGGCGACACCGGAGCTAGAACCTGAGGTTAGAGGGTTAGCACATGTGTGCGTGGATATACTAGATACATTACTTATACGAATACAAATTGGATTAGGAATTTACCCTTAGGTGGGTGTGATCTCAGTGGCTTGGCTGCCACCGGTGCAGAATAACCAAGCTGAAGAAGCTCAGCTGGTTTGCCCTGCTCAGCATGGGCACTGCTCTCACCCTGGGATTTCTTTGGGATTGCTGAAAGAAATTCCCTTTCTTCTTTTTCCAGCTCTTCCCTGGTTCTGCTCCTCAGTGCTGGTGTTTTGTTGTTAGCTTTGCGCTTCAGCGCGGTCTCTTCATCCCTTACTGGCAAGTGATCTCAACGCGAGAAGCCGCGTGATAACACTCCTGAAATCTCAGGTATTAGCCGGGATTCTCATTTAAGGAGGAATAAAGAAAGATTCAAAGGACTCAAGGAATTAAGGAATTCAAGGAGTTTGAATTGATACTAAGGGTTAACTGATATTTACCTGAAGGGAGGTAAATCTCGTGTAGCCCATACCGTACCGAAGGCGATGGCTCAGACCGCCATAGAAGCGATCGACCAACACCTGGCCGGTGTATCCTAGATCAGGGAGGAGACGGAGGATAGAGGTGAAGGTGCGGTAGTAGAACTCGTCGACAGTCATCTTCTCTGTCATTTCAAGGCGTCCAGCTCTAGCCTTTTCTTGGTTTTACATGCTCCGGATAGTACTTGGAACGGAGGAGTGATGCGAAGGAATCCCAGTCGAATGTGGGGTCGCTGACATGCTCATGCTTGACCAGCTTCCACCAATCCATTGCAGCATCTTTGAGGTAGTAGGCTGCACTCTGACTCGAACTCCAGCAGGAGCTTCGAGTGTTTAAAGGCGTCTCCATCTCGGAGATGTAGGCCTCGAGCTTAGCCGGGTCACTCTCGCCCCTAAAGCAGGGAGGCGGAGCTCCGCTACAGCTTTTACCCAGTTTGCTTCTCTGGGTGGCGGGGGAGGGTTGGCCCCGCTTGAGTTTGTTGGTTTTGCTGAGATTGTTGTACAGCTTGGATTACTTGGGGTAGCATCTGCGCTACCGTGGCGGCGACGATCTCAGCTATCGTCTGCGCGCCGGGTCCGTCATTGCCCCCTCTCTAGGGCGGCCTGGACCTCTTCCTGACATCTGAATTTAACAGTTACATTAGGCTTTGCAAGATATGACCTAAGGGTTTTGAATTTAAGCAAGGTATCGTTCGTAAGAACGTTAAGGGTATCCGTTGTTAACAACGGTAGTTCCTAGTTAGGTTTCTAAGTATCCGTCTTAAGACGGTTGTTGAAATCCTAACTCGGTATCCCTATGCTCGGTACTATGGACATCAGAGCGTAACTACGCTCTGATACCACTTTTTGTAACACCCCAACCGCTAATCCTATGCTTACCGTCTAATTGTCCTATTAATCTTACGAGTTCGCAGCGGAATATTACATACTTACTACGGCGGGTGGTACAACGCCGCTAACCGCCCATACGGCTAGCTAGGCTTACCTTACTTACAGTCACGGTCTGATGAACATAACGTACCGAGCTACTAAATTACTTACCAAAACATCGTATACCAAATACTTACATCATTGGATCACCGAGTATTAAGTACATTCGATTACATCATTTCTAAGTTCCAAAGAATGAGTTTCTAAGGCTACTCATCTATACCAATTCTCATTCTATCCCAAAATCCAAAAAGGTGTACCCATGGTACACCGGCTATTCAAAAACTGTAGCCATGTACTACTTAGTACACCCATCATAAATTCATTGTTTACAAACCAAAAAGAAAGACAGGAAAATTAAACTTCAACTCTCCTAGTCTTCATCCTTCCGGGTACCTGCGTGTAGTAAAAATGGTGCCCCAAGGGGCTCAGCAAACGCTGCATATAGACTCCGCATATACCGCGTGCTAGCTAGGGCACGCCGACTATTTGACGTCCACTAAACATGCTGTTCATTTATTTCATACATACATGCTTTTCATACATCATACATGCTATACAATTCATTACACAATTCAAGGCAACAATATCATAGCATACATCTCACTTACCTTCACAAGGTTAGCCAAATTATGCATCCGGGTTAATCGGAATGCTTTACTCTTTACTCATTACTTACTTTTTCTTACTTACATTACTTACTTTCATTTACTTTACTTACTCATTCTTACTTACTTACTTATACTCAAGTTAAGTCGTCGGGACCTCCGGCCCTGGGGACTACACCGTCCCACCTCCGGGATTTACTTGACTCACCAATCCGGGATGCTACCCACTTAAGGGATTTGGGCCGCGGACCAGTTTAAGAGTCAGGAATTGGAGCCAACCTCTCGTGACTCCGCATCCTCACGCGTGGCCGAAACTATATCGGACTTCTACTCATTCCAATTTAATTACCATTTTAAGTTAGGATGGTTAGCTTGTTAGGAATAAGTTAGAAGTCCAAACACAATAATAAACGGTCACAGTACATACAACATTCATACAACATTCTTATCATCCATACATTTCATGAATTATACAAACTAAGATTAAGAAAATATTCACAACATACAACACTACATATTCACAAGTATGCATATTAACTCCGATTCGTGCATTTATCTTATTTGGTGATCAATTAGCACACAACACACAAATCAGAGTAACCAAGATAGCATACGGGGCATGAGGAATCCATACCGTTCACCGTTGCACGTGTTTCCAAACGTCCTTCGGTGTCACAAATCAAGTCCTATATATACATACAATTGAATGATTAATTTACCTATCATCAACTTAACTCCTACTTACTATGTCCTTAATCTTACACTACACTTTACTTACTTACTTTTCATTACTTAAGTTTACTTTCTTACTTAACTTTGGCATGCTTTCATACATGTACATATATATATATATGTAGGTATATACATATTATATTATATTATTTAATTTATTTTTTTTTTGACCGGACCGGACTTGCGACCGACCTTGCAAGTCCGGTCCATTCCAGTAGCTCAGATTACCGAAATCTCTGGCCGACCGAACTTGCAAGTCCCTACCACTGGTGCCCAGGACCGCCGAAATTCGCACCAAGTGCCACGGTCGCAAGTTAGGTCCAATTCCAGAAGGTTTCATCGGTGGAATTTTCTTGGCTCGACCGAGAACTTGCATGTCCGTTGCAAGTCCGGTCGATTCCAGTAGGTTACATCCGTGAACTTTTCTGCTCGACCGAACTTGCAATGTCCGCCGGTCGCAAGTCCGTCGATTCCAGTAGGGTACATCCGTGAACTTTCTGGGCTCGACCGAACTGCATGTCTGGTCGCAAGTCCCGGTCGATTCCAGTAGGTTACAGACGGGGAAATTTTCTGTCCGACCGAACTTGCAAGTCCGGTCGCAAGTCCGGTCGATTCCAGTAGCTTTCTGACGGGAAAATTTTCTGCCCGACCGAACTTGCAAGTCGTCTCGCAAGTCCGGTCGATTCCAGGCAGAAGCTTCCCCGTCTTTGTAAATCTGGGCTCGACCGAACTTACATGTCTGGTCGCAAGTTCGGTCCGACCCAGTATTTGCATTTAATTTCTGTTTTCAGCCTCTCTTTCACCCATTACTTCCCCATTGTTCCTACACTTATTCCCACATGTTATAACATTATTTAAACCTCCTAATACACCCTAGTTCCTTTCCTAGCTCCTTACACAATTCTATACTCATTCACTCACATAATTTTCCAAGTTTCAACTCAACACTCACACTAGTTCTTCTCTAGTTGTATTATGCTACAGATTTTAACACTTACACTCCTTTTCCACTCTCCCTCTTCTATTGTCATTTCTAACACTCCTAATACATCTAGAATCCATTAACCATCTCTCTCAACTTACCCTCTATCTCTCCCAAATAAAATCTGTTACACACTCACATTAGTCACCTAGTTTTAATTCTCTAAGTGTTCTAATCCTAGCCAAATTTTGCCATAGTCTCCCTATAACCTTATACTCTCACACATGTTCTAGTTCACATTCAACACTCATTTCACCTGTTTCAAACAGCAATAGTAATCAAGCTCTCAAACACCAATATCAACTACTAAACACTCATAAAAATTTCTGCACATAACCTTTCATTCCCAACTAGGTTTCAATCAGTTTTACATGGTTTTAAGGTTCAAAATACTTATATCTCCTACACATTACACTACTAATACATTACCATTTCCATTACTCATTTCAAACTACCAAAAAACTGTTACATACATGTATATAAAAGTTACACAAAAGAGCATTCTTACCTTGTTCTCCTTCTAGATTTTCTTTCTTCTTCTTTCTCCTTCCTTCTCCTCTCTCTACCGGTTTTGGTGTTCACAAATCTAATATTATCATCCATACATACACACACATTCAATACTAAAGCTACCCTTAATATTACTAAGCTTTCAATGTAAGTTTTAGGGTTTAGAATTTATATTACCTTCCAAGAGTGTAGGAGCTGTTTGGGTTAGCTCAAGAACAATATTTCCCACTCCACCAAAAGCCAAAATCGGCTAGAACAAGAGGAAGAACAAGGGTTTAGTTTATGAATTTCGTTTTGCCCACAAGGGCTAGAAAACGATGGAGTTTTCGAAATATTTTTACCTTAGAAGAACAAGGAGAAGGAGGGCCTTCTAATGGTGGTGTTGAAATCCCAATGGAACATACCCATGAAAACGAAAATCGTTGTTTTCGAATTTTGGAAAGATGAAAGTGTAGCTCTTGGTGAGGGGATTACAATGGTGGTATTTTTATAATTTTTGGAAGAGTTTGGAGAGAGTTACAAAGGATAGAAGATGGAGTTTGTGAGTGGGTCTTCAAAACTCCATGGAAATCGCATGGGTTGAAGAAGAAGGAAAAAGAGAGAGTGTGGGGGGGAAAGCTTCACGTGAGAAAAGAGAATGAGAGGAGGAGAGAGAATTTGAGAGTGTAGGTAAAGTAGTGTAGTTTATTATTGTTTTAATTGTTTTTGTTTGTTTGTAAATAAGAGAGTGTGGTGAGGTGTGAGAGAGGGAAATAGAGGGGCGCCTGGCACACACACACACACACACAATTGCACTTTTTATTTTAAAAGTGGACACATAAGTTTCAGTTATTTATACTTCTACCCCACAACTTCCCGTTTTGACAGTTTTTACTAATCTCTCGTTTATTGATTTTATTGGTCCTAAAGCTTCACTAATATTTATTAATGATTATTTAGTTGACCAAAACTGTTACGAGTCTATTTGACCCGTTTAAAGACACGTTTTCCGGTTACCTCGAAAAACGTGCTTTAAGGTTCGTTAATGCTTTAATCCATTTTAAGGATCCGTTTTCTTCGGGATTTGTTCTCTCGTGATCATTTACACTTAATTAAGCCTCTAAATTACTTATTAGCCTAATTAATCACTATTTTAATTACGGGGTATTTCACTACCCCCTTAAGAAACTTTGCCCTCAAAGTTGCTCAAGGTTAATGGTTTAGGTAATTCTACTCATTAGGCAAACCAATTGCACTAATGTGTCTTACTACCACCTATGAGGTGTTCACTTCATTCCACATTGCAACATACACGGTTCAGCAACATACACAATTCACATGCATACCATTCCACATTACGCAATACAACATTACCATTCACAATACACATTGCACATACATCATCCATCATACAACGTACAAATACCTTCATACACTACACATTACACATACATACGCATACCAATTCACTTACACTACATGTGCCATACAACATCTATTACAATACCTACACACTGAGCAATGCTTACCCCGAAGCAATGCAAAAGCAAAAGGGCTCTACCCCCCTTAAAGGGGTACGACCCGTACCCGTATTTCTAAATACTAGACTCTCTAGTCTATGAATAGCTGTGGGTACTTAGCCTTCATGGCATCTTCCAGCTCCCATGTCGCTTCTTCGACATCATGGTTTGACCATAGGACCTTCACCATTCGCATAGACTTATGGCGAGTGTCTCTGGTCTTCCTATCAAGGATTCTCACTGGGGTTTCGACGTATCGCATGTTTGGTTCAATGGATAAGTGCTCGGGCTCCAACACATGAGAAGGATCAGCAATATACTTCTTGAGTTGTGACACATGAAATACATCATGGACACGCCCCAAGTCCTCAGGTAGTGCTAACCTGTAGGCTACGGATCCAACTCTTTCGGTGATAGTGTACGACCCTACAAACTTTGGGCTTAGCTTGCCCTTCTGACCAAAACGGAAGACACCCTTCATAGGTGAAACTCGCAAGAACACTTGGTCGCCCACGGCGAACTCAAGGTCGCGTCGTCTCACATCCGCATAGGATTTCTGTCTATCTTGGGCTGCCTTCATGTTAGCTCGGATTTGTTGCACTTCGGCTTGCACTTGCTCAAGATACTCCGGTCCTATTATGACCGCTTCACTTGACTCATCCCAACACAAGGGTGTACGGCAAGGTCTACCGTATAGAGCTTGGAAAGGCGACATCTTAATCGAGGCGTGATAACTATTATTATACGAGAACTCGATAAGATGAAGCTTATCTAACCAACTCCCCTGAAAGTCCAAGGCACATGCCCGAAGCATGTCCTCCAGTGTCTGGATGGTCCTTTCTACTGACCGTCGGTTGAGGATGGAAGGCGGTACTCAACTTCAATTCTGTACCCAACGCTTCCCTTGTAGCTCTCCAGTATCTCGAAAGAAATCTGGTGTCACGGTCAGATACTATAGTCTTAGGGACTCCGTGGTGTCTGATAATCTCCTTATCGAAAAGCTCAGCTAGCTTTACTACCTTCCAGGTGTCCTTCATGGTATGAATCTGGCAACCTTGGTAAGGCGATCTACTACAACCCAGATCATGTTGAGTCCTCCCCTAGCAGGTGGGAGTCCTACAACAAAATCCATGGAGATATCATGAAATTTCCACTCCGGAACTGGCATAGATTGTACCATTCCGCCCGGTCTACGGTGTTCAAATTTTACCTTCTGGCATGTCAAGCATCTCAATACAAATTCCGTCACATCTGATTTCATTCCAGACCACCAGAAGTACCTCTTCATGTCTTTGTACATCTTGAGGCTCCCGGATGGACTGACAATGTGGAACAGTGTGACTCTCGCAGGATGCGATCCCTTAGCTCAGCATTGCTTCGGGGGACGCATAGCCTGCCATTCAACCGAATCAAACCATCTTCATGCAACTGAAAATCGTACTTCTTCTTCTCAAATGTACCATTCTCGATCTTTTGTCTGATTTCGGTTAGGTAAGGGTCGCTCAACTGAGCATCTCGCACCTCGTCAACCAAGCTAGAAGAAGCGAGTAGCGAATGGAGCGAGTGTGCTCGACGGCTCAGGGCGTCGGCTACAACGTTTGCCTTCCCTTCCTTATACTGCAGGTTGATGTCGTAGTCTGAGAGAAACTCCATCCACCTCCTCTGTCTCAAGTTGAGTTCTTTCTGAGTGAATACATACTGTAAGCTCTTATGGTCGGAGTAGATGGTGATGCTTACCCCATAGAGATAGTGTCGCCATATCTTCAAGGCGAAGACAATGGCTCCTAACTCTAAGTCGTGAGTCATGTAATTCTCCTCATGCTTTTTCAGCTGGCGGGAGGCATAAGCGACAACCTTGCCATGCTGCATGAGTACGCATCCCATTCCTTTGCCTGATGCATCACAGTATACCTCAAACCCCTCTGTGCCCTCTGGAAGAGTAAGGACGGGCGCTGAGGTCAATGAGTCTTTCAGTTTCTGAAATGATAGCTCGCACTCGTGTGTCCATACAAACGGTGCATCTTTCTTCATCAATGTAGTCATGGGCTTAGCGACTTTCGAGAAGTCCCTTACAAATCTCCGGTAGTAACCGGCTAGACCAAGAAAGCTCCTAATGTCGGTAACAGTCTTGGGTCTAGGCCATGATCGTACAGCTTCTATCTTGAAGGGTCAACCGAGATACCTGCGCTCGAGATGACATGTCCAAGGAATGATACCTGATCAAGCCAAAACTCGCATTTGGAGAACTTCGCATACAGCTGGTTCTCGCGCAGTGTCTCTAGCACTTTCCTCAAATGGGTTTCATATTCCTCTGGTGATTTGGAATATACAAGGATGTCGTCGATGAAGACCACAACCGAAGTGTCCAACTTCTCACTGAATAGTCGATTCATGAGATCCATGAAATTTGCCGGTGCGTTTGACAAACCGAATGGCATCACTGTGAATTCGTAGTGGCCATATCTGGTACGGAATGCCGTTTTCTCAATGTCTTGTTCTTTGATTGCAATCTGATGATACCCTGAACGGAGGTCGATCTTGGAGAAGACTGAGGCTCCTTTCAACTGGTCGAATAGGTCGTCGATACGTGGTAGTGGGTATTTGTTTTTGACTGTGACCGCATTCAGCTCGCGGTAGTCAATGCAGAGTCGGAGGCTACCGTCCTTCTTCTTCACAAAGAGGACCGGTGCTCCCCAGGGTGATACGCTCGGGCGTATAAACCCTTTGTCGAGAAGGTCTCTTAACTGTTCTTTCAATTCGGTCATTTCTGCAGGTGCCATGCGGTACGGTGCCCTGGCAATGGGACCGGTACCTGGCATAGATCAATTTCGAATTCCACTGCTCTCGGTGGTGGCATGCCGGGTAGCTCCTTAGGGAGTACATCGGGATACTCGGATACAATGGGTACTTCATCACTGAACTCTGGATCTCGCTCCAGGTCTTGTAGATAACAAAGATACACCTCCTGGCCCTTTCTGAGCTCCCGGTACATAGCCATGGCAGATATGAGTGTGGTCGAAGGCTCTCTCGGTCTCTGGCGGTAAGATACGGTAACTCCAGAAGGACTCTTGAGCAGCAAACGATGCTCGGCGCAGAGGATTCTACCCTTGTGCCGCTCCAACCAATTCATTCCAATGATTAGGTCGAATCCCAATCCATTGAATTCGATGAAGAAGGAAATGGGAAACGATTCGCCTTTGATTTGGATTGTGGCTGATTGATAATACTTGGTGCACTTTACTCGCTCTTTCGATGGGAGAGTAACCATGAAGTTCGGTAGCTCATCCGCATCTAGCTTCAACCTCTTCACAAAGGATGGTGATACGAAAGTGTGAGAGGCGCCGGAGTCGAATAACACATTGGCATCAATGCCATTTATGGGAAGATTCCCGTTAGAATGGTGCCGCTTCTGCCGGCTTGTGCTTCGGTGAGGATGCTCAGGTTACCTTCGGTACCGAGTCCACAACCTATTGGATTCACAATTGGATAAGTATTGATGGTGGACACAAGTGGAATTAAATCAACACTGCTCTTTATTGATAAACCAACCATCATACATACCGTGTCTCTAATACACGTTACTAATAGATTACATGATACTAGGAATTTAATACTTTCTAAAGGTAAGGTTCAGGCGTCCTGGTTTCATGTGTGTGGCATTGATTATTGCCGGCGGTGCCGTATTCAGCTTGATCTTGTTGATCCCGTGATACAGCATCCTAGAGTTTCCACCCATGATTAGGACATCTCCTGATCTCAATACCAGTTTCTGTGCGAGGTCCACACGCTTCTGCTCGCTATACAAAAATACGGCGTCATCACCAATGGACCAAGACACTACGGGCACTCCCTGTTCGAGAGATTCCGCTGTCTTGTCCTTGTCTTGGTGTAACCCAAGTCGTCCTTCTTTCTCGTAGAAGTTGACGATACGGAGGTCCGCTTCTAGTGCGGGGATCGGTTCATGTTCGCATTGTTGTGCAAGTTCTACTGCTTGTGTGACGAGTGTCTGAAACTCTGGTGGAATTGTCGGTGGCGTCGCTCCATCTTGTGTTCGTGTCTCCTGGTATGTCTTGGTATAAGGATTCCAGTCCTTTCCCAAGCACATCATCTTCAGCTTCATCTTCGCTCCATCGGGGAATTCGGGTGTGTAAAATCCACCTTGACCCGTTCCTAGCTCTTGCATCGTCGAATGATTGAAATTTGTGCTTCGGGTGTCAGGTATCCCTTTAATAAGATCATACCTGGTCGGATGACCTGACACTGATCGATGTGGTGTAGTCGTGGTTGGTGATGTCGATCTCTTCTTGATTCAAGTTTACCGGTATCGGGTAACAGATACTAAAGCTTCCTATGGGTACAAATTTCGTCTACGGTGAGTACTAGTTTCAACTACTTCATTTCATGCTTCATACATACTTCACTTAGTTACTCATGCATTCATTCAAACAATTATTCTACTACTTAGTTATGCTACTTCAAGGATTAAAGGTTTAGATGTTACCTGGGCCGGATTTCGAACCGGACCCATCACGGTCAATAACATGGAGAACAGGCTGCCTCTGAGGTGCGCCCCTCTGAGGTCCCCGGGATCCCTGTCCCTGTGGCGCCTGCTGGGCCGGTGCATCGCCAGATGCCACCTCCTTGCCCTCTCTCTGCTTGTAGTTCTGAAAGTTTCCCTTTGGCTTAGCACTCTCTGGGCATCTATTAGCTGTGTGTCCCAGCTTCTGACAGTTGTAGCATTTGATGTCTCTCCCATAACAGTCTTTACCAGGATGGTCCTGGTTGCACTTTCTGCACACATAGGTGCGGCCATCGGAGAAGGTTTTGGCGGCACCGGAGCTAGAACCTGAGGTTAGAGGGTTAGCACATGTGTGCGCGGATATACTAGATACATTACTTATACGAATACAAATTGGATTAGGAATTTACCCTTAGGTGGGTGTGATCTCAGTGGCTTGGCTGCCACCGGTGCAGAATAACCAAGCTGAAGAAGCTCAGCTGGTTTGCCCTGCTCAGCATGGGCACTGCTCTCACCCTGGGATTTCTTTTGGGATTGCTGAAAGAAATTCCCTTTCTTCTTTTTCCAGCTCTTCCCCTGGTTCTGCTCCTCAGTGCTAGTGTTTTTGTTGTTAGCTTTGCGCTTCAGCGCGGTCTCTTCATCCCTTAATTGGCAAGTGATCTCAACGCGAGAAGCCGCGTGATAACACTCCTGAAATCTCAGGTATTAGCCGGGATTCTCATTTAAGGAGAAATAAAGAAAGATTCAAAGAATTCAAGGAATTTAAGGAATTCAAGGAGTTTGAATTGATACTAAGGGTTAACTGATATTTACCTGAAGGGAGGTAAATCTCGTGTAGCCCATACCGTACCGAAGGCGATGGCTCAGACCGCCATAGAAGCGATTGACCAACACCTGGCCGGTGTATCCTAGATCAGGGAGGAGACGGAGGATAGAAGTGAAGGTGCGGTAGTACTCATCCACAGACATCTTGTCTGTCATCTTTAAGGCATCTAGTTCTAGCCTTTTCTTGGTTTTCACGTGCTCAGGGTAGTATTTTGAACGGAGGAGAGAGGCGAAGGAATCCCAGTCGAATGTGGGGTCGCTGACGTGCTCATGCTTGACCAGCTTCCACCAATCCATGGCTGCATCCTTCAGATAGTAGGCTGCAACTCTGACTCAAACTCTAGCAGGAGCTTCGAGTGTTTCGAAGGCCTCTCCATCTCGGAGATGTAGGCCTCGAGCTTAGCCAGATCACTCTCGCCCCTAAAGCAGGGTGGGCGGAGCTCCGCTACAGCTTTTACCCAGTTTGCTTCTCTGGGTGGCGGGGGAGGGATTGGCCCCGCTTGAGTTTGTTGGTTTTGCTGAGATTGTTTTACAGCTTGGATTACTTGTGGTAGCATCTGCGCTACCGTGGCGGCGACGATCTCAGCTATCGTCTGCACGCCGGGTCCGTCATTGCCCCCTCCTCTGGGGTGACCTGGACCTCTGCCTGACATCTGAATATTCAACAGTTACGTTAGGCTTGCAAGATATGACTCAAAGGTCTTGGAATTTAAGCAAAGTATCGTTCCTAAGAACGTTAAGGGTATCCGTTGTTAACAACGGTAGCTCCTAGTTAGGTTTCTAAGTATCCGTCTTAAGACGGTTGAAATCCTAACTCGGTAATCCCCTATGCTCGGCACTATGGACATCAGAGCGTTACTACGCTCTGATACCACTTTTTGTAACACCCCAACCGCTAATTCTATGCTTACCGTCTAATCGTCCTATTAATCTTACGAGTTCGCAGCGGAAATATTACATACTTACTACGGCGGGTGGTACAACGCCGCTAACCGCCCATACGGCTAGCTAGGCTTACCTTACTTACAGTCACGGTCTGATGAACATAATGTACCGAGCTACTAAATTACTTACCAAATAACATATACCAAATACTTACATCATTGGATCACCGAGTATTAAAGTATATTCGATTACATCATTCCTAAGTTCCAAAAGAATGAGTTTCTAAGGCTACTCATCTATACCAACTCCCATTCTATCAAAATCCAAAAAGGTGTACCCCATGGTACACCGGCTATTCAAAAACTGTAGCCATGTACTACTTAGTACACCCATCATAAATTCAGTGTTTACATTCCAAAAAGAAGATAAAGAAATAGAATTGAGTCTTCACATCTTCATCACTCTCGAGTACCTGCGTGTAGTAAAAATGGTGCCCCAAGGGGCTCAGCAAACGCTGCGTATAAACTCCGCATATACCGCGTGCTAGCTAGGGCACGCCGACTATTTGACGTCCACTAAACATGCTGTTCATTATTTCATACATACATGCTTTTCATACAACATACATGCTCATACGATTCATTACATAATTCAAGGCAACAATACAGTAGCACACAACTTACTTACCTTCACAAGGTTAGCCAAATTATGCATCCGGGTTAATCGGAATGCTTTTACTCTTTTACTCATTACTTACTTTTTCTTACTTACAATTACTTACTTTCATTTACTTTGCTTACTCATTCTTACTTACTTACTTATACTCAAGTTAAGTCGTCGGGACCTCCGGCCCTGGGGACTACACCGTCCCACCTCCGGGATTTACTTGACTCACCAATCCGGGATGCTACCCACTTAAGGGATTTGGGCCGCGGACCAGTTTAAGAGTCAGGAATTGGAGCCAACCTCTCGTGACTCCGCATCCTCACGCGTGGCCGAAACTATATCGGACTTCTACTCATTCCAATTTAATTACCAATTTAAGTTAGGATGGTTAGCTTGTTAGGAACAAGTTAGAAGTCCAAACACATAATAAACGGTCACGGTACAGTACATCATACATACACACGTTCATTATCATCCAAACATTTCATGAATTATACAAACTAAAATTTAAGAGAATATTCACATCATACAACACTACATAATCACAAGTATGCATATTAACTCCGATTCGTGCATTTATCTTATTTGGTGATCAATTAGCACACAACACACAAATCAGAGTAACCAAGATAGCATACGGGGCATGAGGAATCCATACCGTTCACCGTTGCACGTGTTTCCAAACGTCCTTCGGTGTCACAAATCAAGTCCTATTATATACATACAATTGAATGATTAATTTACTTATCATCAACTTAACTCCTACTTACTATGTCCTTACACTTCTTACACTACACTTTACTTACTTATTTCTCATTACTTAAGTTCACTTTCTTACTTAACTTTGGCATGCTTCCATACATGTACATATATATATATGTAGGTATATACTATATATATATATATATATTTAATTTAAATAATATTTTTTTTGACCGGACCGGACTTGCGACCGACCTTGCAAGTCCGGTCCATTCCAGTAGCTCAGATTACCGAAACCCTTCTGGCCGCCGAACTTGCAAGCGGTCGCAAGTTCGGTCCATTCCAGAAGGTTTCCTCGGTGTTTTTCTGGCTCGACCGAACTTGCATGTCCTGTCGCAAGTCCGGTCGGTTCCAGTAGGTTACATCGGTGAATTTTTCTGGCTCGACCGAACTTGCATGTCCGGTCGCAAGTCCGGTCGATTCCAGTAGGTTACATCGGTGAATTTTTCTGGCTCGACCGAACTTGCATGTCCGGTCGCAAGTCCGGTCGATTCCAGTAAGTTACATCGGGGAAAATTCTCTGGTCCGACCGAACTTGCAAGTTCGGTCGCAAGTCCGGTCGATTCCAGTAGCTTTCTGACGGGAAAATTTTCTGCTCCGACCGAACTTGCAAGTCCGGTCGCAAGTCCGGTCGATTCCAGAAGCTTTCCCGTCTTTGTAGATCTGGGCTCGACCGAACTTGCAAGTCCGGTCGCAAGTTCGGTCCGACCCAGTATTTGCATTTCAATTTCTGTTTTCAGTCCTCTCTTTCACCCATTACTTCCCCATTGTTCCTACACTTCTTCCCACATGTCATAACATTATTTAAACCTCCTAATACACCCTAGTTCATTTCCTAACTCCTTACACAATTCCATACTCATTCACTCACATAATTTTCCAAGTTTCATACAACACTCACACTAGGTTCTTCTCTAGTTGCATTATGCTACAGATTTTAACACTAACACTCTCCATCTACAACTCCCTCTTCTAATGTCATTTCTAACACCTCTAATACATTACAACTACATTAACTATCTCTCCCCATCTTCCCTCTATCTATCTATCTCAAAATCTGTTACAACTCACATCATTCACCTAGTTTAAAATTCACTAAGTGTTCTAATTCTAGATAAATTTTGACATAACCTCCCCTATATTTTTACACTCTCACCACATATTCTAGTTCACATTTCAACACTCTTTTCACCTGTTTCAATAGGCATCAATATTCAAGCTCCCATACACAATACCAATACTAAAACACTCATAAAAATTCCTGCACTCAAACACATCTTTCCCAACCTGTTTTAACAAGTTTTAACATATCTTTTAAAGCTTCAAAATACTTATATCCTCTTATACATTACACTACCAATACATTACCATTTCCATTACTCATTTCAAACTACCAAAACTGTTACATACATATATATACCAAGTTACACAAAAGAGTATCCTTACCTTGTTTTTCTTCTAGATTTTCTTTTCTTCTTTCTCCTTCCTTCTCTCTCTCTCTACCGGTTTGTAGTCTCAATTCCTCTAACACTACCAACATTTATATACATGCTTCAATACTAAAACCAACACTAAATCTTATTTAAGCTTTTAATGTACATTCTAGGGTTTAGGAGTTTCATTACCTTGCAAGGGTTTATAAAACACTTGGAGTAGCTCAAGAATGATCTTTCCACCCTTTCAAAGATGCCAAAACCGGCTGGGCACAAGAGGAGCACACAAGAGTTTTAGCTCGAATTTCGTTTTGCCTTTGAGGCTAGAAAAAGATGGAGTTTTTGAAGATGTTTTTACCTTAATAGAACAAGGAGAAGGAGGGCCTTCTAATGGTGGTGTTGAAGCTCCAAATGGGGTATACCCATAGAAACGAAAATGGGTGTTTTCGAATTTTGGAAAGATAGAAACGTAGCCCTTGGTGAGAGGAACACAATGGTGTAGTTTTTACAATTTTTGGAGAAGGTTTGATGGAGTTTCAAGAGGAGAGAAGTGAGTTTTGTGTGAGGTTTTCTTATTCACCATGGAAATCGCATGGGGTTGAAGAAGGAGAAAAAGAGAGAGTGAGGAGGGGTGTGTCCACGTGAGAAGAGAATGAGGGATAGGAGAGAGAATTGCAAAAGTGAGTGAGAGAGTTTACTTTATTGTTTTTGTTTTGTAAATAAGGAGAGTGTGTGAGGGAGTGTGAGAGGGGGTCCAAAAATCGGACAGCACACAGACCCACTTGTGGGTTTTGAAATTTATTTGCAATATTGGACACACTAGTTTGAGTTATTTATACTTCTACCCCACAACTTCCCGTTTTCGACAGTTTTTACTAATTTCTCGTTTTCTTGATTTTATTGGTCCTAAAGCTCCACTAATATTTATTAATGATTATTTAGTTGACCAAAATTGTTACGAGTCTATTTGACCCGCTTAAAGACACGTTTTCCCGGTTACCTCGAAAAACGCGCTTTAAGGTTCGTTAGTGGTTTTAATCCATTTTAAGGATCCGTTTTCTTCGGGATTTGTTCCCTTATGATTATTTATACTTAATTAAGCCTCTAAATTATTTATTAGCCTAATTAATCACTGTTTTTAATTACGGGGTATTTCATTATAATTGAGGTATTGTGGCATGAACATCAACTATAAAATAAGACCAAAATCTATCCTACACCTACTTTTCTTACCGACAACATATACGTATCAGACATTATCCTTTCTTTATTCTTAAAATTTTACCATTATATTTTGTGGAATTTCATAATCTAGCGGGAATAATTGCTAAACCCTAAAATACGTCTTCATAGGGGTTTTGCTAGGAGCTTCGATGTGAAATATATGATGAAAAGCAACCCTGATGTAAGTATTTTGAATTCATACATAGTCAGTTGTCTATAATTTCGGTCATATATATCACTTATATATATATATATATATAACATATGTAGGACCAGACCAGTTCTCCTTTCTAAAGAACATGTATTTTTTTTTAACAAAAGAGATTATATTAAGAACAAAGTGTCAGTACAGAAGGGGGGAAGTCAGCCGACTTCCAACAACTCGCATGGAGCTGTGATTTTCTAGCTAAGAAAGCTAGGTTGTGTGCAACGAAATTGTGCAGACGACTAACATGAAAACACTTAACATCTGAAAGAGGAGCTAAAGTCGCCAGCGCATGGTGGAGTAGTAGCTTTGCCTTTCTAAAGAACATGTATAAAGCCGATTATTTTGATATAAAATGGTTCGATAATATATAGCTATTTCCCTATGATTATAGGACAAACAAACAAAAAGTTGATACAATATAAGCATATTATCCGGGTTTATAAAAATTTGTTTTGTTAGATTGGTTTTTTCTTCTTTCGACCCGAGCTTCATACTGGCTATCTTGTCTAGCTCTATGCCTCATCGTTCTTCTCATGTCGTAATAATCTCCCACGGTGAGTTAAGCTTTCATGAAGATTTAGTAATCATACTCTATCATAAATCTTGTGCCCTTGTGTTGGAGACTTAGTTTTGCAGATGATTGCCTCCTCAGTCAAAGTGGCTCTGCAGAAAGACTTGGCGTCGTAACTCACCAGCTCGAGTTCCTCTGCAGTAATACCTGTTCACTTGTCTTTGATCAACCAGGGCGCGACACTACCGAGTGGCTGCGGAAATCTCGGATGCGTGGAAGCATGCACAACGTGAGAACGTGGAGCAACAAATAACTCCGATACTTGCGTATCCAAGTCAAGCAGCCGCTACGTGAAGACAGACAACACAGAAGATTTAGGAAACCGTTTAGCAAGTATATAAGCAAAGGATTGTAATTAGTTTTCGGTGTGCATTCTAGATCATTCTGAGAGAGAAACACCGCTTTGAGAGAGAAAGTATTTTTGAGAGATCTTAGTGAGATATTGTCAATTAGCTTAGGTATTTATTACCTAGAGAGCACACATAGAACACTCCCCTTTACTCCTTGTTACGCATTGATCAAAGCCGAGAGTAGAGCGAGTGTTGGATGAGACAGAATACTTCTGTCGAATCCCAAGATAGGAAGCTAGGTTGTAATTCACATTGAATTTCAATATAAGAAGAATCCTATCTTGTTAAGTTTAAAACAAAAGCTTCCGCGTTATTATTTTCTGCACACATTTATTCTTCAAGCAGAGTTGGTCTGAGACTAACACCTCAGACCTACTCGGTCAGCACCCCGATCCTATCAAGTGGTATCAGAGCCTGCGTTGGCTGACAAATCTCTCAAAATGGCGGAAATCTCAAATACAACCAACACAACAACAGAATGCAAGTGGAGAACCCAAAGCTAACTTCCACAAACTACAATATGTGGAAAAACGAGATAGAGTCACACCTCCAGTCACTCAATCAACAACTCTGGACGGTAGTGACAAAAGGTAACTTCCCAGTACCTGAAGGGAAAGATCCAAGCTCCTGTACGGCTGAGGAGCGCAAATGTGTTGAGCTAAATGCCCCAGCCGTACGAGTCATCTACACAAGTCTCTCTCCACCCGAAAGAAGAATAGTGTATCACATCAAGGTAGCGAAAGACATCTGGGATCACCTTCGAGCTGTTCACGAATGAAATACTGAGCTTCAAAAATCAAAGATACAAGAACTGAAGATGCACTACGAAAACTTCGTGGGAAAGTCTGGAGAATCCCTCAGCGACATGCTTGCACGATTCACTAAACTCACTGCTACCATGGAAGAGCTGCAGATTGGTAGAGTCAAACAAAAACATCAACAACAAATTTCTGGATAGTCTGGGTGAAGAATGGACCGAGATTGTTATCTCCACGAAGGCTTCCAAAAGCCTAGAAAATGGACCTTGACTGACTTAGGGTCCTATCTTCAGTCCATCAACAAAAACAAAATGAATATCAAAAACAGCGGTAACGCTTCTCACTCAAACCATATTGTCTCCTATTCTAACGTGAATCAAGCTTTACAGGTGAAGACCACACCCAGTCAGATACCAGCTCACTAGAATGAGTCGTCCCATTATGAGACTACATCTCTAAATCAGGATTTAATCCAGCAGCTACGGGACACTCCGATTGATGGCATAATAGAGGAAGGATCAGCGAACACCTTTGAAGATATGGCCATGCTGGTCAAGAACTTTAAGAAATTCATGCGAGATCGATCAGAAAGAAACAGTCCAAACAGGTTTAGCCAAAACCAAAATCGACCATATCAACCATACAACCGCAATTAGAAGGGAATACTGGAACTGGAGACCGAGTATGCTTCAAATGCCTGAAACCAGGGCACTACGCCAACAACTGTCCACTCAAGAAAATAGATGATCGTGAGCAATCATCACTGATGGCAAATTTAGCATGGGGAGATTCTGACTCAGAAGAACCTGAGATTGGAACATCAAGCTTAATCTGCTTCATGGCTCATAAAGGTCAGGTATGCAAGAGTCCCTCTTCAGAGGTAACTGAATATTTCTCAGACTCATGTGATGTTCCTTCTTTAGATTTATCTACTTACTACATAGACCCCAATCATCCTGAATTTGAATTAACTGAAGAACAAGAAAGGATAGCTTCTCTTTATGAAGAAATTCATGTGTTAAAGGGTCATGTCAACAACGTCCGGCTTAGTTGCAAAAGTCTGAAGAAAAGGCCGAAAAACTTGAAAGTGAGTTAAGAGATGCTCATAGTATCATCAGTTCCTTACAAACCTAAGTTTCTTCCCTACAGAAAAATCGTTCCAAAATCCCTCAAAAAATTCTTCAAACCAATTACCTTTGTTCGTGAGGTTCTGCAATGCAAAAACCAAAATTCTTTGAAAACAAACTCCGTGAGTCAAATGAAAGACAAGTTCGACTCGAGAAAAGAGGTCGATTCCCTGAACATCGCTCTTAAAAAGGCACAGATGGAATCGGTCTCATCATCGAATCCCCCTCACTAGCTGAAAAACAAAGGCACTGCCCAAATTGGCCTCAAAACCCAACGATCTTCAAGATGAAAATTCCAAAAAGAAAAATTTGAAAACAAATTTCATTGGCTAAAGAAGTATGTTCACCACCTTCTCTATTAATTTGTGGTTACTGTGGCTACGACGGGCACATTCACTCATCATGTCATAAGCTTGGCAGAGACTTATCTTTCAATATGGAACGTCTACATACTCTGTCTAAAGCACGACATCTTCACAGCTCTTTTGCTTCAAAGAGGGAACCCAAGTTCACCTGGATTCCCAAGTCTAACATCTGATTGTTTTGTAGGGAGAGACCGTGGACAATGACTCTTGGTTTCTAGATAGTGGATGCTCACGACATATGACAGGAGACCCTGACAAGTTCACGACTCTCTCTCAACACCATCGGGGAAAGGTAACTTTTGGAGACAATGCTCATGGTGAAATCATTGGTATTGGAACCGTCGGTAATCCCTCCCTCTTTAAGATAGAAAATGTCAATTAGTAGATGGTCTTGGACATAGCCTTCTAAGTATTTCTCAAATATGTGATCTTTCTAACGTTGTTCTCTTTTCGACCTCTGACTGCAAAATCTTTGATGAGCAAACAGGTCTTCTAAAAGCCACTGGTGTAAGGGTGAACAATCTTTACAAGTTATCTCTTGAAAACCCTAACCTAGATGGCACTCTCTATCTCAGTGTACAGGACAAAAATATCTCCTTATGGCACTTTCGTTTAGGTCATGCACACGGCAAACTCCTCAACAAAATCAAAAAAAGGAATCTTGTAGTAGGACTTCCTCAGACAAACTTCTTCCAGACCGACACCCTCTGTCCTGCGTGCGTACAAGGGAAACATTCGAGAGCAAGCTTTCCTGGTAAAACAGAGATGTCTACAACATCTCCGCTAGACATGCTGCACATGGATCTATGTGGACCAATGCGTGTTCAAAGCAAGAGTGGTAAGAAGTATGCTCTAGTCATTGTCGATGACTACTCGCGCTGGACATGGGTACTCTTTCTTAAGCACAAATCGGAGACAATTTCTGAATTCGAAACTCTGTTCAAAATGATTACTAACAAAATGTCCACTACTGTCAAGACAATTCGTTCTGACAACGGTATAGAATTTTGCAATATCCAGTTTTCAGAATTTTGTAGGACAAAGGGAATCATGCATCAAACATCAGCTGCTCGTACTCCACAACAAAATGGAGTAGTAGAACGAAAGAATCGCACCTTGGTTGAAATGGCAAGAACAATGCTCATTGATAGTAACCTTCCAGCTTCATACTGGGCAGAAGCTATCAACACTGCAACATACTTTTTGAATCGAGCATCAATTCATCCCTTCATCGGCAAAACCCCATATGAAATTATCAAAGGTCGTCCTCCTTCAGTAACTCATCTACGGCGCTTTGGATGCAAATGTTTCATACAATAATGGAAAAGACAATCTAGGCAAGTTTGCATCTAAAAGTGATGTAGGAATCTTCCTCGGATACTCATCCCATAGTCGAGCTTATAGAGTACTCAACAAACGAACATCGTGTCTTGAAGAAAGTCCTCACATCCGCTTTGAAGAACTTTCTAACTCTAGTGAATGCGAGCACAATCCACATGAACCTCATGAAGATACCTCAGATACTACCTTCATTGAAATTCCAGTAGCTACCATCCCTCCACTACAAACACCTCTTCCGACAGACTCATCCTCCGACAGCGACGATGACCCTGATGACTCATTCAAAGACGCCTCACCTACCCCCACAAATGACCTACAACCTCCTCCACAACCCACAACCACAACCACACCTCACAATCACCAAACACCAGATCCCTCCACTAGTCTTCCATCAACCTCCGCAAGAAAATTCCAACAAGCCTCTGCTCATCCAATCACTCAAATCCTTAGTGATCCCTCTAAAGGAGTTCAAACACGCAGTGAGACCCATAAAAATCTCAGTGCTTTTAATGCCTTCCTATCCATCATCGAACCTAAGAATGTCCAACAAGCTCTACAGGACCATAACTGGATACTCGCCATGAAAGAAGAACTACATTCTCTGCAACGACATTCCGTCTGACGACTTGTTCCATGTCCAACCAACCATAAACCAATTGGTACTAAGTGGGTGTTTCGCAACAAGTTAGATGATCAAAGGAATATCTCTCACAACAAAGCTAGACTCGTAGTTCAGGGATACACCCAAGCTGAAGGAATTGATTACGATGAGACTTATGCTCCAGTAGCTCGAATTGAGGCAATTCGAATACTCGTGGCTTACGCGGCTCGTCGAGGTATGAAGCTCTACCAAATGGATGTGTAAAACTTCATTTTTACATGGATACATCGACAGAGATGTTTATGTTGCTCAACCACCGGGATTTGAAGACCCACTCCGCCCGGAGTATGTCTACAAGTTAGACAAAGCGTTATATGGCCTGAAGCGGGCATCTCGGGCATGGTATGAGCGTCTCTCATCTTACTTATTGTCTCATGGATTCATCCGAGGTAAGGTGGACAAAACTCTTTTCACTCTCACCAAAGGTGAAGACATACTCATTTTCCAAATCTACGTGGATGATATAATTTATGGATCCACTATTCCTGAATTATGCTCATTCTTTTCTGATCTCATGAGTAAAGAGTTTGAAATGAGTGCTCTTGGAGAATTAAAATTCTTTTTAGGTCTTCAAATCATTCAGCAAGAGAATGGGACTCAAATTCATCAACAAAAATACATTCACGAGCTTCTAATCAAATACAAGATGCAGGATTCGAAAGCCACACCTACTCCAATGTCCACAACAGAGAAACTACATTGGATGAAAAAGGAATTGCCATTGATGCTACACTTTACAGAGGTATGATAGGTTCTCTCCTTTATTTAACAGCAAGTAGGCATGACATTCTCTATGCTGTATGTCTCTGTGCAAGATTTCAGGCAAACCCAAAGAATCACACCTACAAAGCGTAAAGCGAATCTTTCGCTATTTGAAAAACACCCAGGACATGTACCTCTGGTATCCGAGTACTCCTGATTTTACTCTAATGGGTTACAGGGATTCTGATTTTGCAAGCTCATTATTAGACAGGAAAAGCACGTCTGGTACCACACAATTTTTGGGACTTTGTCTTGTAGCCTGGAGTTCAAAGAAGCAAAACACGGTATCCTTGTCATCTGCTAAGGCCGAATATGTCTCCGCAGCTGCTTGCTGTGCACAGATACTCTGGATACAACAACAACTACAGGATTATCTCATTCCTCTACTTGTACTACAATTTTTTGTGACAACAATAGTGCTATTGATTTATCTAAAAATCCTGTTCATCATTCCAGGACAAAGCACAATGAGATTTGTCACCACTTCTTAAGGGATTGCGTTGAAAAAGGGCAAATACAACTAGAATACGTTCCTACTTCAGATCAACTTGCAGACATATTCACCAAACCGTTGCAACGAGGTCCTTTTGAAACTCTGCACTCATAGCTAGGTATGACCCGTATGACTTAGCTAAGGTTGTATCTCCTTCTCCTGTTTTTTCAATGTTTGGGTGATCTGCATAAATACGTCTGAAGACATAGTCCGTATGTCTTATAAACAAAACACCGGCGCAACAAAAACAAGAGTTTTCTTCTTATGCAAAAACAACCCATGAAATATTTGCCCCATAATCCGCAACACCCTCTCTCACCCAATCAGCCCACACCTACACTAACACCCTACGTCCGCCTATATCCCTGACGTCAGTTTTCTTTTCTCTCTTCCCTGTCCCAGCCTCTCTGTCTCTCTTCGCCTTCTACAATCTCTGCTTCCTTCCCTCAACCAAACATTGCCATGGCTTCAAACCCTAACCCTAAGCAAACTGATATGCTGTTATTTTATGTAAATTTTACTGTTGAAACCCCTTGTCTTTATTACCATTTCCCTATGATTTTGTATTTAATTGAAGTCCATTCCTAAATATAACAGAAATAGTTAGGGAGTAAGTTATTTTGAAGTTTAAATGACTTAGGACGTTTTTGTGGGGAATTTGGTATTTTACGAAGGTAGATAAATAAATAAACTGCTGACAATAAATTCCTATTTATGTGCAGGTAACTCCAAAGGTTTCCAAGAGTTTGAGATGTGAAAGGTCCTCATTTACTTCAAGAAACTGAAGGGAATTAAAATAATATCATCAATGAGCTAAGTGAAGAGCCTTGAATTTAACCTATAAATATGGAGGACTTTTGTAGAGAAAATCATCCGGCCATCCATCAATTCATCCATCCATCCAATCACACAACATTAGTTAACTTCTGTTTTTAGTTTTAGTTTTAGTGAAATACCCCTACTTAATTAATTATTGATTAAGCATATAATCAATTAAATTAAGGCCTAAACATGCCTTAAAAATAAATTAAACCCAACAAAGTTGGACAAAAACAAGAATTACACCCTTTGACCTTTAGGGTGATTAAATATTCAAACGACCTCCGTTTGACCTAAAATTTTAACCTGAGCCTTATAACACATAAATGAACATACTAAAACCATTTCCAAGAGAAATCGAGCTCAGAAATGCACTAGAACATAAAACGTGCACTAAGCTTCCTTGAAACACATTTTTGTGAGATTATCTCCAGAATGAGTTTTATTTAATTTTAGGGACTTAAATACCCTTAAATATACCAATGTGACATAGGGTTCCAAATTAAAATGCTTAACTCAAAGTTTTTCAAAAAGACAAAAATGTGTGTATTATTTTGGGAATAATAACCAAATAATGCCAAAAAAATGACATGTAATCTCTTAATCATGTCCTTGGTCAATACATTCCCTTGACCTTGGCTAATGTATTTCCGCCAGTATAAGCTTCTTCTCCCAGCTAGTTATCGCTACCATATGCAAGTAAATATAAGTCACCACCTATGTTTTTATAAGGTAATAATTGATATACTTTATTACATTAATTAATTAAACTAATAATCCTACCTTACCCACCTTGTACACCCATTACCGAGTATTAAGGATGGTCTTTTCCTGGTGTGTGTGGCCGGTTACCATGGGTGACATATCACTCTCACTTTAGTAATATTAGAAAGCAACATAAGCATATTCTAAAGTGATATGTAGACTACAGATATTACCGTCTGCGTTTGATCACCTGCAACCACCGAAAAACACACATAAAGGTATGGACATTAATATGATAAGTACATGTTAATATATAATAACCAATCAAGCAACTAGCTTCTACCTACTCCTACCCATCCTGTCTACCTATTTGAACCGACAACCCAGCAAGCTCAACGAATTCTTAGACGTGGGGAACTTCCCATTTGACCATAATTACCAACCCACACCAACTACTACCCCTTCTCAACCGGATTCCTTTCTTTCTTTCTGCATGTCTCTTTCTCCATTTTCGATACCAATTCTCCTTCTTCGCACGCGAGAACTCCAGTCTCCTTCCTTGCTACTCCAGTACCGAGAGAGGCTCACCTTCCTTGCTGCTACCCGCAGCTATAGCTCCAGCTCTTCTTTCATGCTGAGTCCAAACCGAGAGCATCTCCCAGCTCCTGTGGTTGCTGCTCCAAAGCATAGAACCGGTTTCTTTTCTCCTTCCACCGTTACCCCTTCTCGACTGTAAACAAACATTCCTGCACCTCTCTTCTATCTTTCCGGAAGCGTGAACATTCCCAGCTCCATCTAAGTTGCTCTCTGGTTTCTCCATGTACAAAACAGAGAAGCACACCTACCTAATCTTGAGCCCTTTCCTTGTTTTCTTTCACGTCCAAGACCAGAGAAAACACTCCAGCTTATCATGAACTTTCTTCCTGCTTCCTTCACGTACAACCAGAGCAGCTGACCGTCTCCATTTCATCCAGCAAATGAGAGCTGTGTGGGTGTTTGAAGTAGCGTGGTATCTCGACTGAAAACAAGTGAGTAAAGGGAACTGCTTCTAACGTCCTGTTAAGGTAAGAAAATCAAGTTCAAGTCACCATACCATCTCCTATTATAATACCATCTTCTTTCCATATTTTCGCGACTCTGTATGAGCTCAAACTCTGCTCTTTTCACGCATGGAAACAGAAGAAGCTCGCAGCTCAACCTTGTTTCTTCACGTCAAAAAACCAGAAAAATAAAACGTTCATTATTCATGCGGTAACCATGCTCATATAAGGAGCTCCTTCTTCACTCATTCGGTAAGGAAATATTATAGTTTCCTTCCTTGTTTACCGGTAGTACTTATGGAGTGTGCTGAGCTCTTTCTTCTGCTCTCTTCACGTAAAAACAGAGAGGGGAGTACCAGGAAACATGCAGTAGCAAAGTCCCAACAAACCACCTTGGTTTAGCAAGCTCTCGGTAAGAAAAACTCCATGTCCTTCTCCTTGTATTACCGTGTGTGGGTACTAGTCTAAGCTCCAGTTTAACACCTGTTTTCCCAGCTCAAAACGTACCTACTTCACATATGAAACAGAGAGGAAAAAACCTCCATTTTCTACGTAAAGCAACGTGAGTACTGGGAGCCAACTTCCCATCCGTTTCGGTAAGGAAACCAAGCCTTGTTTCCCTTCTTGTTCTACCGAGTATAGTTGCTGAAATAAGCACCAGTTTAACTCTTGTTTTGCTCACTGAAAATAGGCGTGTATAGCCACTCCAAAACAGGTTCAACCAAGGTAAATACCTTGTGTTCTCCTAGCTTAAATCAACCGGTAATCATCTTGTTATATATGGCTAACCTGTGTTCTTTTCATGGCATGAGATGCTATTGGAAAAAAATAAAAACATTGAAGACCTGCACAAACCGTAAAGGAACAGACCCAAATACACTTATACAAGTGAGTATTTTGCTCCTAATAATGTCTATGTTAAGCTTATATATTTAGTGCCTCAAAGACTTATCAAACCTTGGGTTAAAGATTAGGCCGATGGGTTAAAGTGCTGGTTGGTGTGTTTGGAAGCTTGGAAAAAGATCAAACTAGGTGAGTAATACTTATCTTATGGTATAAGATGTTTTTCTTGGTATCTTGCTGTATAATATATATATGCCGTGGGTATAGATAGGATCATATAATTCAGTTATGTATTAGAATGTTTAATAACATTTTTGGTTGGTTAGTTTGGTATGTTAATGACCTATAAGGTCAAGGAAATTAATTATGGGTCAAAACATAATTTATAAAAAATACTAGAGTATGGGTGATGAAAACCGAAACCAAACATGGTCTTAAATGACTAAACTATGCATTATAATGTTTTATAACATTTTTAGCTGATAATATAGGGTTTAGATGACATATTATATCATAAAGATTAATTAAATGATTTTAGGAAACATTTAAGAAAACCATAGGATAAACTGTAATCAATATGGTTTTTTATAACATCTATGTGTAATTTTATCCAATGTAAATTAATGTAACAAGGCCAAGCATTTTAGGCCATTTAATTTAATTGCTATATTAAGCTAAAAAAATGAATTTAAAATTGAATTTAAAACTAAAATAAACATTACCGAAATAGTTTGGGGCTGATTTGCAATTTAGATAAAATTTAGAGGCTGAATATTAATAAAGCCGAAAACTATATATTAAAAGAGTTATTTTATGAATTATGTAGAATTTGATAAAGTTTTTAGACAAAAGTGTAATTTATGAAACTATAGGGGTCAAACTGTAATTATACAAACTCCTAGTCAAACTGAAATGTATTGGGTCAACATAGACCGTATTAGGAGGTTTGACCAAATTTAAGGTCATAAATAATTAATTTATGAGCTTATGTTAACATTATGTGAAACGTTGAATTAATAAAACTTATGGGATAGAGAATGTAAATACCAAAAGTAGAGGTGTAGTTTGGTTAATATAGTGATTTATATCCTAAGTATAAAATTTGGGAATTTTTGGGAGTTATATAAGTGGGTATATTAGTAAAAGTATATAATATATGGTTTTTATGACAAATAGAAAGTATATTATATAAGAAGGGGTCAAAATGAAAATAAGGAAAAAGATTTGTGGGCGGAAATAAGATTTTTAAAAGTTCATGGAGCTGTGCGCAAATAATGGTAAGGAACTATAGGTTATATCAATAATGAGTATTAAAACTATATAGTATAACACATATATATATATATATATATATATATATACACATTATGATAATATATGTGGCTAATGTGTAAATAAGGAAAATAATGTTGCTGGAAAAAGATAAGCCAAACAAACCTTGGTCTGTTCGGTAATAATGAGAAATAATATATGAAAACCATATGTTATAAATAATATAATGTTTGGATGATATAACATATGTTATGCAAAAAAATATAATATGATTTGTGGTGAAAGAATAAATATGAAAAAAATTGAAGGGTTAAAACAGAAACAAACAGAACCTAAGGGACTGTTTGGTATTTTCGGAAATTTCAAACCATATAATATACTTATACTATATGATTTAAATGCTATAGTATATGGTAAGTTAAGTATGTTATAAAAATTGTAGTGAAATTGTAGCATTTGGAAAGTATAGGATTTGAGATGAAATGAAATGGAAAATACATGCTTTGTTGGCAACAATGAGTAAAGAGGTATTAAAACCATAGGTTATACCTTAATACAAAGTTTTGATGCTATAAAATAAAGAATTTATAACATGGTGTAGTAATGTGGGTATACTGTAATTAATGGAAACTATAAGAATAAAGAGGCACAAGCGTTTTATATATATATATATATTTATATATGCTATTTTCGGTAACAATAATAGTCACTAAAACTATATGTTATAAAGCTTAATGACATATAAAGAACCATACCATATGATATCATGATATAAGTGTAACACTAAATAATGTTATGTGGTCAAAAGCATAGTTTGTAAAAGACTAACATGCTAGCGCACATATATATATACATTATATACATCGAGATGAAAATATAAACTATGGTATACAATGACACAAAATACTATGGTCAAATAAGGTTTTTGAATGGTTAAATAAACCCTGCATAAAGAATAATATGTACATACTATTAAGTTTCTTACCTCATTGGAAACTAATGTGTATACATATATAAATGCTGGCGCAAATGATATGCATATATAATATGGTTTTGAAATACCCCGAGTAATTACCACTATAAATCCCTAAACAATTAAACGCACAAAATCATAAATGCGTTATATAATTCGGACATAAAACAATGTATGAACAATTAAATTTAGTATATACGTGTCCGAAAGTGTAACGACGTTACATATTAATATCGTCACGTACTTGTATATGTACGAATACAAAAATACATGTACGTAACGTTACGACATTGTAACGTTGTAAATAAGTAATAATAACATCGTGACAAAATAACACAATATAATATATAGTCTTACATATATACCTAAATAAATAAACTTGTTTTTAGCTTATACAAAAAAAAGAGAAGAAGAGAGAAAAGGAGCAAATACACTCCCGCTGAGGTTCGAACCCCGTACCTCTCGTATACCCCCTGAACGTCTTAACCAACTGAGCTATGTTTGAATTCGATAACTTATACCCATTTAACTATACTAGTACTTCGGCTATTACAGTAACTCTCCCTTAGTAGATATAGCTAGTATAATCTCACAGCATATTAAACAAAAGGGAAGTAGGGATGACCGATTCTAGCTTACAACCAAGGAGCACCATTAAAGTCCTTTACCCTATAGTTGATACATTAACAAGACATACCATGTGGGTGATAACATTATTCCCTTGAGCTAAACATATTTAACAATTAAAGCCCCCATACTCTAGTCCTTACGGTGACTACTTATGTGACACCTGATTTTTTATAAACAACAAACAAAACCAAATCTGACGCACTCAATAGCTTCTTGCTGTTCTCGTTATCAGGTCATGGCAGTTGAAGTGGGGTTCCACCGCATGGAGTAACCATATGGCTAAGCGGAGAGTACATACTGCCTGCGGAGACAACAGATGGAACTCTCTCCGACCAAATCCTCTTCCGACTCCAACGAACGGACCCTTGCGACAAGAAAGCCATTCCACGGACGGACTACAGAAGAATAATCGCCTCCGAAGCAAAGCAAGACCCTCTCCGAGAGACTAGGAGTAATTATTCGTAAAAAGGGTGAAGTTATGTAAAAGCCTTGTATGTCTGAGAATATTCTAGAATGATGTAGGCCCACAGAAACAGTTATACACTATAAGGGAGCCTATAAATAAGAACCATAAGCTATGTAACTGGGTACGCTTTCATATATACAACCCTTGGAGCTCTCTTGGCAATCTTAGTTCTGAGTGCAAGTTTCATACGATCTCATTTGGCGCCGTCTGTGGGAAATTGAACGTCGAAAGACAACCACGATCCGATCCACAAAAGTCACGTTTCTTGTCTTTTGTTCGACCATGGCACCACGATCAAGCAAGGGGAAGGGGAAGATGGCTGCAACCAGGGAAAGTTCGTTCCCAAAGGAAGACCTCACCGATCTGATGAGTTTTTGGGCAAGAAGTTAATGAGAAGATCGCTGAGAATAATGAACGATTCCAATAGGAACTGGCGGATAGAGATCTGGAGTACCAGAAGAAGATCGGCGAGATGGCGCGTAATCGAGAATCTGAAAGCAAAAAGCGGATCAAAAAGTGAAGAAAGCCGGAAAGAGAAGTCACCACCGAAAGATGCTGAGGATAAGTGTCAAAATGAGCATGTTTTATAGGTGTATTTCATGTTAATATTAGCACTTTTCTTGCTCATTTCTCCACTTCGGTTAGTTTTCCTCTAGTTTATGTTTTATTGTTTTCTCACAAAATTATTGGTTTAACATGAGGAAAACCAAGCCGGGAGTAAAGTAGACGAAGAGACGAACGCGTAGACGCAAACGGCTCAGAAAACGAGTCCAAACGAAGAATCTAGAGCCGGTCAAAGTTGAAGGAAAATAGGCCACGGTCAAGCTGCAACCGCCCAAGAGGAGGCGGACGTCTCACATGCAACCGCGGGGCGGACGTCTCACAGGCAACGCCTACTAAGTGGCGGACGAGACTGGTGCAACCGCCTGGCGGACTTCACCACAAGGCGGACCACTCTCGCACAACCGCGAGGCGGACCACTCTCGCACAACGCGAGCGACCACTCACAACAACGCCATAATGGGGCGGACATCTCTAGGCAACCGCGAGGCGGTCAGCACAAGAAAAACCGGCGGTACGACTAAAATCAACCCGGGCTAGTTTCTTCTTCGCAGTCGTCGTCTTCAACTTGAATCGTCTTATCTATCTACTCCGACGCCTACCTTAAATCGCTCCTGCAATCTGCTCCTGTCCCCTGCAATTAATGCTTCAATCAATGAAGCAATCAATGAAGCAAATATCTACGGAAGACTACCTCTTCATTTCTTCTATAAATACCCATTCCCTACAGCCTTGTACGAGTGCACGGAGAAAACCAGAAAATCACTCACACTCACCTCATCTCATTCTATTCCAGTAATTCGCTCCCGTATACCATTTCACTCCATTAATTCTCTAATTCACCCACTTCACTTATAATAACCTACGTACATGTTTCACTCTTCGACCTCTCCATTTCTCCATTCACTAATCACGTCTCCGTGCTGTTATTACGTCCAACCTCTGTCAGATTTATTACCAGTTAATATGTCTGGCTAAGGAGGATTTGCTCCGGGCAAGTTTTTTAATTATGGTTTGTTAAGCTGTGTAATATATTTCTACCGGTTTAAATAATTTCAGTTTGTTACGATTAAAGTTTTGTTCTCTCCCTTTTTAATAAATTTCATCGGTTTATTAAAAAGCCTTACTAAGTCTGTTTTTAATTTCATCGGTTAGAATCAGACGGGTTAATTAAGCCGTAAAACTGTAAGAACTTATTTTCATCGTTTAAGTTAATACATGTTGCAAGAATAAAGCCTCATACTCCTCTGCCGTTTACAGGCTTTTGCTCGAGTTTTCATCGGACCTTGCATTACAGGTAAACGAGTTCTTAAGAGTTTCATCGGACCTTAAGAAAATTATAGGAATCTTGCCAAACTATTTATTAAACCGGTAGAGATAGCACAATTAATAAATCATATTAACCTGAACCCGGAGTTCCATTTAATTCATCTGCACTCAGTTTTCTAATCTGCTCAATATTTTTCTCTAAAACAAGTCAATTAACTCCCCCCTTTTTGTGACAAGCTTAGGAACTATTTTAGCTCGCTATAAGTCCCACGGTTTGACCCCGGCCGCTTCTGTCTTCTATACTACTGCGACCGGGTTTTAATTTGCAGCCCGACGGATATTTTGAGTATTAATTTTTCTTTTATATAACTACACTCTTCTAATCACTCACGATAAATCCACTCTGCAAAATGGCGCCGTTGCCGGGGACTTGATTTAATCTAGTCCCTAAGCCCCGGTTAATTCACCTGTTTTAATTACAATAATCTGTTAATCTACTAAATAATAAAAATAAAAATTAAAAAAAAACTGTTAATCCAATTTCGGACATATAACCTCGGACATCTGACTTGGACATCGGACATCTAACTTCTGATCTGACTTGGACATCTGACTACTAACTTGTTAATATTATTGTATTTATTTCTGTCATTTCGTTCCATTGTCATTTCGTTCCATTGTCATTTCGTTCCATTGTCTCTAACTACTAACTTAAAATTTCTGTCATTTCGTTCCATTGTCATTTCGTTCCATTGTATACTAACTACTAACTTTAAATTTCTGTCTACTAATTCCTAACATTTTTATTATTCTAACGTATAACCAGTTCTTTTCTCTGTTTTGAGTGGTGTATGCCTTTCACCAGGTCACAGAGCCTCCCAGAGAATATTAATCACACGGTTGGTTACATCCCAGAAATCGAGAGAACCTTTCTGCGCAATCTCAGGCAGAGACGAACTCAACAAAATACCACCCACAGTGATAGATTCTGACCCGGAAGCTAACATGGCAGCTACACCAGCAACGGTTCGAAATATCAACAGGCCGTCTAACCAAGGACAACAGCCTGCTATCGTCCTTCCTCACCTCAGCCCATCCGAATACGATGAGTGGCAAAAGCTGAAGCCATATCATCAGATTCGATGTGTGAAGGAGTTGGGCATGTTTGATGGCACCAGTCCAGACGAAGCCCTGTTACATGTTACAAAATTCTTACAACATGCCAATAGCCTTACTGCAACCGACGCAGTACTTCAATATGCAAGATTGTCATTATTCCCACACAGCCTGACGGGAAACGCGAGCAAGTGGTATCATAGCTTAACACCGAGTACCATTGGTACCTGGGACGACATGGCCACCAAGTTCTATGACAAATTCCTACCTCCGAGCCGAACTTTGGAGATGATTGCTGAAATTTATAATTTTAAGCAACCAGGGTCGGAGAATATTTGTGAAACTTGGGACCGTTTCAAAGGTCTACTACTCACTTGTCCTCACCACGGTCTGACGAAGGAACAAGTATCACAATTGTTTACAAGGGCTTGATCGGTCCGTGCAGAACAATGGTGTTATCTTCGTTAGGGGCTGACGTTCTGAAAAAGCCGGGAGCACAATTTCTGAACAGCATGGAGTCTCTCTGTGAGGAAATTAGAGACTGGGCCTCCGGTGGATCAAGGAGCGGTACTCCAGGATTATATCATGTTGGGGAGAGTGATAACAAGTTCGACCAGCTCATGAGAAGCCATGAGCAACTCATGGAAAGCAATGCTCAGCAAGCAACAAAAGTGAGCACTCTACAGAAAGTGGTCGAACAGATGGCTATGAATTCCTTCCCTCAGCAAGCTAAGTCGATGATTTCCCGACCACCTACTACCCCTCCAGGCTATGCTCCTCAATCTCAAACGTCACCAACAATTCTTGTACACAATGTTGCGGGCCTCATGATTACGATCAATGCCCCCAACTACAAGAAATGAAAGCAGCGGAGGAAGCAAACTACATCACCAACAATTCAGGATACAGACAACCATGGCAACGTAACATGCAATCCAACCTTAGCTACTCAAACACCGGAAATATCCAAAACCCACATACCCTACAAACATCCCAAAATTACAGACCTCAGTCCAATTTCCAAGGAGGCCCAAGGCAATATCAACAACAGCCTTATGGCAATGAAGCTTCATCGAGCCGACCAGCTCCACCTCCTTCGAATCCTGAGTCTGATATGTCTCAGATGCAGGAAATGTTTAAGGCGATGATGGGTAAATCACGAGATACGCAAGAAGAGGTCGCAGCTCTGCAAAGACCAAAAAGCCTTGCAATCTCAAATCCAACAGCTACTCACTCAACAAAGACCACCTGGTCAATTCCCTTCACAGACAAATCCCAATCCGAAGGAACAAGCAAATTCAGTCCTTATAGACGATGGCACATCACAATCAACAAACTTGTGTGCAGTCTCTTTAAGGAGTGGAAGGGAACTTGCCACCAGCAAAGGAAAAGAAAAAGAAAATCTTGAAGATTCCTATATCAATGTTGATGAAACCACCAACCCAACTTTACCTCCCTCAGAAATCCATTCCTACTCCTGTTACTCCACCTCCATCTCGAATTACCATCGACATCCCAACCTCCACTCATAAAAACAGTGAACTCCCGTTCCCAAACAGAATGAAAAAGAAACATCTTGATGAGCAGTTCTCCAAGTTCTTGAGCATTTTCAAGAAGCTGACCCTCGACATACCTCTGATCGATGCTTTGCAAGAGATGCCTAACTACGCAAAATTCCTCAAGGATCTCTTGACAAAGAAGAAAAAGAAACCTGGAAAGGAGACAGTGCACCTGACAGAGGAATGTTCTGCAGCCCTTCTTCGAGCACTCCCTCCTAAACAAACAGATCCGGGAAATCCCGTGATCCCGTGCTTTATAGGTGGGGTGGATTGTGGAAGTGGTCTATGCGACCTAGGAGCCAGCATTAATATCATGCCATACGCCACCTTCTTGAAAGTTAAAGGAGGAGAAATGCAACCGGTTCCTTTTAAACTCCAACTAGCAGACAGATCAGAGATCAAGCCCATGGGCATAGTCCGAGATTTGGTAGTTGGAGTGTCTCGCTTCATCTTTCCAGCTGATTTCGTCATTCTAGAAATGGATGACGATGTCGAGGTTCCCCTGATTCTAGGTCGACCGTTTCTAAGTACCGCCAAAGCTATCATTGACGTCCACGACGGAAAATCACTCTTCGGTACGAAGATGAGACGATTGAATTCGACATGCAGAAAATGATGAAGAAAAGCTCAAACTTTTCTCCTCATGCTAAGACGGTGGGATTCACAGATGACGAGGAGGAGGAAGGCGATTTTGCTACAGAGGAGGACACGTATTTTCCATCTTCCATCCAGGAAGCTGAAACTGAACCCTAGAGCAAGTATTACTTACTTCTCTAGAAGAAAAGATGGAGGATCCAGAAGTAACGCCATGCTGGCGTACGTAGAAAAAGGAAGGGCCGGTTATCAAACGTTCCGGCCACCAATCGAAGAACTCGACAGAAAACCCCAAAAATCAATTCCATCAGTAGAACAACCACCAGAGCTCGAGCTTAAAGAAATACCCTCTAACCTCAAGTATGCTTTCCTAGCTGAAAATGACCGTTACCTGTCATTATTTCCTCTTCTCTGAATTCCGGGAGGAAATGAAGTTACTTGAGGTGTTAAAGAAGCACAAGACAGCAATAGGGTGGACTATCGCTGATATCAAAGGAATTGATCCCTCCTTTGCACGCACCATATTTACATGGAGGAAAACTTCAAACCTATCCGACAACCTCAACGCCGGCTAAACCCTAACCTCAAGGAGGTAGTTCGAAAGGAGGTTCTAAACTCCTTGACGCAGACATCATCTATCCAATTTCTGACAGTCCATGGGTCAGTCCTGTTCAAGTTGTCCCTAAGAAGGGGGGCATCGAAGCTGTTATTAATGAAAAGGGAGAGACTATCCCTCAAAGAAAGATCACAGGATGGCGCATGTGTATTGATTATCGGCGTTTGAACTTGGCCACCAGGAAGGATCATTTCCCTCTCCCCTTCATCGACCAGATGTTGGAACGACTTGCAGGGCAAGAGTACTACTGTTTTCTAGATGGGTTCTCGGGTTATTTTCAAATACCAATCGCACCTGAGGACCAGGACAAGACAACCTTCACTTGTCCTTACGGTACCTTTGCATACCGACGAATGCCTTTCGGTCTATGCAACGCCCCTGCTACCTTCCAGAGATGTATGCAAGCAATATTTGCTGACTTCATCGAGCAGAGCATAGAAGTCTTTATGGACGATTTCTCAGTCTATGGCTCTAGTTTCGACAAATGCTTGGCACAACTAGATTTGATCCTGAGACGGTGTGAGGATACGAATCTCGTTTAAACTGGGAGAAGTGTCATTTTATGGTCAAGGACGGGATCGTCCTTGGACATAAAATATCAGCAAAAGGGATAGAGGTGGATAAAGCCAAGGTGAGGTTATTGAGAAGTTACCAGCACCAACTACTGTTAAGACATACGAGCATTTCTAGGGCATGCAGGATTCTATCGGCGGTTTATACAGGACTTCTCCAAAATCAGTAAGCCATTGACCGACCTGCTACAAAAGATGTCCCTTTCATTTCAACGACAAGTGTTCAGCTGCCTTCAAAGCCATAACACAAAAATTGGTGACAGCACCTGTGGTCATACCACCTGATTCTCTTCCTTTTGAGATCATGTGTGACGCAAGTGACTATGCCGTGGGGGCAGCTCTGTGCCAAAAGAAAGAGAAAATCTTGAGAGTGATCGCCTATGCTAGCAGAACACTGAACGACGCGCAGAAAAACTATACGACCACCGAAAAAGAACTTTTGGCTATAGTTTTCTCCCTCGATAAGTTCAGATCTTACTTATGGGGAAGCAAGGTCATCGTGCATACAGACCACTCCGCTCTCAAATACTTATTCACGAAACAAGAAGCCAAGCCTCGCTTACTGCGCTGGATTCTTCTACTTCAAGAGTTTGACATCGAAGTCAAAGATAAGAGCGGGAAACTGAATGTCGTCGCTGACCATCTCTCTAGGTTGGTGACTCCTACGGATAGTGTGCCCATCAACGAATTCTTCCCCGACGAGACTGTCTTCTCCATCACCAAAGTACAGGAGCCATGGTACGCAGACCTGGCCAATTATTTAGTCTCAGGAACAGTACCCTACGATTTTTCCTACTCCCAGAAGAAGAAATTCCTTTCTGACTCGAGGCATTATTTCTGGGAGGACCCGTACTTGTTCCGAGTTAGTGCTGATGGGTTAATTCGACGATGTCTCCCGGAAGAAGAGGTTTCGAGCGTCATTCACTTTTGTCATTCTCGGGAAGCCGGAGGTCACCATGGACCCACGAGGACCGCTGCTAAGATCCTGGCCTCAGGTTTTTATTGGCCAACCCTTCATAAAGATGTGTACCAATTCTGCAGACAATGTGATAATTGTCAGAAAATGGGTAACACATCCAGGAGACATGAGATGCCGCAACAAGGGATACTAGAAGTAGAGCTCTTTGATTGTTGGGGCATAGATTTCATGGGACCGTTCCCTTCCTCGCAGGGCCACGAATATGTTCTAGTGGCAGTTGATTATGTGTCAAAGTGGGTGGAGGCTATACCCTGTCATCATGCCGATGCAAAGACAGTAACCAAGTTCCTCAAAAAGCACATCTTTACCCGTTTCGGCGTGCCCAGAATTATTATCAGTGATGGAGGAACACACTTCTGCAACCGTTTATTCGAAGCACTTATGGTTAAATACGGGGTACGTCACAAGGTAGCTTTACCTTATCACCCCCAGACAAACGGTCAAGCAGAAGTTTCCAACCGAGAGTTAAAATGGATCCTTCAGAAGACGGTTAACTCATCGAGAAAGGATTGGGCACTTAAACTGGATGATGCGCTTTGGGCTTACCGTACTGCATTCAAGACTCCCATCGGGATGTCTCCTTTTAAGCTTGTTTATGGGAAATCATGTCATCTGCCAGTCGAGCTGGAACATAAGGCGTATTGGGCACTCAAGGCCCTAAACTTCGATTTAGAAGCCGCAGGAGAAAAGCGGAAGTTTCAACTCTCTGAACTCGAGGAGTTAAGAGATCAGGCATACCAAAGTGCGACGATATACAAGGACCGCACCAAGAAACTTCATGACCAGATGATCCACAAACGCGACTTTCAGGTTGGCGACGGAGTGCTGCTTTATAATTCCAGATTGAGACTATTTCCTGGAAAACTCAAGTCTCACTGGACTGGCCCATTCCAAGTTGTTGGAACCACTCCTTTTGGTGTTTACGAACTCCAGAATCAAAAAGGAGAAAACTTCAAGGTCAATGGATCACGTTTAAAAAGGTATGTCGGGATTCTTGAAAATAATGGTGCTATGCTCGAAATTTCTTTCATACAGGAATACGAGGAAACTTCCACCCCAAAGGAACAACAGACAACACCTCTACATCATAAATCTACAAAAGTGTACAAACTTCCTAACACCAGCAGTTCAGATACTTCGCCCTCAGAATCTTCTCCAAACTAAAACTTGGTCAAATACGTCTAGCTAGAGACGTTAAACCCGGGCAGCTCGGTGGGAGGCAACCCACTATCTATCTTTATATTTCCTTTAATTTATTATGTTTTTCCTTTTTGTACTATATTTCCCTTTTTATTGTTATAATAAAATGCAGGCTTCACTTGAGTTCTTCTCGCTGTGTAGAATATTCTTTACAGGTTCAATTCATGACATTCCACAGCAACACTCAAGTGTGGGGGAGCTCTACACACTCTACGAAATCTGGGGAGTACACTCTTTCCTTACTAATTGCATGCCCTATTAATTTTATTTCCTCTACGCAATGAGGGCATTGCTTACAGCTTAAGTGTGGGGGAAGAGCCTTTTCAGGTCATCTAAATGCTTAAAATTGTTAAGTATCTCTGCTTACCTCGCATTTGTTCAAAAATTGAATTATGTACCTGCTAATGTAGGTTGTTCTCTTTAAAAACAAATACTATTATGAATTGTAGGATAAAGGGTACAAATTTTTTAAAAAATTTATATTTGATTACTTTTGAGGAGCATTTTATATGCGGTGTGACCAAATAATCTGCAAATTGGTTGGATTTTATTGCTCGGGGTTTCTTTCTGTCTTCTCTCTTAGGGATTGCTAAGGGGTATTTCTCTGTTAAAAAAAAGAAGAAGTATACAAAAAATAAGGGACTTTCGAGACACCATTGGTAACCAACAAAGGAGAGTTGAGTGTTCTTGAATACAAAGGCGTGATGCCTATATTTTCTCATCTCTTATGCAAAAGTGAAGCAAATGCATAAATCTTTTCTTCCTTTTATTTTCTCCTCAATGCCCATTCTTGAGAGAGGTTGGCCATGGTAAAAGTTCTCGGAGTTACCAAAACAAAAAAAAGAAACATTGAAGTACCTTAGATCATACCCCGAAACTCTATATTTTGTTTTCACCTTGAGCACACCTATGCCACCAGCAGATAATTTTTCACACTCCTCAATAAGTTTAGAGATCATGAACTATTGACTTTTTTATCCTACCCTTCATAATAATATTTGTTAGTATTGAGCATTTCCTACTTGCTTAGGTACATGGTTTTACTTGAGGACAAGCAAAAAGATAAGTGTGGGGGTGTGATAAGTGTCAAATGAGCATGTTTTATAGGTGTATTTCATGTTTAATATTAGCACTTTTCTTGCTCATTTCTCCACTTCGGTTAGTTTTCCTCTAGTTTATGTTTTATGTGTTTTCTCACAAAATTATTGGTTTAACATGAGGAAAACCAAGCCGGGAGTAAAATAGACGAAGAGACGAACGCGTAGACGCAAACGGCTCAGGAAACAGAGTCCAAACGAAGAATCTAGAGCCGGTCAAAGTTTGAAGTAAAATAGGCCACGGTCAAGCTGCAACCGCCCAAGAGGAGGCGGACGTCTCACATGCAACCGCGTGGCGGACGTCTCACAGGCAACCGCCTACTAAGTGGCGGACGAGACTGGTGCACCGCCTGGCGGACTTCACCCACAAGAGGCAGACCACTCTCGCACAACGGGAGGCGGACCACTCTCGCACAACGCGAGGCGGACCACTCACACACAACGCCCATAATGGGGCGGACATCTCTAGGGCAACCGCGAGGCGGTCAGCACAAGAAAACCGGCGGTACTGACTAAAATCAACCGGGCTAGTTCTTCTTCGCAGTCGTCGTCTTCAACTTGAATCGTCTTATCTATCTACTCCGACGCCTACCTTAAATCGCTCCTGCAATCTGCCTCTTGTCCCCTGCAATTAATGCTTCAATCAATGAAGCAATCAATGAAGCAAATATCTACGGAAGACTACCTCTTCATTTCTTCTATAAATACCCATTCCCTACAGCCTTATACGAGTGCACGGAGAAAACCAGAAAATCACTCACACTCACCTCATCTCATTCTATTCCAGTAATTCGCTCCCGTATACCATTTCACTCCATTAATTCTCTAATTCACCCACTTCACTTATAATAACCTACGTACATGTTTCACTCTTCGACCTCTCCATTTCTCCATTCACTAATCACGTCTCCGTGCTGTTATTACGTCCAACCTCTGTCAGATTTATTACCAGTTAATATGTCTGGCTAAGGAGGATTTGCTCCGGGCAAGGTTTTTAATTATGGTTTGTTAAGCTGTGTAATATATTTCTACCGGTTTAAATAATTCAGTTGTTACTTAAATTAAAGTTTTGTTTCTCTCCCTTTTAATAAATTTCATCGGTTTATTAAAAAGCCTTACTAAGTCTGTTTTTAATTTCATCGGTTAGAATCAGACGGGTTAATTAAGCCGTAAAACTGTAAGAACTTATTTTCATCGTTTAAGTTAATACATGTTGCAAGAATAAAGCCTCATACTCCTCTGCCGTTTACAGGCTTTTGCTCGAGTTTTCATCGGACCTTGCATTACAGGTAAACGAGTTCTTAAGAGTTTTCATCGGACCTTAAGAAAATTATAGGAATCTTGCCAAACTATTTTATTAAACCGGTAGAGATAGCACAATTTATTAAATCATATTAACCTGAACCCGGAGTTCCATTTAATTCATCTGCACTCAGTTTTCTAATCTGCTCAATATTTTTCTCTAAACAAGTCAATTAACTCCCCCCTTTTGTGACAAGCTTAGGAACTATTTTAGCTCGCTATAAGTCCCACGGTTTGACCCCGGCCGCTTCTGTCTTCTATACTACTGCGAGGTTATAATTTGCAGCCCGACGGATATTTTGAGTATTAATTTCTTTCTTTAATAGCTACACCTCTTCTAATCACTCACGATAAATCCACTACTGCAGTAGTATGGGAGACTGAGGAGTTAAATCGGTACGGAACCGATGTATGTAATGAGATAAATCGGTATACAAACGACGATGTAATGAGTATGAATCGGTTACAACCGATGTATTTTATGAGTATAAATTGGAGTATAGCAAATTAATGGGATATTATATCCATGAATTCGTAAGTATAGCAGTTGAGAAGCTTGTAGCAATAATTGATGAAAGATTATAAGTAAGTAAGTGAATCATATAAATTGGAAATGTATGTGTATGATACGAGTAGCAAGATTAAAAAGATAGAAAACGAGATAATGTTTGACAATCTGTCTGTTGTATTGAGGTGGGAAGTGGAACTTGATTTGCTAGTGATAAAGGGAAGCCGAACACAAATTGGAGTGGAAGGATAATTCAACACCAATGCTGATCGCATTGGGGTTGAAGGACTCTGGAAGCTCCCTTAAGTGGTCACAATAAAACACTAGTATTAGGCATGATCATCATAAATTGAAATTGGGAGATGTATGCAAAGTTTTCAAAATAAATTTTCAAAACTAATTGGTACAATGTTTTCTTCAAACTTGAGAATGAGGATCGGTTTTAAAACCGCTCCCACGGGCGCTAGTGGATCTTCCATGCCTAGGCACGGGTATCCGGTCGAAACCATAGGAGGTGAAGCTAGTTTTGAGTCTGTGGAAGTGTAGAGTAGTTTGAAACCACTACACCGGGTGTACGGTAACAGTGTGTGTTTTGTATTTTTCCAAGGGCACTGGGGCAGTGTAGTCCCGAGTAGTATGAGTAAGTATGAGTAAAGTATGAGTAAGTAAGTATGAGTAAGTGCCTGAGGATCTCTATATGTGCAAATGAATTTGATCAGAACCAAAGGACCGTAGAGCCAGAAAGCGTAAGTGCTCAAGTCATGACGGCCGTGAACCAGAAAGCGTAAGTGTTCAAACGTGACGGTACCTGAGGGATCACTCGCCATTGGGGGAGGATTGTACCTAATTGTCTTCGGATGGACCCCTTGGAGAGAAGTAAAACGGATATTTTCGATTGCTATGCATGCAGTGACATGCTGTTTGGATGCGTAGTATGCATCATGTCAGACATTTGGAGTTTGACGAGTCTTATGTAGGGGTCATAACCTTAGCATAGAGTATTGGTACGAGTAACAGTATGAGATTCACCAACTTTGAGGGCAAAGTTCTTTAAGGGGGGTAGATTGAAATACCCCAAACTTAAATATGGTGATTATATTATTCTAATGTAGTATTTAAGGGCCTAATAGTGCCTAAGTAATTTTTGGTAAAGAAAATAAATCCAAAGAAAGAAATGAGAAAACGCTTAGAAAGCAGAAAACGCTAAAATGAGCGTTAAATAACCATAGGAGGTACGAGACCTCGGTTATAGTATCGTAAGGATTCCTAAGGCTTATTCATGCCTAATTAGTATACGGGAATGATTCTCGAAGAAAACGGATCCAAGAAATGTATTAAAATGCTAAAAGAGCTTTAGCGCACGTTTTTCGAGGAAACCCGAAAACGTGATTCTAAGTGGTCAAACAGACCCGTAAAAATTATAAATCATAAATAATAATTATTAAGCATTTATGGAAGCTTAATAACTAATAAAATAATTAAACGAGAAAATTCTGGAAAACGGGCCCGGTTAATGAATAGTACCAAAACCGGGTAAATAACGAGCGTCTTCTGTAAAAGACGAGAAACTGCTCCAGCTTAACAGTATAGTGGGGGCCGGTTTTTACTGGGTAAACAACCCTCTCACACACACCACACACACACACACAAAGTAACAAATAAGTAAATCAAAAAGCAAAAAGCAAACAAAGTACATAAAGTAAATACCCCTCTCTCACCTCTCATTCTCATTCCCCTCTTCTCTCTCCTATTTCCCCCTCTCTCACCGTCTCCCTCCTCCCTTCTCTGAATTTTGGGCGATTTTTGGAGCCCCTCCAACAGCTCCCATGGCAGCCCCTCTTCATCCTCTTGCTCTACCTCCATGTGAGCTTCAAATGGAAAATAAAACACATATTTGAACTCCCCTCATCCTCCTCTACATTCCTATATTTTCAAAATTCGAAAAGGATGAGTTTCATCTCCATGGGTTTTCCCCATTTGAAGAGAAAAGCACACCATTGTGAAGCTTGGAGTTCCCTCTTTCCAACAAGGTAAAAATCTCCATGAAAGACCCCATATTTCTCCATCTCTTTGTATGGCCGATTTACTCTCTCTCTCTTACCTTGTTTTTCCTCTCTCTTTTTGAGAATCAATTTCACCTAGCAATGGTGGTGGATTCTCCTTCTTGAACAAAGGGCTAAAACCCCTCCTAAAACCCTCCAAAGGTAAACCTAGAATTTGTATTTTTAACACTTCAATGAATTAGTGTTAATGTGAGGGATAGTAGATTAATTATGCTTGTCTTGTGTACTTGGGTGATGGGAATGGAGTTTAGCAACTCCATTCCCCATAGAACCGGTTTGGACAAGAAAGAGAGCAAGAGGAGAAATGGAAAAGAAAAGAAGGAAGTATAAGCTCAAGGTAAGAGCCCCTCCCTAATGTAAATCTATTGCATTAGAGTAATGGGAATGGGTAAAATATTTAAAGAACCCAAATTATTGTATTGGTATTGTAGTTTGTGGAAATTTGAGTACTAATGAGTAAATGTGTGGATTTGTAGGCCTTAGAGCCAAAAGAAAGGTATATGTATATTAGTAATGCTATTTGAGGAATAATGAGGTATTGGCAATGTGATTGAGGAAACATTGGTGTATTAGAATTTTGTATGTGTGCTGGTAGAGCCCTAGTGGTTTGGCTAGATTAGGGATGAATTTGATGAGAAAGGAAGTGTGTGAATAAGTAAGGAAAGTAGATGAACCATGGCAAAATTTTAGTAGGAATTATGTATTTAAGGATGACTTGGTGAATGGGAGAACCAAGGTATGTATTGGGGATGGTAGAGATGCTTAATGACCATTGGGATGGTAATTGTAGTATAAGAAATAAGAAGTGTAAAATCTGTAGCGAAGTGTATAAGAACGCATTGGAGAAGTTAGGAGAATTTAATGTGCAAGGATTGGTAAAGGAATGTTGGACTGGGTATAGATATTGTATTTGCTTGGAAATGTATTTGGGATACTAGGAGTAGCATTGGTAGAGGGATTATTGAATGGTAAGGGTTAGAAGGAAAATCTGTAGCATGAGAGTAAAGAAAACAATTGTAAGAATTGAAAGGAAGTGAGGAGAATTGTGTATGTGGATGTAGAGAAGAGTAAGGAATTGTTGGATGAACTAAGGCAATTGGAGGGCCTAGATAGTGTCTAAACATGTGGGATTACATGTAGGAAGATTGGGGAAGTAATGGGTGTGGAGGGTGATTTTTCGGTATGAGGGGGGTCTATCTAAATGTGGTCTGACTGATTAGCCTAGATCCTAGAAAATGCCATTCTGTGGAGGGTGAAAACCCGTTATTCTGGCATCCCTCAAATACCTACTACATCGTCCGTCTTTCCCAGAAAGCTTATGGGGAATGCTAGTGAGCACCACACCCGCTCTCAATGGGCTCCACGCGGACTTATGCCCTAAGGGCGGAAATTGACTAGAGTCGCCACCTAGTTTGACCTAAGGAACTAGGAAGGGAAGAGAAGGGTTCTAAGAACCGTTGATTGACTCTGAATTTGCTGCTTATGGAAAGGACTTATCTGGTCAGATCAGAGATTCTATTGTGGGTTCGCACTGGGTTACACCCCTTAGAAGTGGCAACGACCACGACTTCGGATTGGTGCCCGAGGAAATCTCGGTCTCCAATTGTCGGGATTACCTTCTTTCAAAACCTTTCTAGAGAGATTCAATTAAAAGCCAAGGATAGGATTAGGATGATAAGAGAGAGAGTGGATGAGGCGAGCTTTTCTGCCAAACCAGTGCCTAGAAGAGAGAATTGGGGAATTTGGATGAGTATAGAATGAAGATTTGGGAAAGTAGGACTGAATGAATAGACAAGACTTGGAGTCTGATGGTTTGAAGTTTGTGGGAGCCGAAGAAGATTTGAGTGTTCTGAGAGATATAAGAGCCATCTTTAGAGGGGGAAAAGGGTTTGATTGGAATGGGGTCGCACCCTAGATGGGCTGCCTACGTACTCAACTCCTGTTGAGATCAGACCTTACGTAGTTCACGGTTTTAGGATTTGGAATTTTGATGTTTGATGTGTGGGATGTTATAGTCTGTGAGACGCTCGGGTCTATGAGACGTTTGAAACCTTAAGATGTCAAAATCTATGAGACGCTCGGATCTGTGAGACACTCGGGTCTGTGAGATGCTCTGGTCTGTGAGATATTCGAATCATTGGGATAACAAAGTCTGTGAGACGCTCGGGTCTGTGAGACAATACGGGGTTATTTGGAGGTGAGATGGCTGAGTGAAAAATGGCATTTTGATTGATGTGGGGTCGCACCCTGTGTGGGTTGCCTACGTACTCAACTCCCTGTTGAGATCAGACCTTACGTAGTTCAGGGGTTTAGGAGGTTTAGGAGTTTTGGGGTTTTGAAGGAATTGGGTTTTGACCTTTTGGGTCTTTGAGGGGTCAAAGAGGTTGTGATCATTTTGTGGGGGCGTGATGGATTGTCGAGTTTGTTTTGGAGTTTGAGGTGCTCGACTCTGTGAGATATTTGAAATCTTAAAAAAGATGATGTTTGTGAGACGCTTGGGTCTGTGAGACAGTCGAGGCTTGAAAGGGTTATCAAATTTTGAGAGGTTCATGTTTTTGAGATGTTGAGGGCTTTCGAGGTGTTTGAATTTGATGAGTCAATTGAGATGTTCGAATTTATAGAACTGTTGAGACATTCGAGTCTGTTGAGCTGTTGAGACGTTCGGGTCTGTGTGAGCTGTTGAGACGTTCGAGTCTGTTGAGCTGTTTGAGATGGTCGAATCTGTTAAGCTGCTGAGACGTTCGAGTCTGTTGAGCTGCTGAGACACTTAGAGATTCGAGATGCTTGACTTCAAGGAGTTGGAGTTTCAAGGAGTTTAAGATTTTGAGGTTTATGAAATCCATACTTATTTGGGATTGAAATGATTTTTGAATTGAATCGGAATTTGAAATGGGTTTTCGAAGGGAATGAATTTTTGAATTGAGTTGAATTGAGAAGGGTTTTGAATTGAAATTGGATTGCAATTGAACTGATTTTAGATTGGAATTGGATTGAAATTGGGATTGAATTGGAATTGAGATTGGAGTTGAATTGGAATTGGGTTGAGATTGAAGTTGAATTGAATTAAAATTGGAATTGAGATTGAATTAAAATTGTGTATCAAATTTGGACTGATGAGCCAGGTTTGGGCCTTGGGAAAAAGTGGGCCGAATTGGGCTTTGAAATTTGGATCGAAGTAAGCCTTAAAATGTGGGCCAGAATTGGCTTTGGAAAGCGGGCCAGGTTTGGACCTCAAAATATAGACCAGGTTGAGCCTTGGAAAGCGGGCCGGGTTGGACCTTAGAAAACGGGCCAAGTTTGGACCTAGAAATGTGGGCCAAGTTTGGAAGTGGGCTAGATTGAACTTGATTATTGGGCCTTAAACTGAAATGATTGCTGGGCCTCAAATTGGATGATTTGCCGTTGGGATTGACATTGAATTGGAATGAATTTGAATAGTGTATGGAGAGTGTTGTGATAAGGATTGCTTTTGAAATGTGTTTGTTGTTGGAGCATGAGAAAGATTGGATTCGAAGAGTGTTCGATGGGAGAGTATGAAAGAGATTGATTTTGAAGAGTGTATGATACGTGAGTATGAGAGGGATTGATCTTTGAGGTGTGTTGATGAGTCAGTATGAGAAGGATTGTCTTGAAAGAGTGTTTGATGAGTATGAGAGATTGATTTTGTAGTGTGTTTGATGAGAGAGTGTGAGAGATTGATTTTGAGGAGTACTCGATGAGAGAAATTGATTTGAAATTGAATTTTTGAGCTGAATCTAGAATTGAATTTTGGTTTTGAATCGGATTTTTATTGGTTGAAATGAATCATTGATTGTGAGTTTTATTATGACAATTAAGGATTGTTGGAAAGTTTTTATAAAGGAAGGGCATCCCCCGCCGACCAGACTCTACGGCCGTTTGAGTGAGGAACATCCCCGAACCTAGAAGCTTTTCTAAACTGAACTCGAAGCGTCCCAGAACTAAGCGGGCAAACCTAAAGGCTATTCTATGGTCGCCTGTGCTAAGCCAAACTATCAATAAATAAGACAAAACTGACAAATAAAACGTCCAATGTATAATAGAATCAGACATGTATAAACAAGCATTCAAAAATATGTACGAAAGCTAGAAAGGGTAAAAATGATCGAGCGGACAAATACAGAAAATTATGAAATCAAGACTATGCTAGGTAGCACAACTAATATACAAATTACAACTCATGATAACAAAAAGTGTTAAATTAAAATGCTGAATTAAAGTGCTGAATTAAAAGAGCTGCTATGGGGGGTCGCATCGACGCCACCTCACTCGAGCTGAAGGGGATCCGAAGAGATACACCAACCGTTTTTCGCGTTTGAAGGGAGAGCCCCGATAGTCCAAGCCAAGGTCCATCTCCTTAGTCCCCAAGCAGTTTTCCATTCCATAAGCATTATGTACATGTCAAAGAACACATCCAATAGAGGCAAAGCGCATTAGTCAAAGAACGGAAGAAGATTGGGGTGTGTGCAATGGGATCATACGGCCCCTCTCAATGGGAGGAAAGGGGAGAATCTAATCATCTCCCACACCCCAACCGAGAACATAGAAAAGAATTTCGAGCTGCCAGCAAATGCTAAGAATGTAAGATAAATCAAGCATCGGGGTTGCTACTCATATTAATTCGTCATCTTAGATTATGACTCAAACAAAGTGTAGTATCAAAGAGGTGGGGTTGTGAGTCATGCGGAATCATACCTAGAAGGATTTATATCATTTCCTCTAAGATGAAGAATTAATAAGGACCATCCGGCCGATGAATGATTTATCTAAACGATCATAATATTCGGGCAACTATCACTCTGTTCATGTTCTGGTCTAAGTGCAAAGGGACAAATACATGCTAGCTTCAACTTAATTTCCAAACCATATCAATGCGCAAGGAGCAATTAATTATCAAAGGTAAATGAAATGCATTAATTATAACTGAATTGAAATTTCCAAACCCATAAAAGGCATTAGTGAAGCCCAAAGCCATTCGATCAAGTCCGACCCAAGTCGCAAAGGAAGTGTACCAGCCCAAAGTCATCCGACCAAGTCCAGCCCAAAGCCAATTGATTGTATCCGAGGTGGTATCGAACCCCAAAAGCCCACCAACATGGTGAACTTGGAAGCTGAGCTCATTAGGCAAATCTACATGAGCACGTCTCAGCCGATCCCGACAAATATATGTGTGCCTCGACCAACGACAAGACAAAGGTAGTGAATAAATTGAGTCGAACAACCAACACCAATTGGTAACAAGCATACACTCGAATCAAATTAATTCACGTGCTATCATGAACCGAGAAATGAACTCCATGAAGAGTCAACACTGCAACGATCTTGTAATCTTTATGAACAGGGTAACTCGATCAAAATGTGAAATAAACGGGATAAGCGACCCACATAAAAATCAAAGACACGACAGAAGAGAAGAGATGAGAGTCCACAGGGAGATTCTCATCCAGCAATTTCGATAATGACACAGAGGTCAAGCAGACAGCATTTAGTTCGAACAAACTCATGGGGTCAACTCACTAGGTTATATCTGTATTTCAGCAGATCCAAGAAAAATCACCATCAGACTCGCCTAGACTAGACAGTATCAATCAGTAAATCAATGAAAGGGTTCAACCCTCTGTCAAACCCAACATTAGGGTTTCAGTCTTAAATCAACATCTCAGTGGCATTAAACTTAGCTAAACGTTGGACAAGTTAATTAACCGCATAGATTATGTACGCAACCAATCAAATGGGGATCTCCATCAAGAATTGAAATCTCCAATCGCACACAACTAATATATTTATATGGTCGATTATCAGATACAGCAACTAACAAAATTAATCTGGCATAATATAAGCATCTTCTTCGATTTGAGCATAGATTCCAACGATGGAGGATGTAAGTCGACTCCCTGAACTACCTTATGTTAAAGAGCAGCAGAGAAGGATAGTACCGAATCGGTCAGGAAAAGACAATGCTCTGCAAAATTACAGATGGTAGCAGACGGGTCCGACATGAAGCTTCAGGGTTGAAGCTTACGCGAAAAATGGCAACAGAGAATGAAGCGCTCAAAGACCGGAAAGAGCTAGAGATTGCTTCATCTTGAAGAAATCGTAGGCGTCACTGCGAGCAGAGACAACAAATCGACTAATATCGTTGGTTTGAGCTAGAGGTTGGCGACAAGGAGCAATGGGTTGGTGACGACCGCCCAGGTTGGTGGTTGCGGTTAATTGAGGAAACTCCATGACGAAGGAGGTCGATCGACGACCATGAGGATGGAGTTGCATAGCTAGGATTTTCTGGGTTGTGAGATGGATTTTGGGAGATTGATCGGTGGAGAGTTGAACCAAGATGGCTTCTGTTCTTTCCGGATTTGAAGTTGGTTGGGTTTTGGTAGATAGAGAGAGGGGAGAGATAATATTGAGACCGAATGAGTGTGAAAGTTTTGTTTCCATGAGCTTCAGAGAATGATAAATCAGAGGGAGAAGAGGAAGACGACTACTGCCGTTGTCGTCCCTGTATTAGGGTTTTAAGTTCTACAGATGAAGAACCAGGGATGACCAAGGCTCCTCTCTAGAGGAAGAAGAAGAGTTCAAACGTCTTCTTTTTTTGTGGATCGAGCATCAATGGAGCATCCAGCATATCCGCTACTTGTCTCGGGTTTTGAGTTCTCGATTTTTTTGGAAATGAGCCTTGGATAGAGATCAGTCATAACGAATTGGATCCGTTTAGGGAAATGAAGAAATGCTTGTGTATGCTCGTGTGTTTTTTGTTTTTTGACCGAGAAGAACAAAACGAAGGAAGGCTGCTCGAAAATAAAGATCGATAGTCGAGCGCTTGGGATCGGAGCAGTGACGGCTACCTCATCTAGAGAGAGAGGAAAACAGTAGGGTTTTTTTCTTTTGACATTGGTGTGAACTGGATTTTTGCCGGATCAGGGTGGGTTCTTGGGCTGCGTTCGTGGAGCGAGTCAGGCAAGATTGGAGTGGATCGTTAGGGCCTCATTTGGGCCTCGATTGGTCTCAAGTGGGGCAAGCAAATGGAAGGAAAAATTGATACACAAGGGAGAACTCAAGGATTGAACCTGCATCTCTTGCAAAACTCCTGCACACCTTTACCAACCAGACTAGAAATCACATTTAGTGTGAAAGTGTTGTAAAAAAGAAACAAATAAAATGGAATATTTACATACAATAGTAAGATAAGTACATACAACAAAAAGGATAGGTTTAAAACCAGATTGTCGTTGGAAATTCATTTTGGAAGAAATGTTTTTTTTTTTGAAATGTTTGAAAAAGATTATAAAATGATGGTTTCGTCTTAGCACGCACGTTAATATGTTTTGAAAAAAGAAAGGCGACGACCCCTCTTATTATTCCGGAATTTGCTTTATGGGGTGAGAATTTTTGGTGTCTACAATGGGTAAAAGAGAGGACTGAAAACAGATTTTAAAACTGAAGTACTGGGCCGGACCGGACTTGCGACCGGACTTGCAAGTTCGGTCGAGCCCAGATTTACAAAACGGGAAACCTTCTGGAATCGACCGGACATGCAAGTTCGGTCGGACCAGAAAAATTCTCCCGTCAGAAACCTACTGGAATGGACCGAACTTGCGACCGGACTTGCAAGTTCGGTCGGCCAGAAAAATTCCCGTAATGCGAGCTACTGGAATGGACCAAACTTGCGACCGGACTTGCAAGTTCGGTCGAGCCAGAAAATTTTCCGTACTGGTAGCTACTGGAATGGACCGGACTTGCAAGGTCGGTCGCAAGTCCGGTCGAGTCAAAAAAAAAAAATATTTTTATTATATGATTATAACAATCTATGTATATATATATGCCAATACACATATATGCATATATATGTAGTAGTACACTGTAAATGAAGTAGTAAAGGTAAGAAAGTAAGTATATGAGTAGGAAAACAAGTATGGGAAGTAATCAAGTATGTTGAGAGTATGAGAACATTAAGTACACCGGGATAACGGGGTAAGTACGGGAGTAGTAATTATTTGTGTATCGTAAGAATGTAGTATTAATAATAATGTTGGAACATTATCAGTGGAACATGTGTGAACCAAGGAAACAAGGGAACACACGGTAGAGCTAACTCCGGTGAAAGGTATGATTTCCTCATGCCCCGTATGCTAACCGAGTTACGTGATTTGTGTGCTGTATGCCGCTAATCAAGACTAAAGCATGAAAACGGTTTATTGCCTTTCGTTGCATGTCTTGTTGTATGTTGATTGAGCTAACCTTTCTTGATTGATTGTGTGGCCTCACTTAGTGCGTAGACCGACTCATAGATGAGTCTTATTGTGTATAGACTCGTGGTAAGAGTCATGTGTGAACCAATGGAACCATAGCAACGCACTAAACCAACGAAACAATAAACGATAACGTAAATCAATGAACTCACCAGAATGTGAGAAGAGAGTGTACGGGAGTAATAATACCTCCCGATAACGGTTGGAGAAACGAAATGAGTAATCCACAAACGAACAGTAGTGGAAGTATAAGTAACCTCTATTAGAGGAACTAATCTTGGTACAAAACATGAACCATGAGAGTAGTAAAGAATGATGAGGGATCTCCAAACCCTTAGTAATTAGTCGACCCATTATGAGAGGACCCGACTGATGTAAGTATGCCCCGAACGAGAGAGTATTCGATATGTTGGGGAAACCCTTAAATCTGATGATACTAGACGGTGGTAATTCCCTAAGCTAACAGAGGTTATCGAGAGAGATACTTCTAGGCTAACCCATGAGGTTGTATTGTGCTCTGAGAGAAGAGTGTGGGAATTCGTGTAGTCCGGTAGAACGGGCATTTGAGTATTTGAGGAGCTAAGTGTATAGCCCTCGTATTGTAGGTCCGGTGGCGAGTCTTGAGTATGACTCCGCCTAGAGGCCAAAGTAATGAGTATTGCATATGTATGAGTGAGGTAATGAGTATCGAGTAAGAAGCAAGTATGAGTATGTAAGGAGTACCGAGTATTGAGTATGTATGAGTAAGTATCGAGTATTGAGCGTGTAAGAGTAAGTATGGAGAATTGAGTAGTGAGTAAGCACTAGTATAGTAACGAGTGCAGAGTAAGGATCGTGAACGAGTAAGGTATTGAACATGGAGTGATGAGTATGTATGAGTAAGGAGTAAGTATGGGTAGAGTAACGAACACCGAACTCAGTACGAAGAGTAATGAATGTATAACAAATACAAATGGTTGACTATTGAGTTATCTTCCTTGGTATGTATTGAACTAGTGTACTTATGTAGGTATCCTTGATTGTATTGTTGCAACATGAGTATGTATGTATGCATGTAAAATGAACTCCATGTATATCCGACCCAAAGTAGTCGGCGTACCGCGGTTAGCACGCGGTATATGCGGATTTCATATGCAGCGTAAGCTGACCCCCTCGGGGGACTTGTTTTTAGTGTGCAGGTACCGAAGCTGCTCACCGTTCGAGAGAGTAGGACGGGGACTGCTACATAAGCATGGGTAGTTGAGTAAAGGGAATTGTATGTGTTAACATAGTAAGAATTTGGATGTTTAGACTGTATCGGTAATTTTGAGGATTGTAGTATACTCGGTATAGTAATGTATTGGAGTTGTAATTGGATTATGGATGAGTATGCAATGGGAGTATTGTATTGTGTAGATAGTACTCGGTATGTTCATGTTCATCAGACCGATAGTAGTAGTATTGTAACTCGCCTTGTTAGTCACGTGGGTGACTAACGGCATTGTACACCCGCCGTTGTGTAAGGAGTATCCGCTGCGAAGGTAAGTATTTGTACAGTAATGATGGTATTAGCGGTAGGGGTGTTGTTGTAACCGTTTATCTCTATGGGGATCTGGATGCAAATATATATATATGAAAGTACCAGAAGGGTACAAAATGCCCAAACCATCTCATGAAGGAGATCACCAAATGTACTCCATCAAGTTACAAAAGTCATTATACGGCTTAAGCAATCAGGGCGGATGTGGTACAATCGCTTAAGTGAGTATTTGCTAAAGAAGGGTTTTGCAAACAACCCTGTAAGCCCTTGTGTATTCATCAAAAGGAAAAATTCGGGTTTTGTAATCATTGCCGTATATGTAGATGATTTGAATATCATCGGTACTTTACAAGAAATTCAAGAAGCGGCTGATTACTTGAAAAGCGAGTTTGAAATGAAAGATTTGGGTGTCACAAAGTATTATCTTGGTTTGTAATTTGAGCATACCGGAGAAGGCGTGTTTGTCCATCAGTCAAATTAGGTAGAACAAATACTGAAACGTTTCTACATGGACAAAGCTCATCCACTAAGTTCACCCATGGTAGTGCGCTCACTTGATGTGGATAAAGACCCATTTCATCCTCGCGGACCTAATGAATAGTTATTGGGCCCTGAGGTGTCATATCTTAGTGCCATTGGGGCATTGATGTATCTCGCTAGTACCACCCGACCAGATATTTCATTTCTATCAATTTGTTAGCAAGATACAGTTCGGCTACAACGCATAGGCATTGGAACGGAGTAAAACATGTCCTACGCTACTTGCGTGGTCCTCATGATATGGGTTTATTTTATCAAAGGTGTAAAAATCCCGAGGATGCAATTCTAGTTGGTTTTTCAGATGCAGGTTATTTATCTGATCCACATAAGGTCAGATCTCAATCCGGATATATTTTCATGTATGGTGGAACTGCTATTTCTTGGCGTTCAACGAATCAGACTATAGTGGCCACTTCATCAAATCATGCGCAAGCTGATAGCTATATACGAAACAGGAAGAGAATGTGTATGGCTCAGATCAGTTATCCACCATATTTTAAGTTCTTGTGGTCTTCAGTCAGATCAAGAGACGCCGACGGTGATATACGAGGATAATGCCGCATGCATTGCACAAATAAGGGAAGGATACGTCAAAGGTGATCGAACCAAGCATATATCACCAAAGTTCTTTTCAACTCATCAGCTTCAGACCAAAGGTGTTCTCGATATTCGCAAGATTCGGTCTGACGAGTATCTAGCTGATTTATTCACCAAATCACTTCCTTCAAGAGTCTTTAAGAAGCTTGTTCATGATATCGGTATGCGACATCGGAGAGACATTCTGTTAAATTGAGGGGGATAGAAATATTTGGACTGTACTCTTTTTTCCTTGACCATGGTTTTTATCCCAATGGGTTTTTCCTGGCAAGGTTTTTAATGAGGCAGTAGGATGTACATCCAAGGGGGAGTGTTATAAATAATGTAATTATTGGATGTACATCTAATCACCCTTTCATCTACTTTAGACTCTTCATTTATGTAACCCCCGTAACCTCCCAAACTCTTCATGAGAAGTCCTTTGATATTTCGTATTCCTTCCACTCAAAGGTTCAGTAACAGTTATGTATTATGTACTATATATAGACGCACAACGGAATGAAATAGGAGATAACAATTTACGTCTATCTTGTTCTCTTCTATCTTTCTTCTATTCTCTCAGTGTTACAATAGAACTGAATAATTTACAGAGTTAATTTTTCTTAATAAAATAGTAAACTCGATGTGAAAAACGTTGTCATAAAAGCTGTGTTCTACCAATAGGGTGGGAGTAGTTAAGTGGTACTATTGTTAAGATTTGGTTATGTCGATTGATGTAAGAATAAGTAATGTTGATAAATAGATTAAATAAATCGATTATAAACCGGCAAGGTTATTTAATGATAGAACAAATTCAACACTTCCACTAATACAACTTAAAATTCAGTACTTCATGTAGCTTTCGTGACTAAAACAACAATCGGAATAAGAACTAATCCAGTTAATTCCCTGGAAGTAAATGGATTGAGTATTATTTCTAAAACCGTCCACAAAGTAAATGGATTGAGTATTATTTCAAACAGCTTGGACTTGTGTCCTATATATATGATTGAAATTTGAAGACTTGGTAACACACAAATATCTGTTACAACTTAGGGGGCGTTTGTTTCAAGTGGAGGAAATATAATGGAATCAGGAAAATGAATGGGAAGGAATGTAAATGAATTCTCTTTGATTTTTCAGTTAATTGTTTGAGCTGGGGGAAATAAAATAAATATCTGGTCAACGGTTGCGGTTGCGGTCAACGGCCATTCATTATCGGTCAACATTCACCGGTCACCGGTCAATGGTTATATGTTGCCGGTCAAAGTGTGCTGGGACTCATTCCCTAGTAGGGGGTGGAGAATCATGAGGGTTTTGGATAATCCATACTTAGAGTAGTACTTTATCTTCATAATATTACAAATTGATGAAATTCATTATTCATAAAATGTTAATTATAAATGTATGAATGAATAATTAAAAGTGAAAAAGATAAAGTAGGGAAAAACACCCCTCAGTAGGAATATGGAGCTTTTTCAAGATGTGTGGTCTATTCTGTCCAGATGAGAATTTTATATTTGATAAACTTTGAGGACATCCTATCTAAGGACCTTTTCCTTGGCTACTATGAGATACATTTCACTAGTGTGAATGTGATATATATAACTGGTTTGTGTTGGGTCTCCTTTTTTGATATGATAGATTAATATCAGAAGCACTAGCAGTATCAAAACCGCGTAGCCAGCTTTTTGCTGATTAGTAGTATGATCTTGGGAAGCATAATCCATTCGAGTGGATGTCCGAAAGTTACAAATTCATTCAAATTATTTGTTTCCGTGTGTCTATGAAACTATAGTATTTGGTTTATTCGATGCCTTTCATTCAAGCAGTAGGATGACTAAAGCAAATACAGGAAGGAGAGGACCGCGAACCCATGACACAGAGAGGACCAATAGTTTGGGTTTTTATTTTTTTATAAGTCGTTGAAAGTTAGAGCGTGATGCCGAGACTCTAAATGAATCTTTCTCACAATATGGATACTCAGTGTCTGATGAAAGTCGAGCCCTTGTGAACCATGAAAATATCATTTGGGAGTCTTGCAACGGATCTTACGTTGAGGACCAGCGGTTAAGTATGAGTCCAAGGTGAGGGACGTTCCCCGTAAGACAGGTAAAGTGAAAGCTCTACCAGAATGGATCTTCGCTCAAAGAAAACCCCTATGGGGTTTGGTAATTTCTTTCGGGTTTGTAATAAATCGGGTAAGGGAAAGAACATAGGTAGATCTAATAGTTAAGAAATATTTTTTAGCGGATCTTGTAAGGTAGGTATGGTCAGTCATAGGGTAAGCGGTTAGGTTTGGCTTGTCACAGCTTTACTGTATATCCACTTATGTGGAGTCTTTTTGGCCTTGTGCCTCCAACTATTAAAAAAAAAGATAGGTTTTGAACTCAAGACCTTTTAGTACTAAGATATCACTCCTCTGCCCACCAAACCGACAATAGTTTGGGTTTATGCAATGGAAAATAACCTATTGTTATTGAACATTTAAACTCTCGTTTGCTTTTACTTAAAAGTTCGTTCCATTATGGGAGTCAGTGGGTACCTAGATTCTTAATGTAAGGAAAGAGATTAGAAGAAGAAAGCAGTTCAGGTAAAGGAGAGAAAGAAGATTAAATAAACAGTTCACTTTATGAACTCTAGGGCTGCATCAACTACACCTTTTGATTATTCGAGTCTCTACATCTTACTTTGCCCGACCTTTCGCAAAGGAGATTGGGGAAAATAGAAAATGGTCCGTAATGCAAATTTAATCATACCGTTCACACTCAATATTGTGCAAGAAAGGGAATATTGGGTTTGTTTGTTTTTCCATTCAGGAGTTTTTATATATCGGTTAATAATGCTTATCAATTTTAGGTTTATGTGAGTGAACAAAGGCGTTGTTTTGGCTGTTTCTGTTGCTTTCTTATCCGAAGCACTGAAGCTAAAGTTGTGTATCTCTGGATCTGTGAAGAATGAAAACAAAGACTGTGGACATGAAAACAAAGAAACTATATATATATATATATAGCTTTTGCATAAGCAAAGGCTTTTCGCTGGGTTGGATGGTGGTGGATCCATAAATCTTGTTTATGGGGGTTAAATTTTTTTTTTTGACACTAATTTTCTTTAAAACTTATATTAGGTTGTATTTTTTAAAATTTATAAGAGTAATTGACAAATTTTTAAAATTTTCGGAGGGGCTAGAGCCCCCCTAGCCCCCCCTCTCGGTCCGTCTCTGTTGGATGGTATGGTAACAGTTAACTGCTGTTGCTATGATGTTGAAAGCATGAAAACAAAATGGAAATTTAATTGAATAATACTCAAGTTTAATGTAATTACACTCACGGGTCGTTTGGTTACTGGAATATAAATTCCAAGAATTTAGTTCTTCGAATAGAATGATCGGAATTTTAATTCGCTTGTTTGGTTGTCAATATTGAAATTCTTGGAATTGGCTATTTTTCTTGTTTGGTTGAAAATATATATTTCCGGAATCTACGTAGATTATAAAACACAATGACCATATTACCCATCTATTCTTTTGTTTGGTTGAAAAACATAATTCTGGGAATAAAATTTAAAATAGAGAATAATTTAGTTTATTAATCATAAATAACATGAATTTCATAAAAAAATTAAATGCTCAATTATTAAATGCACACAAGTTGTAATGTTGTAATAACAAATGAGAACTATATAACAAAAAAAATCAGGTATATTATGTTATGTGGAAACTTTTATGTCTCCGTACCAAATGACCCGTCATATCTAATTTATTCTATATTTGCCCAGGGGCGGATGGAGGGGTACACGTGGGGTTACGTGACCCTACATTTTTTGAAAAATTTAAAGTTTCTTATTTATATGTTTTGCATATATAATATAAGTGAGCCCATATATTATAAAGCCTGTAATAATCTAATGGCAAGAGACAGAAACAACAAGTGAGATTGTCTCTGGGTTTGAATCTCAGTCATGCTTTTTTCCCTGACCAACCATTTTCATAGAAGACCTTAGCGCCTGTGTCTGTAGTGAATTACAACAAATGGTTATTGATTTTGTAGCAGTTTTTTTTTCATTTTCCATCCCCAATTAATAGCTTAAGTGTTTTTTTTTCATTTTCAATTCGCAATTAAAGCAATTGTTTTATTATTTATCTTTTCCCTTCCCGTCTCACCAAAATCAACTTTTTTTCAATTATTTTCCGTCTTTTTTTATCTCCTTTTTTTGTTCTCCCTCCTCTATAAATACTTAGACCACTCTAGAATTACTCATCAAATTTACGATCACTATAACCAGATACTCGTAGGTTTCTCTGAGTTTTCATAAGCTCATTGGGAGGAGATACTAATTGTGTTTCCTCAGCAACGGTAACACTTTCAAATCGCATCTCTTACTTTTATTCTCTAGTATTAGCTGTAGAAATTTATTTTATAAATCTAAAACATTTATTCTTGTTTGTTGAATTTTTGAATTTTCTTTTGATCAATTTTTTACGAATGTGTTTGTTTCTTTATATAATTAGATATATATATATATATATATATATATATATATATATATAGATATATATATATATATATAACTAGTTTTCTTTTGAGACCATTAGTATTGAAACTATTATAAAAATGTATTCAGACAACAAAGCCCCGTACAATACAATTGTACTAGATGATGATATTATCTTTAAATTTGAATTATATTTAAATACAAAATTTTTTAAAATAATAATAGTGACCCCTTATACTTCAAATCATGGCTCTACCCCTATATTTGCCACATATCTGAAAGTAATTATAAGTTACGTATCACTAAGTTTATTCGAGCTCATTTTAGGGTTGTTCGCGGCGTACAAGAAAAATACGAAATACCATGACAGCTTATTCACCAGTTAGATTGTGGACCTCTTTTAATTTCAACTGAAAGACCTTAAGAGCTAGTCCCTGATCAACACACCTAGGAAGGACAAAAAGGAAAGCAAACTAATGAATACTTTTGTCAAAAGTCGGCTGTAGAAGCATATTTGTCTGTGAACCGAACCTGCAAGGCCTCTCCTTGCAAAAGTTCAATTAAGCATATATCTAGGTTAGATGATGTGAGTGTTATGAACTCATGGATATAAACTGGAATCCAACACCTCTAAAGAAAGAAAAATGGAAATAAAGCAACACATAAACTTTAATTACGGGAAAAAACCTTCAACTCAGAGTAAAAACCTCATAACATAGTATGCATGATCCAAACTTCTACTATAATATTGTGAGGTTACAAAAGATGCACCCAATCCTCACTAATTCTTTAACTGCAACTCGAAGCGAGTTAATAACTTGGTGGAGGATACTACAACTTCTTTCACACTCTCAAATACAAAGCTTTCAGTTTATCACCCAACTCTCCCCAGACTATAGATCTATTATTGGATTATCAAAACTAACCAAATTTGTCACATATATTGGGTTTGAGACAGACTGTTTCTAGGAAACCAAAAAAAACTTATCTCTATGATCTCTATAAAATTTTCGGTTTCAAATATTAATTTACATGTATTATACGTGTAATTCTCAAACTTAATAAATTAAGAGAACTTCAAGGTTTAATTTGATTGGTATCCAAACCACATTAGTAATAATTCTTCACTTTGGCTTGAATTCCTTAACAATCACTTCTTATTGGTAAAGAACCCAAAAAGTCAACAATCTCCCCGTCCAGCCAAAAAAGAGGGCGATTGGATCATTATCATCACGGCTAGAGGTTGAAAATTTTTCCTTTCGGGCATCCCCCATGGTGCTGAGACTGGACTTACCTGGGCCGAAAACCGAACTTTTTCTTATTATTCTTCACATGAGCCGAAGCACCTTCAACATAACAGATGTGGTTTTCCTTCGTTTTACCTTTGAAAAAAATAACATTTTCCATTAGCACCTCTAGGGTTCTTCCCTGGCCATAATATATATAGCCTTCACATGACTATTGTCCCAAGGAGATAATATTTGTGCTAATGTTTGAGATGTACCTTATATTCCTGATTCGATGCTCCATTATGTTCTTCAGTTTCAAGTCAACATCACTAACAAATTGGACCGTCACCTCTCATGTTACCAACAGTAAGTTTCTGAGATTTTGCATCTTTAACGTCATATATGTGATAGATCCTTACACATATACATGGAGGCAGCGGAATTGAGGACCTGTTAAGTCAATTTTCTTAATAGTTTGACAATAGAAAACCATCCTTGTGGTTTAATGTAGACTGGCAAAAGTAACCCGAACCCGAAAAACCGACCGAACCAATCCGATCCGAATCCGAATCTCAACCGAAAACTATAACTGAAAAATGACCTGAAATCCGAAATAAACCGACCGGACCAAACCGAACCGTATTATTGTAAAACTGAAAGTAAACCACAATCCACAATCATCCGAACCGAAGTCATCCGAACCAAAATCAACCGAACCGCAGTCACCCATAACCAACGATGACCCCAAAAACCGAAGTGACCCGAACCGAAACCAACCGAAAACCAACCGAACCAAACCCGAACCGAAACCAGTGTGACCCGAATAATATATTTCATTAATTATAGGAGACAATGAGAATAAAACAGAATGTTATACCCAATATCTAATTTAAATACAAATTAGTATTTAGCTTTTGTATCATACAACACTAAACAATGCCCCACAATACTTTTACAATTAATCAATTACTTAGTAAGTGGCATACCTATAAAAAGTATTAATAAACTTATATAACGAGAAATTATTTTAAATATACCACAAATATTTTGCACTATAAAATTTTAAAGTAACTAATTATCATGCATTTTCATTAATCGCATAACTAATAATGAATTAATGATAATGCGTTACTCATTAATGATAGATTGGTAAGAACCAAAAATATTTGTATATTAGACTCAAATTTTATCACTAATTCATATCATTATTGTATTAATTATTCATATATTGAAGGTGTTTTTTAATTAGAATTTTTCAAGCCTTTATCCAATCTTGTGAATAATTCTCCCTCATTAACAATTTAGCATAAATGTTTATATAATTTGAAGGTTTTTACCTATGTAGCAAAATTCTCATGCTTATGAATAGTTCTTCATCATTAACAGTTTTTAACTACGTAAAAAAAGTCATCAAAACTTATTAATAATTCCATTCGCTAACTATTAATAGATTGAAAATACAAGTTACTACACTTTGATACAATTTTAATAATTATCCACAAACATACCTTATTTATACTCCTCTCAAAATAATGAAACTATTAAATAATCTAAAGCTACATCAGTAATTATGATAAGTTCAGAGTTAGTTGCTAAAGTATAACATGATACAAATTATAATTATTTGTTTAAAATAATCTTTTATATACATTTATACGTGTTGAGATTGATTGAAGTCAAATTTACATATCATGATGATTGAGTTGCGGGATTCTGTAATGGCAACCGAATTTAACTGAATAATTGACCCGAATTGACCCATAACTCGAAAAAACTGAATGAACCAGAGGCTAACCCGAACCGTAAGTTACCCGACCCGAAGTCACCCTAACCGAAAGTCATCCAAACCGAAAATCATCCAAACCGATCCAAACCGACCCAAAATTTCAACAAACCAAACTCAGCCCAACAAACCGAATTTAACCGACCCGATCCAACCCGAACCAATTATTGAACGATTTGAAATCAACCCGAATCGAACCGAACCGGACCGAACCCGAACCGATTGACCCGAACTGCCACCTTTACTTTAATGTATTTGTTTAAGTGTTTCAGCAAATAAAGATTATCAGGATCACTTGTATGCAAGGTTACAAGCAGGTTCTACCTTTCTGACTTGTGCCCAACAGTCAGCACCTCCACGCTTGCGTCCAAGCGAGGCTCAATGATAGGCGACAAGCGACAAGACACTCACTCGGAAATAAAGCTAAATACAAATGTGGAAGTCAGACACATTGTCCAGCATGCTTAACAACGTCAAACCTAACAATTTGATCTCCAAGATCATATTTTCAGAAGCATGGGAGACAAGGAATCAACATTGGCTACAAAGATAAATCAGCTTGAAATAGAAGCGTGGTGCTGAAAGGGTCAATTTTCTGAAATTGTGCTTAATATTTTCTATTAGAGCATAGGCTTGTAACTTAGACTTTTAGTTTCTTTTGAGTCTTTTAAGTCTAGTAAAAGAGCGCAGAAGTGAGCGAGTGGAAGGGAAAAAAACTAAAAGCACTTTGTGCAAGTGTCAGCAAGGGGCTGGAAGCATTCGGGGACTATTGGGAGATTAGAGACCGATAGGGATCAGTTTGGGTAGAAAGCCTTGGTGAAGTCCTAACGTCCCAACACTATGGAAAAAATGTTTTTTGTAATGATGGTTATTTTGCCTATATACCAACGGTTAATACTCACGTCGTATATTCAAAATGACTATAAACCACGGTTTAAACCGTCGTTTAAATCGAGGTTTAACCACGGTTCGTTTCGACCGTCGTTTAAGACCCCCTTTCCTCGTGAGAATCATTGACTTATAACCCGGTTAAAAAGCCCGAACCGTGGTATAAAATGAGTATTAATGATGGTTATTGTGTAAAACTGTGGTATATAATTATAAAAATCAACAAATAACCACGGTTATTCATAAAACCGGGTTTATAGTCCTTTTTTTTTTTTTTATTTTTTTACGATTTAGCGCCGCCTTCAATCGTCGTGTTCGTCGGCGAGAAGTGTTCCTTGTTCAAGGGGCCAGAGCATGAAGAAGAGCCGCAGAGCATTGTTCGTCGGCGAGCATGTGTTCCTTCTTCAAGGCGCAGAGCATGTGTTCCTTGTTCGCAAAAATTACCGTGAAGAGGAGGCGCAGAGCATGAAGAAGAGCCACAGAGCATTTGTTCCTTGTTCGCAAAAATTAATTACCGTGAAGAAGAGGCGCAGAGCATGAAGAAGAGGCGCAAAGCATGAAGAAGAGGCGAAGAGCATGAAGAAGAAGAGGCGCATGTGCCTTGTTTCAGTTCGCCGGTGGGTTGCGAAGTTGAAGAAGAGGCGCGCTCCATGTTCGCCGGTGGGTTGCAAAAAAAAAAGGAGTCGAAGAGAAGAAGAGTTAAGGCTAGCTAGAGAGGATGTTCGACTTGTTCGACAGTGTTGGTTTAAAAACAAAGGATAAATCTATCTATAGAAGAAAGAGAAAGACCCCCGCTTTAATTTCGCCACAAAATTTGAATTCCCGCTTAGACTATATACCACGGTTCTACCAAGAAAAACCGTCATTTAAAGTTGTTAACATGACTAAAACAACGGTTGTCACAAAACCGTGGTTAAAATACAATGCGTCAAAGTATATATGACGGTTCCACCCAGAACCGTGGTATATAATACAAGCATCAAACTATATATGACGGTTCCGTCAGACTCCTTCAGAACCGTGTATAAAATGCATCACGTCACGCTATATACGACGGTTCTGCGTGGAACCATGGTATAAAATCTCCCGCCAAACAACACTTTAGTGACAGTTATGATAATAACACGTGGTATAGTTTTTAAATGACGGTACTGTTAACCGTGGTTTTAAAAGTGCGTCATTTAAATTCTTTTTTCTACTAGTGCAAGTCCGTAGGAGGGACGAGAGGGAGATTGAGTGAATTACTTGTGTGTTAATTCTCAATCGAAAGAGATTATAGTTTAAAGTACTTATAGCCTTACCTACCTCTTATCAATCCCAAGCCAACAAGTTAATCAGAGTGGTTATTCTGAAGAGCTAACCCTCCAAAAGTGATTAATGCATAATCCAGAATGTTGGCTTTCCGAAGAAGGCGCTCTCCCAACCGCCCACCACTCTTCAACGACAAAAAACTACACACAATGGAAGAACAAGATGAAGTTCCACATCAGATCCAAAATCTAAGAATCTGGTGAGTCATAAGTGTAAGAGACTACACTTTCAGAGATGCTCAAGGTCACCCTCACTCAGTTGACATCATAAAAGATGACCAAGTGGAAAGCTCATCTTCAACGAAAAGGTAGTGAAGCTACTTCATTGCTCACTGCTCCTGGAGCAGTATTCTAAGATCTCTTCCTTGAAAACTGCCAAGGAGATCTAGGAGACAACCTGAAGTCATTGTGAAGGGAATGCTGAGATCAAGAAGACGAGGATTGAGCTGCTACTCACTCACTGGGAACTGTTCAAGAAATAGGAGAAAGAGAGAATTTCTGAGATGCACACAAGGGTTCACAAAGCTCACCATAAGATGACAGTCCTTGGGGAGAGCAATACCAAATGAAGATCAGATCAAAAAATCCTCAGGTGTCGTCTTGTCTCCTTCGACAACAAGGTCAACGCCATGCAAGAAGTGTATGACCTGTCTAAGATGTCAATCGCTGATATGTTGGGTCACTGATGGCATTCGATTTGAAGCTACAACAAAGAGAAAGCGAGACAGCCAGGAAGGAGAAATCAAGAGGTTGGAGCTGCAGGTCTCAGGATAGTGATTCAGGATCAGATGGGGATGAGGTAATGGTTCTCTATGCAAATAGACATTTAAGAAAGATGTTCAAGTAGCAACAACAAAAGAAGGGTGACTCTAAATACCATGGAGATCAATAGAAGAAAGGTGATAAACGCTTTGGGTGCTCCAAGAGAGGACACCACATCAATGACTGTCTGTAGAAGCAATAGAGGCCAACGACCGGTTTCAGAAGACTTCCAGACCACATTTCACCAAAAGCCAAAGAAAGAAGCTTTGGTTGCCACATGGGGAGACATTGATTCTAACAATGATGACAGACTCTGATAACTAGCGATCTAGAGACGAGAAGGCTAACCTATGCGTTGAGAGAGCCTGTCTAGGGAAGGACTTAGATAATCTGTGTCTAGTCGTTGATGAAGAAGACGTCAAGGAGCCTGTTACGGAGGAGTCAGAAGGTGAAGAAAACCAAGACAAGGTAAACTATCTTAAACTCAAGAAGAAAATTGATTGATATGAGTTACCTGTCTTTGAAATTTGTAAAATTCTTTTTGATCAACTAGATGAGTATGTCAGAGCGAATCAGAACTAGTTGAGGAAAATGAACGTCTTAAAAAATGTTTAGAAGATGATGTGTAGTAAACCTGAAGAAGGTCGTAGGAAACTACAAGATAGTTACAATGAATTGCTTTTAACTCATGAAAACTGAATCAAAGTTAAATGAAACCACAAAGAGCTTGACAAGAAAAGAAAAACAATCGAAGAATGTTGATTGTGGAGATCTTATTGTTGCACTCAATAAAGCTGAAACAAAACTGGGGATGTTACAAGTTAGATGTTCTAGGCTAGAAAGTGAGGCTAAACAGAATTACATCAGAAAACCTACTTGGAGTGTCGTCGACCTGTCGGGCAGCCATCAAGGACTAGTCAACGAGGGTTATGTTACCTCTAACGACAGCCAGGTCACCATCAGCCCTAATGCTATAGGACACGCTTTTATGCGGTCCTGACAACTAGCCAAGGTAGGATTAAAATGGATTGAAAAAGGAAAATCACGAAAGTTTTGCAAATGAGGAAGGACCCAGATAAACATGGCTCCCTAAACCTTCAGCTTGATTATAGAGTGCGGACAAGAATGAGAGGAAAGTCTTTTTACCTTCTCTCATTCAAGACCAAGTATAGAGGAACATGTTCCTCTGGCAAATAAAAGTTGTTTTTATGTGTTTTCATCATTATGCTTATGCTTTCTTTATATTCATACTTATTTTTGAGAAAATTAATTTAGCTAGTGATCAATATTTTGTTTTTTTGAATGTTTTTCATCTAACAAGAATAGTGCATATAATTCTCATTAAGTCACTAAGTAGGGATAAGTTCACCCAGATCATTCATGATCTGGACATGAGATTCAGAAATTAAATTGAGGTTCCAGATCTCATTGTTGTTCGACAAATAGGTTAGTGACTATTGGGCATATGTATGTCAGCTGTCTTTGAGAATAAAATGCTTGCATGATAGGTGACTGATTATCGGGACCAGAGACATTAGATTTACATTAGGATAAGGGCACATCAGGACTTTTAGTGCGTTTTCAACAGTAAAAATCCTATTCTAACATTAGTATCTGGCTTTTACAGTTATTGTTGATTCGCAGTTCGTTAAAAACTAGTTGTTACGCTCTGTCAGCGCTTGTAGATGCGTTTGAGACCATTGCCCGAGTTGTATAAAAGGGGTAGTCGTGTTCTCCAAAACACATCACTTACTTCTCAGCTTTCTAATATTCTTGCGAACTCTAAGCGCATTTTCTATCTCTCTCTCTATCTCTCAAACACTTTGTAAGGTTTCGATATAAGCCACAGAACACCAAAACCCTCTAGTTGCGCGGCACCTTTTGCACCAAGTACTAAATTTCTGAAAAAATTCAACAATCACAAGGGCCCTAAGGAAGAGCATCAGATCCTCCAAAGTCGCCAATAAGGTCGTTATTGGTTCAACTCCGATAGTAGAAGAACTCTCACCAGAAGTCGCTTCTCAAACAGTCGTTGTTCCTACTACTGCACATCCCTAAGTGGTCTGTGGAAGAAGAGAATTTGCTGAAGTTAAAGGTGATGGATGAGGAAGACTTAACAAACGATGAGCTGGCGTACATAGCCGCTCATATGCCAAGGTAAATTGTAAATTACAAGGCTATACCTCTACTTTCCTACTCTCAACCTCTCTCAGAAAACACCCTACCAAACCCGTAACCGCACCGTCTTTCACCTCTCCTGCTCAAACTTCTACTCCACAAACTCAAACAGAAACCAATTCCATCTCCACCACAAAAATATCATCCACAAAATCAAGGGTATCCCCATGAACCCTTGCGAAAAGAAAACCTATAAACCTAACCCCACTGAAAAATCTACTACCCTAACAAAATTAAACTAAAGACGTCAACAACAATGCCAACACCTCACTGACCCCCTCACCAATCAGATGCGGAGCACCTGCAAGAGGCTTCCACTAAAATCCCAATTATGGGCATGATAAACAAGGTAGAGGAAAAAAGAAAAAAGTGTGGGAACTAGCGATGATGGTGCACAACACGTACTGGATGTGGCCAAAGATGTTAAGAATCCTTTGGAACAAGTGGAGATGAAGAATAAAGGGAATAAGAGGAGGCAATTGAAGCTTGGGAAGAGGAGAAAGAGAAACAGGTGAGGAAACACAGAAAGAGTGCGAGGGAGAAGGGGAAAAGAACCTGAGAGTAGAGGATCTGCAGGTCAGAAACTCGACAAACGGTTCTTCACATGTCGGGGAATGGTCAGGGAGCTCTCAGAGAAGTCCTCCTAGCAGTCTCACTGGTCATCAACAAAGAACTGACTGAGCTAGGCGAGGAAGGCAAAGGGAAAGACAAAATGGTTGAGCCCACTGAGGAGGAGTTGGAGGCGATGTTTGCTTAGAAGCGTCAGGACATCAGTAACCTCACACAGGAGGAAAGGGCGCACCTCAAGAAGCTCAAGGCAAGCAAGCCCAAGATGATCCAAACCTCTAACATTGACATTAAATCCATCCCCGCCTTACCCAAGACAGTGGATGAGGCCTGGCTGATGGAGCAAGAGCTAGGATAGATAGTGAAGATGCTGGAGTTCCAATGATGGCTCTAGATGTTCAAGAGGACTGACCCCATCTGTTCAGAGCTACTCAGGGAGCACATCTACCAGATGGGATAACTCCAAGACTAAGACGGGTACACGTATCTGGTCTCCCAAGTTTAGAAGAGATATGTGGTCACCCAAAAGAGCTGGATCACCCATGGCTTTGGCTGGGGAATGAAGGCTGATCATCTCCAAGGAGTCAGCTTGGTCAGACCTCGACAACAAGGTGGGGATGATGGTGGAGACGCTGTGCGGAGGACCAGTTCAGAATTTCTCAGCCAATAGCATGTCTGAGAGTGACAGGATCTTCTATAGTATCGGTTTCAACAACATAGCGCCACACACACAGAGGGAACACATTGTCAATGTGAGGGACATTTGGCTGATATACGCTCTCAAGATTTGTCAAAAGATTGATCTCCCAGGAATGATCTTGCTCATACTTCACGAGAGCTGGATTGTCAACCAGGGGATGGTCCATAGAGGGAACATCACCCAGGCCCTGGTGGCGATAGGGTTGGACTCTCAGTCCTACTACTTATCCAAGATCGGTCCAAGACAAGGTTGGGCCAGAGATGATGAACAAGATGGGCAATAAAACAAGTGACAACAAGCTCCAGGCTATCTTGTTGCCAAAGATGCGAAGAGCACTGAAGACCCGGCCACCAGCAAAGCAACTCCCACCGCAACGACGGTCAAGAAGAGGAAGATACTTGCACTACTGGTGCTCGAGCGGTCACCAAAGCGTCAGAATACTGGGGAACCAGGGGTGGTAGGCAAAGTAGTTAATGACCTTAGGCCATAATAGCTATAACAAATGAAAAACATGTAGAAGATTTGGCCAAAGGTGAAATAAGATTTTGCAACCTACACCTTCCATGAGGATTTTAAGCCTCTTAGAGGCGTGAGTGACCACTGCGAGAGGCCCTAATGCTAGGATAGAATTGTTTTTAATCTCTCTGATCCTGTAATCAAATCACTTATTAATCAATGCACTATTTATCAACTATTTGTCTGATTGTCTTATGCTTCAAATAGCCCACTCCCCATTTTGCTGGATGACAATGAGAGAAAGATAGAATCCTTACTTAATTTCTCAAATACTTGTCTTTGAATTACTACTCCTTACGAAAATGACTAATTGTTTTTCTTGCAATCACTTACTAAACTCAGGGGAAATCCTTCTTAAGTGGAACCCTCTTTTGGAGTTAAAATTTTCAATCTCAAACTTGGTTTTAAAAACACTTAGCTAGATTGATTTTCTTTGTTTATCGGATTGGTTGTCATCATCAAAATGGGGAAATTGTTAAGTCAAGTTCCTTAAGAGTTTGATGATAGCAAACCATCCTTGTGGTTTAATGTATTTGTTAAGTGTTTTAGCAAATAAAGATTATCTGGGTCACTTGTATGCAAGTTTACAACCGGGTTCTACCTTTCTGATTGTGTCCAACAGTTGGACACCTGTCCACGATCGCTCCAAGTGAGGCTCAATGACAGACGCTAAAGATACTCACTCAGAAATAAAGATAAATACAAATGTTGAAGTCAAACACATTGTCTAGCATGGTTAACAACATCAACCTGCACAATTAGATCTTCCAAGATCAAATGTTCAGACACATGAAAGACAAGGAAGAAGACAAATGGTCGTGCAGAAAAAGCAGATGTTGCTTTCTACTTTTTCTGTTTTGTCTTCTGAAAAACGATTCTTGTCTGTGGTCCCCAGTATAGTGTGGACTTCATAGATCTCAACAACAAGATTTGGGTCCACTAATAAGAAGGAATCAACATTGGCTACAAAGATAAATCAGCTTCAAACGGAAGCGGTGGTGCTGTAGGGCCGATTTACTGAAATTGTGCTTGATATTTTCTAGAGAGCTTAGGCTTGTAACTTAGAGTTTTCAGTTTCCTTTGTGAGTCCTTTCAATCATGTAAAAGAGCGGTAGAAGTGAGCGAGTGAAAGGGACAACTAAAAAGCACTTTGTGCAAGTGTCACCAAGGGGTTGCTGTAGGCTAGTCGGGGAGCAGTTGGGGACTGCCGGGAGACTAGAGACCAATAGGGACCAGTTTGGGTAGAAGGGCTTGGTGAAGTCCTAAACTGTCCCAAGTCCATAGGAGGAGCGAGAGGGAGATTGAGTGAATTTCTTGTGTGTTAATTCTTAGTTGAATAACTTATTGCCTTCTACCTCTATATCAATCTCAAGCCAACACCGCACGACACGTCCATGACTAGTCAGGGACGTGTCGAGGTGTACTATCGACCCACAAGACCCACAACTTCGGATCTTCCGCTATCTTGGACTCGTTATCAACAGCCACAAGCACATCACCATGTTCCTAGTTACAATATCTTCATCTTCTACCTTGGTTTTACCTTTCTCTCTTGAACTATTAAACTTCTTAATATCTTTCATCAACTTACAACAATATGCTTGGTTGTGACCCACCTTGTTACAATAATAGCATTTTTTGTTGCTCGATCGTGAAATAGATTCCCCCATGTACAGACCTTTTTTCCATTGATTTCGACCACATTCTTCAGCAGCATCCAAGACTTGGTCACTATCTCTAGATTTATTCTTATTGAGCATCTAATCATTGTCACGAACAATGTCAATAACGTCATCCAAATCCAGTGTGCTCCTCCCAACCACGATCGTTCGCACTAGGGGCTTGTACGACTTTGGGAGTGAGCCTGGGAATAAGAACGCCCTCTCTAGTGGCTCAATCTTCACATAAACATTGATTAGCTAACTCAATAACTGATTAAAGGTATTGATATGCTTATCAAGAGACCTATCTTTTTCCAACTTGAGGCCATAAAACTCCATCTTTAAACACATTTATTTGTCAACTACTTTGAAGCATAGATGCTTGCCAACTTATCCCACAATGCCTATGGAGTATACTCCGTCAAGAAATTGTATTTGATCTCTCGAACGAGTGCCAACCACATCGGCTTGTCGCCTTTTTTTGGAGCTTTGTCTAATATATTCCTTTCATTTCTGCTAGCATGTCTCCTTCAAGGCTTGGTCAAGGCTATGTTGCACTAAAAAACTTCAATGGTATTTTCCTGATGGTAAAACTCATATTCCCGTCAAAGAAAGGGATTACAAACTTTGCTTTGTTTTCACCGATAGCTTTGATACCACTTGTTATGAATTCATAGGTATCAACCGAAATCCAACATGCCCAAAGAACAAAAAATGGTAATAAAGCAAAACATAAAATTTACAAGAAAACCCATAACTCGGGTAAAAATCTCGGGACCATGGTATGATCCAAACTTCCACTATAATATTTTGAGGTTACAAAAAACACACTTAATCCTCACCTACTTTCTACCTCTAGGCCAAAACGAGTTCACAACTTGGTATAGGATACTACAACTGCTATTCTCTCACACTTTTAAATACAAAGCTCTCAATTTATAACCCTAACTCTTCCCGGACTAGATTTATTGTTGGATTATCAAACCTACCAAAATATGTCATGTATATATAGTAGTTAAGACAAACTGTTTCTAGGAAACTAAAAGACATGTATCTTTTCATCTTTCATAACATCTTCAATTTCAACATATTGATCTATATGTATTAATGTATAACCGTAAGAGAAACTTCAATGATTTAATTCAAATGGAAGTAAAAGATCACTATTCAACACCAATTTCAGTGCTCCGATCATGTTTCACTTAGTCCATCTTTCCTTCACTTAGGCTGGTGGGGGTAATATTTCTTTCCTTTTACTTTTTTTTTCTATTTGGATTATTACTAGATCACTTTGTCGTATTCGTAAACAATTGTAGTCTGCTAATCTATTTTGCATAACAATCAGTCTGAGCTACATCCAAATGTAGCTATCCAACTACATATGCTGACCTGGCAAGTAAAAAAAATATTTAAAAATAAAATATAATAAAATAGACGCTGCTAAGGGTTATAGTGCACAAAAAATAAAAGAAAACTTGTACAGATGGTCATACAAACCTGTACAAATGTTCATTAAAACATGTACATCTTCACGTAAAAACATGTACATCCTCGTATTAAAAACATATAGTTGGTCACATAAACCTTTACGAATCATTAAATATGTACATCCTTAGATTAAAACCTGTACATATAAGGAAGAAAACTTGTACAAATGGTCATACAAACATGTACAGATGTTCATTAAACATAATACATTCTCAGAATTGAACATGTACATTCTCACATTTGAACATGTACATCGTCACATTAAAACATGTACATTCTCAAATTAAATATGTACATTCTCACATTAAAGTACATAACAGCTTCCAAATAGATTACCCTAACCCCACACACCTTAAAACCTACCCTAGGAAAGCTAAAAAACGTCGAAGGCATTTTTAGGTTTGTGGTCGTGGGTTTAGGGTCGTTAGACCCTAAACTCGCAACTATAAACCCTAAAAACCTGTCGAGTTAGTTGCTACAATGTAAAGTATAAAATGGTTTCCAAATAGATTACCCTACCCCCAAAACACCCCCCAAACCCACCCTAGGATAGCTAAAAAAAGTCAAAGACATTGTTAGGGTTTGTAGTGGCGGGTTTAGGGTCTACCACAAACCCTAAAAACCTGTCGAGTTAGTTGCTACAATATAAAGTATAGAACAAATTCCAATTAGATTACCCTACCCCCCAAAATACCCCAAACCCACCCTAGGAAAGCTAAAAACGTCGAAGGCATTTTTAGGGTTTGTAGTGACGGGTTTAGGGACCCTAACCCGCTACCGACCAAAACCGCATAAAAATTTGTTGAGTTTGTTGCTACAATATAAAGTACAGACACATTCCAAATAGATTACCCTACCCCAACCCCCAACCCACCCTAGGAAAGCTAAAACGTCGAAGGCACTTTAGGGTTTGCAGTGGGTGGTTTTAGGGTCTAACAACCCTAAACCTGCTACCACAAACCCTAAAAACCTGTTGAGTTAGTTGCTACAATATAAAGTACAAAACAAATTCCAAATAGATTACCCTACCCCCAAAAACACCCCAAAACCCCCACCCTAGGAAAGTTAAAAACGTCAGATTCTCCACTTATTACTTAATGAATCATAACATCAATTATAATAAATCATAATACAAAATTAATGAATCATATTATCATTTTAGTGTATCATCATATACATGTAAAATATATTTTTTTAAAGTTGTCAAAACATATCCATGACTGGTCTTGTTTTGAAGAGCTTGAATTTAGGTGAACAATGATATAATTTTTTTCGTTTTGGACTTATATATTAAAAGTTATAACAATTTAAAGTTTTTGTGATAAAAGAATGAAAAAGTATAAAAATCTTAAAAAAAGAAAAAAAGCAAAGTTGGACGCGTGTTCCATATCTCTCCGGTAGGCCGTATGTAGCCAAGATAGGTACGGTAACCTGGAAAATTCCCGTACGCGTGCAATCCCCTGAGTCAATTCCCAATCGCGGTTAAAATTGTTTGAATTGCCCGAGAACGGGTTTTTTTTTTGTACAGATGCCGATAAAAGGATATCGGCATCTGGAAGCCGATATCCTTATTATCGGCATCTGTACAAATCAAAAAAAAAACGGAGACTTGCACATAAGCCGATAATAGTATTATCGGCTTCCAGATGCTGATAATACTATTATCGGCTTATGTGCAAAGTCCCCAACGCCCGAACAGTATAAACCCAACTCATGCGGACAATACCATTACCTTCTCCCATTTTTAAAAAATCTCCTCTCACACTACACTTCCATACCATAAAATCCTCTCTTTGGTTCTGGAGCAAAATGAACAGAGACGAATACCAGATTAGCCAACAAGGTCCATTGTAGTCGACGCCTTTCAGCCTGCAGACGACCCATATATCTGCAGCATATGCATCTAATGATCCGGTTAGTATATTTAATAATTATAAACTTGTACATTGTTTTATTAAAGTGATAATATTAGTAATAGTTGTACAGTCGACGGTTAGGCTAGGTTAGTTAGTAACAGTTTTTGTACGATTGAATATAATAAATCTTAGTATTTATTTTATGCAAAGTTTAGTCAATTGTAAATGTTGTAATTATAATACATAGATTTGGTACATTATTTAATTATAGTAGTCTAACTAAATGTTAATTACAGTTGGACGATTTATGGTAATTAGTCTATTTTATTTTTAAGTTATGTAACGCACAATATATATACATTATTTTTGTAGGTAATATTTGTTAAACTAACCGTCACTTCTTGCACATTAATAAATCTTAGTAATTATTATATGCAAAGTTTAGTCATTTGTAAATGGTTTATTTATAACACATAGATTTGGTAATTATTTAATTAATAGTTTTCTAACTAAATGTTAATTACAGTAGGACGATTTATGGTAATTAGTCTATTTTAATTTTAAGTTATGTAACACACAATATTATACATTATTTTTGTAGGTAATATTGTTAAACTAACCGTCACTTGTTACACATTAATAATCTTAGTAATTATTATATGCAAAGTTTAGTCATTTGTAAATGGTTTTATTTATAACACATAATTTGGTACATTATTTAATTAATAGTTGTCTAACTAAATGTTAATTACAGTAGGACGATTTATGGTAATTAGTCTATTTTAATTTAAAGTTATGTAACACACAATATATATACATTATTTCTGTAGGTAATATTTGTTAAACTAACCGTCACTTCTTGCACATTAATAAATCTTAGTAATTATTATATGCAAAGTTTAGTCATTTGTAAATGGTTTATTTATAACACATAGATTTGGTACATTATTTTTAATTTATTATATAATCCCCCCGATTGTTGTTATGAATATCCTATAGTCCTTGTCACTTTGCAAACGTAGTTGAATTAGTTATTTATAGTATTATTAACGTAACATGTATGTGTATGAAATATAGAGATATGCACAGTACAGAAACAGGATCTTGAAAACCCGGTCTTGTTGGAAGGGTGCGACAGAGCTGCATGAGTCTATCTTACCATATGTTGCTAGAGCTGGTTTCTTTAGGCCAGCGAATCTGAGGTTGAACAACTGCATGGGTATCATTAGCGCCTTGATTGATAGATGGCGTCCTGAGACGCATACATTTTTTATGCCCTTTGGAGAGGTCAGCATTACGTTGGAGGATGTGAATGTGTTATTTGGGCTCTCTACTAATGGGATCCCCGTTTGTGCATCTACTAGTGCTGTGGACGTGGATGTTGTATGTATGCAGCTTCTGGTGATGCCCCCCCTTCTCGCAAGGGGAACCAGATACCTCTGGCTTGGCTAGCTGAGAGATTCATAGAGACCGATGCTGATTTTGGTCAGCGAGATGAGATCATTCATCAGCAGCATGCCAGAGCGTACATCCTCAGACTCATTGGAGGGCTACTCTTCCTCAACTCTAATGGGGATAAGGTCGATGTCTCCTATTTGAGGCTGCTACAGGACTTCGACTATAGCGGTTCCCTGAGCTGGGGGTCTGCACTACTTGCACATCTCTATAGGGAGATGTGCAATGCTGCTACGAAATTTGATACGAAATATCTGAATGGCTGTAGTAAGCTGCTTACAGTGTGGGCGTATGAGTGGTTTCCTTCGTTCAGACCACAACTCTCCCCCGATCGAATAAATCTGTCACCCCACCTTTCTCTTGCCCACAGGTAACAATAATGCGTCATATGGTATATAATTTAAAAATTAGTTGAACTGTGGTACAAACCTCACATGAATTGTGTTACAGATACAATGGTAAGCTGAATACCATTTCTGCCACCATGGCTCGACAGACGCTGGATTCAATTAGCATTTCTCCCACTGATGGAGAGGTAAGTTGCCACTAAAGTTTATTACAATTTCGTTTTTCATATTTTTATTCTAAATTTTAATATTTATTTGGACTATGTGTAGTGGATATGGCAGCCATATGGTGATCGATCACGAGACCCTGAGCACTTCGTTGTAGTGGTATTTATAATCCACTTCAACGTGATCGAGGGTCATCAACCGGACCGCGTACTTCGCCAGTTCGGGGTCGATCAGCCCATTCCTGCCCCACCACTCGACTGTGACATGCTGCATGTAGTCACAAGAACAGGCAGGACAGATGCAGCATGGTGTGAGATTTTCGTGACCACATCCAGATGTGGAATAACAGACACTTGTACCGGATCCAAATCTCACAATTACCAAGAAGGGTTCCCCTGGACAGGATGAGTGCATATATGGTATGGTACCTGCAGCATGCTGTGTCATGGTTCATCGAGCAGAGCAGGAGGAATGTTATTGTGGTAAGCACATTCTTATTTTGTTTTCTCTATTTGTTTGATATATAATATTTGTCTTACTTTATTTAATCTCTTCTTTTATTTGGTTTATCAGGCGTCAGGTTTGGAGCAGCTTCAGCGGATTCCCGCTGATCAGGGTGTAAGAGAATATGCCACACAGCTATCTCAGACGATCGTTGCAGATGATTACCATCGAACTTGGCATTTCTCCCAAGACTTTTCACAGCAGGCGCCTCCAAGGGTAGAGTTGCAGTACCCTCAGTATGTACTCAACGACAACCCTGCTCAAGAGCAGCCAGAAACGGCCGTACAGTCAGAGACGAAGAGGGCCGTGTGACTGTGCACCCTCACCACCCTAAACAAATCAACCTTCATCACAAGCTAATTTTGCACTGGTTCCTGTTGTTGCAGCTGACCAGCATGGTCGCCAACCACCTCCTTCATTTCCTGAGTTCCAGCACTCTACCTTTGGTCAGGTACCACATGATTTTGGAGCACAGTTCGATGTAGGTTCTGGTTCTTCAAACCCTATACCTGCTGCAGCTCCTTCACATGCTGCACCTCCTTCACCTTATAGACCTTCTTTTGAGGCTCCACCTACTACATCACTGACTGAGCAGGATAATCAGGAGCTGCTCGATTTATGCAATCAAATAGTATGCGACGATGGTCTCCTGGGGGAGTGTCATGGGAAACGCTAGCTGGTAGCTCCTCACAAGAAATACAAAGGGTTATTGCCCCATCATTTGATCCATCATCTTGACCGACGCTGCCCCTTCAGCTCTGTTGCAGCAGACTACCCCCACACCATCTACACCAGTGGATACAAGTACACCTGCTGCTGATCCACAGAATGATGAAGTTAGGGGTATATGGTTGAGAGGCTCAAACTCCAGATATAGGAACCGTAGGATTTACAACCCGGATTTCACCAGTCCTTAGTTTGTGAACCATTGCTATATTTCTGTAGTCGGATTTATGTATGTTTATTTTGTTGTTGAACTATTGTTCTATGGTAAGTACTTTGATAGACAATGGATGTCACTTGGCAGTTTTTTGTTATTATGCAGTTTTTTGCTTTTGTTGGGACTTTGACCATTCTTTTGAATTGGTTGCTGCTGTCCGTTGGCCACCACTTTTTGACACAAGGCTGTGTGTATGTAATACTACATACACACCAAATTTGGAGCACAACGGAAATCGTTTGGTAGTCCAAACTGTAAGCACAAAGTAGCATCCAAGTGCAGTTTTTAGTATGCAGTTTTTTGCATATTGTTGGGACTTTGACAATTCTTTTGAATTGGTTGCTGCTGTCCGTTGGCCACCGTTTTTTGACAAAACGCTGTGTGTATGTAATACTACTTACACACCAAATTTGGAGCACAACGGGAATCGTTTGGTAATCCAAACTGTAAGCGCAAAGTAGCATCCGAGTGCAGTTTTTTAGTATGCAGTTTTTTGCGTTTGTTGGGACTTTGACAATTATTTGAATTGGTCGCTGCTGTCCGTTGGCGACCATTTTTGACAAAATTTGTGTGTGTATAATACTACATACACACCAAATTTGGAGCACAACGGGAATCGTTTGGTAGTCCAAACTGTAAGCGCAAAGTAGCATCCGAGTGCAGTTTTTTAGTATGCAGTTTTTTGCGTTTGTTGGGACTTTGACAATTCTTTTGAATTGGTTGCTGCTGTCCGTTGGCCACCGTTTTTTGACAAAACGCTGTGTGTATGTAATACTACATACACACCAAATTTGGAGCACAACGGGAATCGTTTGGTAGTCCAAACTGTAAGCGCAAAGTAGCATCCGAGTGCAGTTTTTTAGTATGCAGTTTTTTGCGTTTGTTGGGACTTTGACAATTCTTTTGAATTGGTTTCTGCTGTCTGTTGGCCACCGTGTTTTGACACAAAGCTGTGTGTATGTAATACTACATACACACCAAATTTGGAGCACAACAGGAATCGTTTATTAGTCCAAACTGTAAGCACAAAGTAGCATCCGAGTGCAGTTTTTTATTATGCAGTTTTTGCGTTTGTTTGGGGACTTTGACCATTCTTTTGAGTTGGTTGATGCTGTCCGTTGGCCACCGTTTTTTGACACAACGCTGTGTGTATGTAATACTACATACACACCAAATTTGGAGCACAACGGGAATCGTTTATTAGTCCAAACTGTAAGCGCAAAGTAGCATCCGAGTGCAGTTTTTTATTATGCACCGTGTACCGCTTTTATAATTGAATTTGTTCTGCTACATTGCAATAGAATACAATTCCTTATCTTGGAATATTGCCTTTGCCAAAAAAATGAAGCTTTAATTCCTTCCTCACATGTGGACTATCGTGTGGAATACCAACCGCGGTGTTTCAAAGCAATCTTTATTCTCACTGCATATATACTCCCTTATCGTCTAGATATAAATACAGCAAGCGTTCTACTTTCACTTACACGAATAACTACCCACAACCATTGTCAACACTATATTTCATAAGTTATCCATAGCTCTTACTGAACTTCATCGACGCATTTCATCAATGGAGATCCCTTGCACTATCTTGCTTGACATTGAGCCAATCACCAACGATTCAGGTTTGTATTTTGCCTGAACATATTCCACTGAACATTTCGATTTGGATATCGAAATGGATATTACGTACGCCGAGTTTGACAATGTTGTAGAGACTAGGTTGAAAGAGCGTTACGGTTACCATTGTGTTTTGAATCGATACTTCATCGATTACTGCTGTGCTCCCAGCCATGCCCTGTATGGGGGTCATTGCAAATAAACTAAGATGTTGACGTTGGAACAATGATTGAACGGTTCGTTTATAATCAACAATTTTATACTCGATTAGAATTCTATGTGGTATATGCCTTTAGGGAAGTTACCCCCCACCACGTGATAATTTAGCGAGCCTATCCTTGGCACAAGAGTATAATGAAGATTACGGTTCAGATGACAGCGAAAGTGAAGGTTAATATGTAGGTGGATGATGCATATCTCGTCCATTGTAAGGTATCGACAGAAGTGATATGTGGCTACTCAATGATAGACGTGCTTGTATACAGCAAGCACGTACAAGAAGATGATTAAGTATTACTATGTCGGTATGTAATAAAACAATGATGGATGTCATTGAATCGATCTATGTATTTGGAATATTTCCTTTGCCAATAGAATGGTGTATCAACTCAATCTTTAGTCCTTGCATATTTAACAAATACAAGTTAAAGATAATTCATTACAACATACAATGGATATATTACATTTTTTTGGTGTGCTTGCTAAAGGCACGACCTGTTTGAGCAGGAGCATAATTGGCTAATGCAATAACATACAATTACACTAGGGAATTAACTGTAACTTGCATTCGGGCATCTTGTCCTAACATGACCGCGTTGCCGGCATAGCCCACAATGTCTTGTTTCACGCTCATAATTCTCATCCATCTCGTTATGAATGCGAGGAGAATGTTGGCCGGCCTCTGATTGCGCATCATAGCTGGATCTGGAACAATTGCAAGCCCACCATATATAGGCCTCTTCCCTTGATTTCCTAGTGGCACAAACTTGTTCTCGCTATAAGCCGTTATCATCGTTTCAAGTCTGTAAACTTGATGAACATAATTCCTCCAATCTAGGGTGCAAGTAGAGCACACGGCCATGACATGTGAGCATGGATACTTAAACGCCTTCCATTCACCACATTCACACTCCCTTGAGTTGATTTGGACAGTTAACTTACCTTTGTCTCGCCGTAGGTTTGCATCCCCATTATCAACCACCTCAAACACCAAATCCATAGCATCAATAACAACAACACGGTGGTAGTTGGCAAGGGTTTGATTTTCAGCTACTTTGTCTAAGAGGTGCTTGGTAAAAAATAACCCACTATTCCTTTGTGCAGTATAGGTTTCTAGGTTATCTCGAAAGTAGTCAATTAACTTATACAAAGTGCTTTCAACAATAGCCGTTACCGGTAGGAGACGAACCCTCTTCAGCACACCATTCATGCACTCCACCAGGTTAGTTGTCATATGACCCCACCTCTTTCCATCATCATGCGCACGTGACCATTTCTCGGGGGGTAGCTCATTGAAAAAGGGGTGAAGAGCAAGTAGTGATTTAATCTTTCTTGAACTTTATCCCTTCTAAAATAGTAACCTGCACAAGTAATAACTTCATATTAGATACCTACCCATATCATAAAAGACGACTACATACAAATCTCTATTGTTACCTTTGTTGATGAGGTACTTTTTCCACTCCTTGTTTCCAAATCTTATCTGAAAGTTTGAAGCAATATGACGCATACACAAGAATGTTTGGCATATGGAGGAAGCCAGTACTGTTCTTCCCTCATGATCGACATTATAGCTCCAGCCCTGTAACACCCCTCTCCTTAAACACGTAATAATCTCTCTGGTAGCAATAAATAAAACGTCTTACCACGGAAGAATTATAACAATAACAAGAATACTCACTCGGGTGTCACCGGCCATTACTTGCCCATGCGAATAACGAAGCCAAACTATATCCAACAACCAACATAAACAAACTGCTAACCGCCGTGATAACGAGAAAACTCCTATACATCATACTAAGTCCATAAACCATAAACGTCGACAAGTGAGCGTCTACCCAATTCCAAATATACATAACCGTACCATAATACAATTCACCATCTTCATTGCTATACAAACAAACTCCATGCGTGGTAATTAAAGTAAACTCTAATTACCCTGTTCCCGCACTTCGGCTTCAACAATAATCAACAACCTGCATAATGGTGTAGTATCAGCGATAGACGCTGAGAGTATGCCCGGCCTGGACCCTAATGGTCACTTAGTCATTTTAACCATCTTATTATTAGATTGGTTTCATGCTTATCATTTTACAGTTATAATCAATACTGTAATATAATGTATATATATAATACATAATCCTCCATCCAAACATATAAACACATAAACATCCATCCACCAATCCAAACAGTCATAAAATTTCACAAATCACAATTGTATATCGAACGTATCGAATTAATAGCAGTATAATGTACAATGTACAATCGCCATAGTGTACACCATCCATTGTTAATTTAATTTGGCCTTCAAGGCCCCATCCATCCAAACCATGTTAATTAAATACCAGTTGGGCGTCATGTTAAGACAACCCGATAACCTCACCATGGACAGTAGTCCTCCCGTACACACAAAGGTGCTCATTTCGCCAGAGGTCCGCAGGCCCCTGACTATTCACTTTTGTCTCGTAAGACATCCATATAAAAGGCCGTAGCCACTTGACCCACGATCCAAATAGGGCTCGTTGGGTATAAACCTGGAGCGGAACCCGATCGGGAACCCCTCAGTGATCACAAATGCGCAACCATGTAGTTCGTAAACTCCCGGGATTCCTCACCTCAACTCATACCATCTCTCTCTCATAATGTTTAAGATATGCTCTTAGTTTTATGGAGAATATAATTATTAGTTAGCTGCCCAATGGGTCTCAACATACCTAGAAGTAATCTAGGTTATATTCATGTTCGAGATCCATGCTCTAGAGACCGACAATGTCGTGACTCGTTCCTAAGTGTTTTACTTAGGTTGCCATATACTTAATATTAATACTATGGTATTATATCAAGTAACCGTCTTGTCATCACAATAACGTATATGTATGTTTATATAAGTCGATCTATAGTCGACGTAGTGTTAGCCCCGTAGGACGCTCGTGCATAAATAATTAATGCAGTAGCACACAATCACATACATGTATCCAAAACACTTAACACACAAGTGATACAACCAAATCCGAGCCCAAGGAGTTTCCTTAGGACAACTCGGATCAAACCCCTTTACATACAGTTCACCAAGACCTAGGATGCGCAGTGTAGACCACTAGCTCGTCAAGCGCCTTCGTCTGAAGTATGATCTAAACGGTAATAAAACTATAAGTCAGTCTCCATGACTAACTACATCCGGTATTTCCGAATAACAAGTAACCCCGACAGTTCATCCCCGGATTTCTACAGTTATTTGTTACGGGTTTCTCTAAACCGGTCGGCTTTGTTACTAAAACTCGTATGTCAAAACATTTCGACTGTTAAGTTAAATTCGTTATTTCTTTAATCTTATCCACCATTAAATTTAGGTATATAACCTATAGTTGCATGTATGCATGCATTATTATATTATATTTGTATTATTTTTATACTGTATCATCTTCCCACCATCCATTATAATACATTGTATTATATTACCCATTATCTTAGCAAATTATATTTGCATTCAAAAACTCATAACTTATAGTTTGTAACTATTTTTTTAAATAAATAACCACCACCATTATATTATATGGTTCAACCACAAATATATCCATCCTTATATACATTTTCCTTGTATGTATATATATGTACCATATAGGTCCATTCCATGAGTTATAAAACTCTCATATTATATTGTTACATTTATATCATCTATATAGATGATTATTCCCATTAGTTGTTTATTATACAATTTATATTAAAGATTATTATCCTAATATTATGTAACAATTATGTTATAATTACAACTCCTAAGATTTATATTTAATATAACCTTAGTTATAATATTTATTTATAGTTTGTCACATTATTTAATGTGAATATCCTTATTTATTATTAATCCTTATAAACCACCTAATACCACATAATTGTTATAACATTTATAACATAGTAGACCATAGTCTAAAATTCATTTTCCAACTCTTAGTAATTCGGTACAGCCCTTTATTTCATTTAAATTCTATTTTGACCACATAACATTATGTAATGTTTACCATATACTAATATCATATAATATGATATTTTTATTTCCTTTAATTTATAACCTATAGTTTTTATACAAAACTATTTTATATGCCGCATAGGCATATACATTTATACCTTATTCTTTCCATATCCCATAGTTCCCTTTATTTACAAAATCACCCCATTAATTTTACCATGTTATATATATCATATAATATAACATTTTAAACTTATAAAATGGTATACCTATGGTTATATTTTTTGTAAAATTCCGAACAGACCTCAATATATATTCTTTAATTGCCATTTGGCCCAATTTATAACATATAGTTTTATCATATCATTAAAAACTATATATATAACATATCCTATAAATACTCTTATATAATTCTAAAAATCACCAAATTTCACCAAAGGGTTATAATTACCCTTACTAACCATATACTTCGGTATTTTTCATTTCCACCCCATCTTTTATCCCAAAGTGTCATAATGACATAATAACTATATATTATACATATATAGTTTATTTTAATTCCAAAATCAACCCATAAATTCCTATAAATTCCTAATAGCCCATGGGTGTTTATAATACCATTATACACCCTTATCTTTCGGTAATAATATTTACCACATATGTTATAAAATTGTTACAATTAAATACTTATCTTATTATAAAACGTTAAATAAGTTATCTAACTTATTTAATTTGGTCAAAACCTACCATATGGTCAAGGTTGACCACCTTAATATTTCCTTGACCATCAATCTCCACATATTACGGTTTATACCCATATCTTTTCAGAAATTACAATTTAACCCCAAAACTTTTATAATCTTATAATTTTTATATAAACTCATTTAGACCTCCAATTTTCGGCTATATCATATATAGCCCCAAACTTAATTTAATTACACTATAACCCCTTATACTATGCGGTAATAATATATTACCTAAACTTAAATAAAACCTTATAAATACATAAATAAAATGGCCTAAAGTACATGGCCTTATTACAAACATTAGCTTATAAAATAAATTACACATAAATGCCAAAAAATGCATTAAACTCTCGGCCTTACACACATCTTTTCATATTTACCAATTTTCCACATAATGTCTTAAATTTCACAATTATGCTAATAATTAGTTATAAAATTTACTAAACCATTCCTTAATCACCTAAGGTCAAAATGAGACCTTAATTAACCCATTCCACTCACGGCATAAATATATACATATGTATAAACACATATTAATATACCAAGTGAAGGTTTAAGTGATTTATACCTTGTTTTTGCCTAGTTAAGGCCTTGTTTGGCCACGGCCTGCTTAGGATAAAATTTCCACAGCATCATTTACATGTTTTCAAACAGCAAAATTAAGGTACGATTAGTCTCCAAGCAAGATCTAACCATAAGAAGGTTTAATGTACATTTTCAAGGTAAATTTTACCTTAGAATACCTAGGCAAGTGTAAGTGTCTTCGGCCTGTATTTAGAGAAGTTAAAGAAGTCAAAGAGCATCAAAGAGCTAAAACCAAGCTTTAAACTGGTATAACTCATATTAGAAGATGGCTAATTTTTACCTTGATTAAAATGCCAAAATGGTGTTTTTGGCTTGGATTTGGCTATACCTTGAAGATCTTGATGTACCAACTGAATAAGTATGTTAATATGAAGATTATAAGCCTAAGAAACTAAACTTTCAAACTGGAATTGAAGGGAATATTGCTATAAGTGCTTAAAGCACATTTTTACCTTAAAAGATCAAGATTAGAACTTCCCTTCTCCTTCCCTTGTTACAGCCGAGAATCACTCATTTTACTCTCCAAAACAACCTAGAACCATGGATGGAAATGGTTGTTGCTTAACTCCATGAAAAGAGGAAAGAATGTGTGAAGAAAATGAACATAAAATGACTAAATAAGCTTACCTAGGTAGCAAGGTGTTCTTCTCTGCATATGGAGTGTTCCTACGGTAATGGAGAAGCAAAAGAGAGGGTGGAGAAGGCTGGTGTCGGCAGGGAAGGAAGCAAATGAGCAAGGTAAGCTAGTTTTGTTCTTTAAAGTAATTAATGTTACTTTTTGGAATAGTAATTAGGTGACTCACCAAATTAGCTAGATATTTGTTTAGAGGTAGATTAATGAGTGGGCATGCCAGCTATATGAATTCGGCAATGGGTGGTCAAGGCAATGGGTGACATTTGACATGATTAATATTAAGTACTTAAATGTTATTTTGGGTACTATTCATACTAAATTGCCCATTTTGATTTTATTTTCAAACTTTGATTTAGACTTATAATATAGTCTATCATGTCACATTATTTTTTAAAGAACATACTCTAGTCTTAAAGTGACAAAAGTCATTATCTTAGAGCCCATACACAAAAACGTGCTTTAAGGTATTTTAGTGCACATTTTGTGTCGCAGGTGTTTCTGAGCTCAGTTTTCTTTGAGAACAGTTTTTTTGTGTTCCTTACATGATATTGATCATGGAATCCAATTTTATATCATTTAGAGGTCATTAGACCTTTAAGGTTTTCTTATAGCACATTTTTGCCCTACTTGACCTTGAAGCATGTAAATGCTTGTTCTTTGTGTTGGGTGTTGTCCAACGATTGTAGTGTGTTCTTAATGTGTTAATATGCTTAGGACAAAGTTTTAGGTCCTAAGAAGTTCATTTGGGTATTTATTTACCCTAAACAGTCAAAGGGTGCAATATCTTGCTTTGTGTTGACCACTGTTGTTCTCAATTGACTTTTAAGGCATGTTTAGGCCTTAATTAATGTGATTAGATATTTAATCCATGTTTTATTAGTTTGGGGTATTTCAATTACCCCCCTTAAAAAGACTTCGTCCCGAAGTCGCTTAATCAAATAGGTAAGTATATAAATATATGACTACCATTATTCCCATAATGTATATCTATGGGATATATCATTACACACATCGTATTTGTGGCGTTAGTTCAATCATATATGGATATAGGTGATCCATCAGCACCATTATTTCCTATCAATTCTACAAATCCTGACAACCTCCCCGAGGCGTCATAACATACCATCGTTCCACATTCCATATCTAATGATTCATTTTGTATCTAGGCGATACCATATGTAATCAATCTACAAGGCAATATAAATATATATATATATATGGTAACACATGGGTGAGTTTCGAACCCAGGCTTGGTTAAGTAACTACTTACTACACAAGCGTGGGTATAAATATACATATATAATACAAGTAGCATAAGGTATTCACACATTGGGTTATAACATCAAACATGATTCAACAGTATCCTAAGATACAAAACGTGCACATCACACACAAACAAACCACCAAACAACAGTACGCCCCGCGTACCAAACATAACCCATAACAACAAACCTCGTATGCCCCGCATACGCACCACCAATTCACTGTATGCCATGCATACTAAACAAACAACCACAACAACAAACCTCGTATGCCCGCATACATAACAACTAATGTATGCCCCGCATACAGAAAACAAAACTTAGTGCACACAAGTGCACAAGCCAAGAGGCTCTACCCCCTAAAGAGGGTTACGCCCGTACCCACAAGTACACAACACGTAAGTAACAAGAGCCGCTCAACAAGGAGGCTGGGGATACTTGGCTCTCATAGAGTTCAACAACTCGTGGATGATCTCATATCAGAGAGACGGGTATGACTCTAGCCTTCTGGCTTGACAATACATAAAGGGTGAGGCACAAACTATTTATGTTTTTCTCCCAAGTTCGCTCTAATGGGCCCACTCGCTCCGTATGAGGTGCAGACCCATGAACATAGGCTCAGTTTGCCTCTTTCCCTAGTTGTGTATCCTCTCGTTTGGATCACTAGCATACATGCGTGTGTCTCTCTCACTGATATACAGCTTGAGGTGTAATATGTCATTGGCCATTGTTAGTACTTAGTGCTCTTTGCACTAGTCTCAGTAATATCAAGACGTACCGGCCTACATGTCCACGGAGATGATAACTGTCATCCCTGTCTCCTGGTGGTTTTGTTCCGGAGTATCACACCGTTGTAGTTCTTGATACAACTCATGTTGATATCCATTACATCTTCCCGGATTCCCACTAGATTACTAACTGCATAAGTGCAATACCAAAACACTCAGTCATATAGAGTGCAAAGGCGGTAAACTCTCAGCAGCTAATATCTAATGAGTCAACAGATAAGATGAGGAATTATCATGTGAGTGGTACATTCCAAGTCCATTTTTCCTTACTTAAGATATCTGCTAGTATTTAGCTTGTCTCATCGTTGCGTAGTCTACGCGTATATATCCACTCATCTGGTAGATTTCCTCTGGATTGCAAGAATTTGCTCGATCCTTAAAGGAATTCTACATATTATTCATCCATAATGGGTTTTCATGTTTCTTTCCTTTGGTTTCCTTCCTTAAACGGTTTCCTTGTCTTCACTGTATCAATCTACTACTCTATTTGAAATTCTTGATTTCTCTT
>CM041777.1:345799530-345827219 GCA_023374045.1 Limonium bicolor
TGTGCATATGGGGGCCGGCCAGCTTCCCTCTCACTCACTCCCTTTATTATTTGTAACTCAAGAAGACAAAGGAAATAAAGAAAGAAAGGAGATTCTCTCTCCTCACTCCCCTCTTCCCCTCACGTTTTTTTTCCTCCTCTCTATTCTCTCTATTTCTCCTTCTTCTACCTTGCGACATCCATGGAGAAAGGAGAAGACTCACTCAACTCTCACCTTCTCTCCTCTTGTTAACCCATTAATCTTGCTCCAAAAATTGCAAAATTAGTACCGTTGTAATCCCCTCGCAAAGGAGAACACATTCCTCCTTTCAAAAATCGAAAAACCACTTTCATTCCGGTGGGTATTCTCCATTTGAAGATTCAAGTCCACCATTAGAAGCACCTTCACCTCCTTATCATCTTGAGGTAAAAAGAAATTCGAAATCCATCATTTCTAGCCCTTGTTTGCATTATAAGAAATTTCAGTTTTTGAACTCTTGGTTCCTCCTTGTTCCAGCCGATTTTGGCTCTCTTTTTGGGCTAGGAATATTGTTCTCTTGCTAGTCAAGAACCTCATCCATCCATTGAAAGGTAATACCCTTATCTAAACCCTAAAACATTTAAATTCTAGGGTTAGTGCAAAAATGAATGTTAAATGGTATTGTGTATTGTTATGGGTTGTAGCACTTGGTGTTGTGAACCTCATTGGGACCGAGAACAAAGGAGAAGAAAGGAAGAGGAAAGGAAAGGAAGAAAACTAGAAACACAAGGTAACCACCTTTACCTTGAGCTTGTTCCGTATGTAGTAGTGTAACAGTTTTGGAGTAAAAATGATAACAAATTGAGGGACGAGTAGTAAGCATATTGTAGTATGATGTAATGAGATTGTAACAGTTTGAAGTTTTAAAAGCTTGGGAAAACCATGGGTAGTATGTGTATGTGTGCAGGAATTTTATTGTTGTTGTAGTAGTATTGAATGGTGTGTATGGTGTATTGAATAAACAGGTATGTGAATGAGCAAATTGTGAGCTGAAATGGTGTGTGAACAAGTAAGAATTATAGGGGAGACTATGTCGAATTTTATCTAGGAATTTGAGGACTTAGATACATTTGGAACAGATTTTGGAGAGTTTAAAAGGAGTGTGTAGTGTCTTGAAACAGATTTTGGAATGAGTTGTAAATGGGATGAAACTAGAGTGTAAGGTAATGTATTTTGGATGCTAGGAATAGCATTAGTTAAGGGAGTATTGGAGTATAAGAGTTGAGGGAAAAATCTGTAGCAGAGAGAAGAAAACAAAATCTGTAGCAAGAGGTATTGGATTTCATTGGAGGAATTAGGAAGAATGGGAGTACAAGACTTAGTAAAATGAATGTTGGACTTGGGTACAGATGTTGTAATTGCTTGGAATTGTACTTGGGATGCTAGTAATGGGATTTGTAGTAGAAGTATTGGATGGGAGAATTGAGTTTTAAAAATCTGTAGCAAAAGAGAAACAAAAACTGTTGCATGTGTTGAAGATGAAGTGAGAAAAATCGTGTAAGTTGATTTGAAGTGAAAAATGAATTTGATGGATGAACTAAGGTGAGTTAGAGGATTTAATTAGTGTTTAAACATGTAGTAAACATGTGGAAATGAGTAGGAAAAGATTGGGTGAGAATTGAGGTGAATTTGGAGCCCAAAGTAGATAATTAAAAGGGGTTCTGCAGCCGACCTACCCAGGCGACCTACCCCAGACTGGGTCGGTCGGGCTAATTCTGTAACTCGGGTGCCCTCTGCAGCCGACCTACCCAGGCGACCTACCCAGAGTGGGTCGGTCGGCCTTTATAAAAAAAAAAATTAAATTAAAATTTAATTACATAGATATATATAAATACATATATATATATATATACACATATATATATAAATACATACATATATATATATACACATATATATATAAATACATATATATATATACATATATATATATATATACACATATATATATACATACATATATATGTGTGCATGAGTAAGGCGTTAATGCTAAAGTAAAGAAGGTAAGAAAGTTGTGAATATAAAGAATATTAAGTTATACCGAAATAACGGGATAACGGGGTAAGTACGGGAGTAGTAATTATGTATGTATTGTAATGCTTAGTATTAATTGAATCATTTGACATGTAGTCATTGGTTCAAGAATAAGGATCGAGGAACAAGAGTGAACCAAAGGGACAAGGGAACACCCGGTAAAGTAAATTCCGGTAAAAAGGTATGATTTCCTCATGCCCTGTATCCTAACTTGGTTACCCCGATTTGTGTGCTTATGTGATCACCAACAAGATAAATGCATGAATCGGATTTATATTGCACTTATATGTGTTTGAACTATATTGTTCTTGTCTATGCTCTGGAACATTTAGTTTGTATAATTCATGAAATGAATGAATGGAAATGAAGTGTATGTGTAAGTATGAGTATTTGTGTATGTATGTATGTATGGAAGTAAGTAAGGACTTCTACTAATTCCTAACAGCCTAACTCCTAACATGAGTATTGAGTAAAAATGGAATGAGTAGAAGCCCGATATAGTTTCGGCCACGCGTGAGGATAAGGAACCACAAGAGGTTGGAACCGAATCCTGGCTATAATCTTTTCCTTGGACCGATTCCCTTTGTATGGGTAGCATCCTGGATTAGTGGGCCACCCTAAATCCCGGTGGTGGGAAGTAGTATTCCCTGCCCGGAGGTCATACCGACTTAACTGGATGTAAAGTATGTAAGAAGTAAGTATCGTATGTGTATTGGTCTTGACTGTTGTAAGTCATTGACCTTGAGTAAATGAGTATTGAACACCCGATTAACCCGGGTGTGTAAAGAAGCTAACAAGCCTTCTGTATGAATTGGAGAAGTGTATCTCCGTATTGCGTATTGAGTATGTAATGAGTATGTATTGTGTATGTGTATTCTGGAGGATGGTAAGTAAGTATTGGTTGACTTGTATTGTTTTCCAAGCATGTATTGTATTGTACTGTACGTATGTATGTGTACCTTGTGTAGTATTGTAGTATCGTGAATGAAAGCATGTATGTATGTATGTATGTATGAAAGTATGTATGCATGTATGTAATGCAAAATGAATTGCATGTATTCGGCCAAATGGTCGGCGTACCCTCGCTAGTACGCGGGGTATGCGGTTATCATATTCAGCGAAAGCTGACCCCCTCGGGGGAACATTTTTAGTGTGCAGGTACCCGGAGCGAATACGGTCAAGGTAAGAGACCGGTGGCGCCTCTTGTAATTAGAAGTATTTAGTTTGTGAGGAATGGGCAGCAGATTGACTCCTAGTGAGTGTGTAAGAATTTGGGAGAAGTACTGTACTGATTTTGGAACCTAGTAAACTCGGTTGCGTAGTGCATTATCTTGTACGGAACTGTGGAGTATTGTATTGAATGGAGTAGTGTATCGAATGGAGTATTGTAGTATCCAGTATGTAATGAGAGTATGTATTGTATTAAGTAGTACTCGGATATTCCGGTCCATCAGACCGATGCTGTATGTAGCAGTAGTAGCCTTGTTAGTCACGTGGGTGACTAACGGCATTGTATCACCCGATGTATGTAAGTATGCATCCGCTGCGTGACTCGGGAAGCACGAGGAGATTGGACGGTAATGATTGAATTAATAGTAGGGGTGTTACATTAACCCTGGTCAGGTCAAGTGATACTGAGCACAAATTGGGGTGGAAGGATAGTTCAACACTTACGCTGACCACGTAAGGGTTGGATAACTCTCAAAACCCCTACAAGCGGACACATGAACTACAAATAGCTGGGAAATTTTATAAGTCAGGAGTAGAAAAGTACGAAGGATGCGATAGCGATGTAGATGATACGAGCGGGTAGTATACATTGATACTTGATTCGAAACTTAGAGATTACAACCTCATAAACTTCTAACATATATAGGTTGGTAACCTTTCGACTGAAATTAATTGAAGTCAACCAGCAGTGTCAAGGCCATAATTGGGCTGAAGAACAAAGATTACTTAGAGATGAAAACATCTGAATTGAATGTACACATTAGGGGATAAAAGAAGGAAGCAATGCTAGGAGAGTAAACTAGCTAGCTACACATGAATATGAGCGGTAATTTAAATTAAACAAATCGTGGTAACAGCGACATGTCGGTAACATTCAAATACTAAGAACTAAACTATTAAAGCCCAAAAGGGTCATCCAGAAACAACAATTCAGACACTTACAAGCGGACCAAAATCATGAATATCCAACCTCCAAAGGAAATGATTAGACAAATTACAATCCATATAAAATAAAAATACTCTTGCCAGTCAAGAGAACTTTACTACTATTATAAGGATACCACTGAGCCCTGCACCACATTGGAAAGTCGAAGGTTATCAGAGTCGCACAGCAGAAGCTGGTGGACCGTATCTCCCATGTTCCGGTTGAATAACAAGTGACATATCGGCCAATACCTTAGACCCAGAGGGGTTAAACCCGAATCCGATATAGATCGGTATGGATACCGATAAGAATCCTTGTGACATAAACTAAGCCATTAACAAGGGCAAAATTGCATAGAAGCTAGAATGCCCATGGGGATTAAACATCTCTATCCAAGGTTCTAATATGATACAGAAAGGATTACGTGGGCGTAATCCATTTTTAAGGGGGGTAGGCATGTTTCGCTTTTGCTATGTTGTTGCTCGTTTGATGGGTTATGTTTGGTTGCTATGTGTGTGAATTGTGTGTATTGTATTGGATGTACACTGTGCGATGAATGAATGTTGTATGTTGGTTGTTTATGGTGTGACATGTTGATTGTTGTATTTGGTGATGTATACGTGAACTATCGTGTATGTATGTCCCTTGGGACTTGTGATATATACATGTATATGTAATTAGGCTGGATTGGAAAACTAGTGGTAGAATGGAAGATTAGGAAAATGTTGGAACTTTAAAACTGATAGGATAGAATGGATTAGAACCTTGAGCTTCGTTGGGAGGTAAGGTACATATTCAATTGAGACAACTTCGGGATGAAGTTCTTTTAAGGGGGGTAGACTGAAATACCCCGAGTAATTACCACTATAAATCCCTAAACAATTAAACGCATAAAATCATAAATGCGTTATATAATTCGGACATAAAACAATGTATGAACAATTAAATTTAGTATATACGTGTCCGAAAGTGTAACGACGTTACATATTAATATAGTCACGTACTTGTATATGTACGAATACGAAAATACATGTACGTAACGTTACGACATTGTAACGTTGTAAATAAGTAATAATAACATCGTGACAAAATAACACAATATAATATATAGTCTTACATATATACCTAAATAAATAAACTTGTGTTTAGCTTATACAAAAAAAAGAGAAGAAGAGAGAAAAGGAGCAAATACGCTCCCGCTGAGGTTCGAACCCCGTACCTCTCGTATACCCCCTGAACGTCTTAACCGATTGAGCTATGTTTGAATTCGGTAACTTATACCCATTTAACTAAACTAGTACTTCGACTATTACAGTAACTCTCCCTTAGTAGATATAGCTAGTATAATCTCACAACATATTAAACAAAAGGGAAGTAGGGATGACCGATTCTAGCTTACAACCAAGGAGCACCATTAAAGTCCTTTACCCTATAGTTGATACATTAACAAGACATACCATGTGGGGTGATAACATTATGCCCTTGAGCTAAACATATTTAACAATTAAAGCCCCCATACTCTAGTCCTTACGGTGACTACTTATGTGACACCTGATTTTTTATAAACAACAAACAAAACCAAATCTGACGCACTCAGTAGCTTCTTGCTGTTCTCGTTATCAGGTCATGACAGCAGACAGGGAAAATCACTCCCACACCATTATCTTGCAACTTGTGATCACCACCCTCGTGCCACTCCTCAACTTATTATTCCCTCAATTGCCTTCTGAATCAGACAAAAAAAAAGAGAAAACAACAACCACAGAACACCTCGCTCCCCCCTTGCTCTGTCTGTAACCTGAAGCACAACTGGAGTTTTTTTTTATTTCAGTAAAAAACAACCAAAGTAACAACATGCATATCAAAATCTGTGTTGTCCGAACCTTCACGCACCAGGGTTACTCTTTCCAAACTCCCATACCACTCCCTTGTAACTTGCAACCACTCAATTCCTTTCACATTTCCCCACCTGCTTCACGGTCTGTGCCAGCTCCCCTTATTCTCTTCTGTCGCAGTATTTCAGTTTCTGTAAACTACTATTGTTTCTTCCCTTGTATGCCTGCGACTGGTAGGCTATGGTATCGGAACTCCTAGAACAACGCCAGCCCAAGAGAGTAAGGCGACGCACTGAGAGTTCCCCAAGGCAAACCCACTCCATCTCTTCTCGTATCCTGCACAAGGCCGCTGAATCTCTGTGTGTTAATCATGGATTCCAGGCAAAAAACAGAAAGGAAGAAAGTGAAACAGCAAAATGCTAGGAAGAAACCGATTCTGCATTTTCAATCAGAATCTGTAACAGGATTCACCGATGCTCCAGTTTGGTTTCCCCTTGTGCGTTATTCTAGAGAAAACCAAGAATAGAACAGAAGAGGGAACTACACTCAGAAGCAAGGGTTGTAACGAACGCCAATCGGGAACCCGTGTGTGAGACAACATTTGCTTCTGATCCAGGTATGGACATGTGTGGTTCGTATGTTGCCGTGTTACATGGCTTGTTTGCTGTGTGCCTTGTGTGCAGATGACCGTAAGATTAATGCATGAAATTGGATTGCTTGCTTATCTTGCTTACATGATTGCTATACCATTGTTGCATATGATTTGCGCGCACAAAGTAGTTTAGTCCCTTCTCGTTTATGGAACTTGAATGAAACACGACAAACTACGCACACAAAACGAAACAACTATACAAGAAGAAATCTCCTCTTAAACTATAGGGGACTTCTAATGACACCCACTACGGTGTCAAACTTATAATGTTAATGGAAAGTAAAGTACCTATTGATGGAACATATCCTGAGGTCTAGAGATGACCCCGCCTCCTCGACGCACGACGCCGGGAATAGAGGATTGGCTATGAGAAGACGTTCTTCAACTTGTGGTGATAAGAGAATTCACAATAACCCTTAAAGAAACAAGGCAAGATTAGCTCCTACATGAGATGGTCACGGGATCTAAACTATATCCCCAGACCTGGTGCAAGGAAAGAGAAAGAAAATACACTCTAAGGGAACAAGAGAAAAGAAATGAAAACACACAACGCTCGAATGATCCCGTAGTGAGGATCATGGGTATAACATACCTATGCACACGTTTTATTACTTACATGATTGTTGTTGCTATACTAGCAGCTCGTTGTGCTTGGATGCGTGTTTGTTGTGCTATGATGCCAGCATGTTATGCTTGGATGTTTGTTGTTATTGCTATGCTACCTTAAAGTGTGTATGATATCATGATGTATTGTGGTGTGCTTTACTGCTTTATTATAGCATGTAAATTGACTTAATAATATTCGACCAAGTAGTCGTGTGGCCCGGCAACATGCGGGCTACACACGTTCATACTCAGCGTAGTTTGCTGAGTCCTTCCCAACCCAAATTTTTACAGGCATTATGCCGGACGATAACGGAGCGTAGGCGGGATGGCTACCATGGGGGTAGTCCATCAGGGCATAACGTTTGAGGATGTGGCCGTATGTTTAATGCACCCGAGATGTAATTTTCAGTTTATAATTTGGTAATTTTGTTGTAGACACTCAACATTTGGACTTGTATCTTATATTGTATATGAAATTTGGTGAGAGTTGTTTCCAGTCATGCAGACCGTAACTTGATGTTGGTAGAGTGGTCATGTCAACCACGTGGGTGGTTGGCGTCTGTAGCACCCGGATGATAATGAGAATCCGCTGCGTACTTATCTTGCAATATGGCTAGGCACTTGGCTTTGTACTATGGATATTTTATTTGGGGGTATTACAGGTTTACAAACCATGTAGTAGTCAACAATAAATGTTAACATGTAAGTATATTTACATACCATAATGTCATCAGAAGTAAATGAATACAAGTTGTTACATAAATGAGAAGTTGAATAATATAAGGTATACCGAGGAATAACAATCTATCATGCATTGTAAACTAACGTTGCATGAAATGCATGCAACGATTATAAACTACAACCATGCATGCAACTATAGGTTAAAAAAATACCTATGCATGCAATATAACGGTTGGATTAAAATGTACGAGAACGAACGAAGTTGTATAAGGCGTAACGCTTCAAAATATTACGGGTTGGAAACTGTGATTCCTAAGTTAAAAACGTTAACTATGACGTTCGTATAGAAACCGACGTCTTTGTTGAGCCGAATACTAATACTTACAACGAGTAAGGAATTTTTAAGATAACTATACTTTAGCTAGTAACAGTTGAGAATCCGGGGGCGTATTACCGGGATTACAGACTTATTCGGAAGTACCGAATCATACCGTCATGTGGATTGACATATAGCGTTCTTCGTATTGTTAGATCGCTTGTCAGACGAGTGCGTGCTCGAGAAAGCTTAGTGGTCTACACTGCGCGACCTTGACACGGTGTACGGTATGTAAAGGGGTTTGATCCGAGTTGTCCTGAGGAATTCCTCGGGCTCGGATTTGTTTGATAAATAACTTGTGTGGATGTATGTATGTGATTATGTGTGTGATGGATATCTGTGTTACTGCATTATTAATTTATGCACGAACGTCCTACGGGACTAATACTACGTCGACTATAGATCGACTTATATAAAACTACATATGCGTGACGTGTGATTGGAATTATCGTTGCCTAACCTAATACGCTAAGTATTACAAGTATGTAGTTATAACCTAAGTAAAACACTTAGGAACGGGACACGACATCGTCGGTCCCTAGAGCTTCGACTCGAACATAAATACTACCTAGAATCATTCTAGGCATGCGTAAGACCCACAGGGCAGCCAACATAATAAGTGATGTACTCCATGTTTAAAACTGTAACTGACAACCTAATTGATGAAGTTAACAGCGGAGTGTGAATGAATGTGTTGATGTACCTTAATCCAGACAGTCATTGGCTGCTGGTCGCGCGTAGAGATCTCTTGGGTTATCCCGTATCGAGTTTTCCCTAGTTAATCCTGAACGAACCTAGATAGATCGTCAGACGGAGTGTGCTACCGTTGGCACCAGGCCCTTGGCCACCTAAATGGACGCCTTTACAAAGGCAAAGTGAAATAGTCCCAGAGTCTTTGGATGATCAGGGCAGTGAGCACCGTGTGTGTACGTGGGACTACTATCCAAGTGAGTATATTTCGGGTTGTCCTAATTGACGGCCGACAGTGCTAACCAAAACAAATGATATGTGAGGGTCCGGGGGGCCGAATGTTGTAATATATGATGATGATAACATACGACGTATGATTTACGAATGCTGTCGTATTGTATGATGTGTGACTGTGTTGTGTATATTTATAAATGATTGTTTGGATTGGATGAATGGTTATATAATCATGCATGTTGTTACAACATTTATTATACCTGTAAAATGATACAGCATGAAATCAACCTAATATCAAGACGGGTAAAAATGGCAAGTGACCAATAGGGTCCAGGCTCGGCATACTCAGCGTCTATCGCTGAGACTACACTTATTGTGCAGGTTGTTGATCTTCGTTGAAGCTGAAGTGCGGGAACAGGGTAGCTAGGGTTACTTTAATTATTGCGTAAGAAATTTATTGTATAACGACATCAGTCCGTGGATGTATGATGGTACGGTTGTATGTATTTGGAATTTGGGTAGATGCTCATTTGTCGACTGTTATGGATATGGACTTAGTATGATGTATAGGAGATATCTCGTCGTCACTGCGGTTGAGTAGTATTGTTGTTTTAGAGTCGGATTTAATTACTGCTTCGTTACTCGCGTGGGCGAGTAATGGCAGGTGACACCCGAGTGAGTTTAATGTCATTGTTTATTTTTCCGCTGTAAGACGTTTTACTTTCCTGTTAACGTGAGTGAATATTACGTGTCAATTTTTAAGAGGGGTGTTACATTTAGTTTTTATTTCTTTTTCTCACGTCGAGAAGAACGCAAGCAGCCGCGAGAGTTCTTCTCCTCCACCATCATCTTCAACCTCCATCCTAGCAAATTGCAGATCTGGATAGCGAGACAAATGGAGGAATCTTCTACACGAGATTAATTCTCCTCTATCTCTCTCTACTCTTTTTGTAAAATGCTAGGCTAAGAAGAATTTACTCCGGGTGATGGTTATTTGTAGCTAGTTCGTTTTAGAAAGTACATCTACACTTATGATTTGAGATTTTATTTCCAGATTGTTTCAGATTAATGTTAAAATTGTGCTTTTTAATTAATCTCGCGAATTTCTTAAAAAGCCTTGCGAATCTTGTTATGATCAGATCGGTGATTAACAAGAAGGTCTAATTAATCTGTTAGCCTGTGGAAAATTAGATCGGATTGATTATATTCTCCCTCAGGTGCGTCGTAATTCTTTAAGCTTCATCCATCTATGTGTGTTTCGCTAGGTTCTAGATTAGACCTTGTGTGTTCTACTAGATGAGCTTTTCTGAGATTATGATTTAATTCTAAAAAGATATTGAAGAATTAGCCAATCCATATCTCTTATCGATTTGTAGAAGTTCGCATAATCCGACTAGTGAAAAAAATAACTTGAACCCGGAGTTCCACTCATCCATATAACTTTATTAGTTTTATTTTAATTTATTTTCTTCTTTCTTATTTGATTCCCAAAACAAGAACAATCCCCTGAATTTCCAGTTTTCTTAGGACTAGACTTACTTTCTTCAAGTCCCACGGATTCGACCGGGATTATTTGCAACCCGAAGACTTTTTGATTTATTAATTTCTAGATTAATTTATTTAGTTTTTAGTATATCAAAATTCTTGTTTGCACAAACCTCCATGTTTTCCGACGCTGAATTACCCAATGATCCACAGCTCCTCCAAGCACTAATCAACAAACTCACTATTCTCCAAGCCAAACAAACACCTACCTCCACCTCCGACTCCACCGTTGTCGCCCCCGCCATGTCAATCGACACCCAGGCAATCACCACCCCCTTACCCAACATCTCCACTAACACCACCATCATCGTCAACACTACGGCGTCCCAACGATCGGAAAACACCCCCTCTCCCACCAAACAATCGTCACCACCTACCACCTCGATCATACCCACCCCAGATACCATAACTAAATCCCCGAAAAAACTCCAGTTTGGCTCCCTTCCACCCACTGATCAAGAAAATCAAAACCCACAAACCAACTCCCCTGCCAAAGAACCTACAGAGGTACATGACCTCGAAATCCAACCTGCTGCTCTTGAAAACTCACCTCCTCCTAAGAAAACCCGCCATTCCAAGTCCAATGTCCCAAGACCCCCATCTACTTGAACCCTAAGATCAAGGGCTAAGTGCCCACCGTCATCTTCGAAACCACTGAACTTCCTGTCTCTACACCATCCCCAGTCGTCACGGCATCACAGCCTGAAGAAAAACCGCGCTGCACCACCAACTCATCAACTTAAGCGGACTCCGACACAACAACAACTTCTACTAGAAAGCGACTCTGTCCTCGCTCTGAGTCTGTCCCACCAACACCTGCTACAAGGCTAGGCCTGATCGACACTCACTCTGCCGTCTACTCCCTACCACCCGATGATTCAGCCGAGTCCCTCAACTTGGTGAAAGGAAAGCTACTCGACCTGGAGTGGCTCCACTCAATGGAGTTCGACATGTTCGAGGAGATGCTCCACTTTCAAAACTAGATACACTTGTTCCACGACATTCAGACCTACCATGAAAATGAGGCCTACCAGTTCTACCAAAATTGCGTCATTTGCAAAGGAAAATAATGACTGAGGTACATGACAAAGTTGTCATCCTTGATTCCAACTCCATTGCAACTCATCTAGCAATTCCAACTAGCGGACTAGAGTTCTATGATAGGGCTGGATTTCCTGATCTAGGGTTCATCACTGCTAAGGAAGTTTATGATTTCTTTTTACCCAATAGCATAGTTGGTCACTCTTGGTGATCAAAAACTTGGTACCTAGAAAGGAAGGAAATCAGTTTGTCCGCCCACTTGATCTTGCGACTATGTACTGCCTCATTCATCACCTAAAAATAAACCTCCCAAAGCTCATCCTCAATCACATAGCCTCAACCATCTCCTCACCCCGACACTCTCTAGGGTATATCTTTTGGCTCCCAAAAATTCTCACCCACTGTGAAATCAACCTTGATCCCTCAAAAGCCAGTCGTATCACCAAAACCGACATTCTTGGCCAGATCTTGTACAACAAAACACCATCCTTTCAGAACAAGTCTATCTCCAAGCCAAATCCTCCATAAAAAAACAAGCCCCTCCAAAAACAACATCCCCTCCTGACACAGCATCTCTGTCTGAACGGGTAGCTGCGATCGAGAACAACCTCGCCACTCTATCCACAAAGATCGACATGCTCATCGACGTCCTCAACAAAAACCACAAACAGACGATGAATATCTTTGCAGGAGGAGTCCAGAAGCTGGCGGAGGAGTTCAGGGAGACTTTTGCTGAAACCCTGGCGGCGGCGAAGGCAATGGATGGCGCTGAGATTTCGGGGGACGATGGAGCACCGGATGAGGACACAGGAATGGATCGAGGAGATTACTAACTCTTTACCCCACCCCCTCTAACTCTTAGGATTGACTGACTTTTTATACTCTTGGATTTGCGCTGGTGGATTGTTTTAATGACTTTTTGGATTATGTGTTTTTGGATACTGTTAATGTGTTTCCCCTGATGTTGGCAAACGGGGGAAGCGGTGTATCCCGCGGCTGGTTTATGCGGGAAACTATGTGTGGACGCTGAGTGCGTCTGAAGGCCTCATCTTGTTTCGGATTGGTTTTATCTCTGCTAAGTCGTATTTGAAGTAGTTTCGTACTATAGTTCTTATCTACTCTTATCAACTGCATTAACTTAAGGGGGAATATTTGTTTAAGAGGGAACAAACAGTGAGTTGTTCTCCCGAGATAGTTGCTCTGCCTTGCTATCTGTTCATTTTGCAGGTACATTCATTAAAAACTACAAAGTCTACGCCGGATACATTGAGTTTGCCATCATCAACAAAAAGGGGGAATTTTGTTGGAGACTTAGTTTTGCAGATGATTGCCTCCTCAGTCAAAGTAGCTCTGCAGAAAGACTTGGCGTCGTAACTCACCAGCTTGAGTTCCTCTGTAGCAAGACCTGTTCACTTGTCTCTGATCAACCTGGGCACGACACTACCGAGTGGCTGCGGAAATCTTGGATGCGTGGAAGCATGCACAACGTGAGAATGTGGAGCAATAAATAACTCCGATACTTGCGCATCCAAGTCAAGCAGCCGCTACGTGAAGACAACACCAAAGATTTAGGAAACCATTTAGCAAGTATATAAGTTAAGGATTGTAATTAGTTTCGGTGTGCATTCTAGATCATTCTGAGAGAGAGAAACACCGCTTTGAGAGAGAAAGTATTTTTAAGAGATCTTAGTGAGATATTGTCAATTAGCTTAGGTATTTATTACCTAGAGAGCACACATAGAACACTCCCCTTTACTCCTTGTTACGCATTGAACAAAGCCGAGAGTAGAGCGAGTGTTGGATGAGACAGAATACTTCTGTCGAATCCCAAGATAGGAAGATAGGTTGTAATTCACATTGAAATTCAATACAAGCAGAATCCTATCTTGTTAAGTTTAAAACAAAAGCTTCCGCATTATTATTTTCTGCACACATTTATTCTTCAAGCAGAGTTGGTCTGAGACTAACACCTCAGACCTACTCGGTCAGCACCCCGATTCTATCACCTTGCATGCCTTTTATCGTCTATCAGTCCCTAGAATTTCCAGATAAAAGTGATGATCATGTTCCTTTCTACTTCTCTCACACTGGCTTATTGTATATCTCATTTCGTCCTAGCACTCACAAGATCAACTCACCATCCCTTTCCATCCACTATTTCCTTTCTCATTTCTTTCAAGCAAAACCCTAATGGAAATTTTTTGAAATCAATTGTGCTCTTATGTGCTACAATCCTTGTAACATGGCTCTTCTTTGATGAAAACCTTTCTTCTGTCAACCTTACGGGTCTTCTCCCCCAGCGATGGAGGCCTTTTGAAGGGTTCCATTTTTGTAAGGTGGGGATGAATTATTGTGTCTTTGAGTTCGAGCATCTACAGGATCTGCGTGTAGATACATTCAAGGATCATGGGTAGTCAACAACAACTTACTTGTGCTTTAACGCCTGGAGAAGGGGCTTGTAGTGGAGGATCATGAATTCATAAGGATGTCCATATTTTCCTCTACTACGTGCCAAAGCCACACTTTAACATCAAATTTGTTAAGCTCCTGGGAATCAAAATTGGCCGTTTCACTTGAATGATGGAGGACCCTTGAATCTCGGGGTTCAGATACCGTAGGTTTAAAGTATTCCTTGATATTCAGGCCCCAGTTCACCAATCCACCATCATCAACCTAGATGGGCAGAACCTCATCTTCTCTATCACATATGACAATCTGTCGCATATTGTACCAGGTGTGGGTCACTTCATCACATAGCTGCCTGCTTGCCCTAGCTAGCCCCTACCGCTGAGAAGCTCCCCAATTTTGGGCAATGGTTGCGCTCGTCTACATAGCTAGTGAAATACCCAGAACTTAAATATGGTGATTAAATAATTCTAATATGGTATTTAAAGGCCTATTAGTGCCTAAATAATTTTGGTAAGGAAAATAAATCCAAAAGAAGTGAGAAAACGATTAAAAAGCGAAAAACGCTAAAATGAGCGTTATATAAAAATAGGAATAATACAACCTCTAAAAGGGTATTGGATGGATTTAAAAGGCCTAATAATGCCTAAATAATATGTGAGAACAATTCCCGAAGAAAACGGATCCAAATAATGGGTTAAAATACTAATAAAGCTTTAGCGCACGTTTTTCAAGAAAACCCGAGAACGTGAATTTAAGTGGTCAAACAGACTGGTAAAAATTATGGTTGACTATATAACCATAATTGAACATTAATGGAAGCTTAAGAACCATTAAAATTAATTAAACGAGAAAAATCCGGAAAACGGGCCCGGTTAGTGAATAGTGCTAAAACCGGGTAAATTAACGAGCATTTTCTGTAAAAGACGAAAAACGCTCCAGCTAGCATATTATGCGGGGGCCGGTTTTTACAGTTCAAATAAACCTCTCACACAATCTTGACCAACTAGCTAATTAAATAAGTCAAAAAGGTACAAAAAGTAAATAGTAAAAAGTGAACTAATACCCACTTTTCCCTCTCTCTCCTCTCCTTTTATGATTTCCTTCTTCATTCCTGCGTGAGACACTCCCTCTCCCTCCATCTTCTTATTCTCCTTCTTCCTCACGTCAGAATGGAGCTCCTCCAAAGCTTCCATGGCTTCTCCATCTTTCCAAGCTTGCCCAAGCTTCATTTAAGCCCCAAATCGAAAATAAATTGCATATTCTTCTTCCCCTCATCAAGCTCTACATTTCTATCTTTTCAAAATTCCAAATAGAGGAGTCTGACCTCCATGGGTTTTGTCCATTTGAAGAGAAAATGGTACCAACTTGAAGCTTGGAGTCCCCTCTTTCCATTAAGGTAAAACTTTCAAAGAAAATAACTCATTTTCTTCCTTCTCTTTGGTGGCCGATTTTCACCCCTTGTAATGCCCTGTTTTTTCTCTCTTTTGAACATCATTCCAACCTTCCAATGGTGGTGGGATCATCTTCTTGAATCAAGGGTTAAAACCCCTCTTAAAAACTCCAAAAGATAAACCCTAACCTGTGTGTTCTAAGACTTTCATTGAATTAGTATATTCCAAGGGTTAGAAGTTAAATTATATCCTTTTTGGTGTAAGGATGGAGTTTGGGAACTCTATTGCCCAACTTGACCGAAAAAGAAGAGAGGAGAAGGAAGAGAGCAAAAGAGGAACTCAAGAGGATTTAAGGTAAGCAAATCTCTTTAATGCTAATTTTAATGCATTAGGATTTTGGAAATGGGTAAACTAAAAGGATGAACCCAAATTTGAGTTTAAAGTGTGTTGGTAACTAGAAGAGAGTAATTGTGGAATTGATGTTTGGATTGAAGGCTTAGGAGCCAAGTAGTGTATGGATTATGTATTATGATGCATTTGGAAAATTTAATGAGATTTGAATGAGTATTGTGTGATGTTAGAACCCACTAAGGGTTTGGTTAGTATTGAATGAAATTTGGTGATGAGATGAGTTTTGGACAATGCTAGAAAAGCAACGGAGTTATGGCAAAATTTCGGTAGAAACTGAAGGAGTTTTAAGCGTATATTGAGTAAAGAATTACCTAGGCTTAACTAGGTGTTTATGGGATTGAGTTGGTGGATTAGTAACCTTGGAATGGTATTTGGAGAGAGAGAAAAATCTGTAGCAAAATGGGTTGTGAAGACCATGGAACTTCAAGAAAAAGAGTTAGTGTTTATAACCTTGGAAATGGAGGTTGGACTTGGGTATAGGTAGTGCATTTGTCTAGGATGGAATTGTGATGGTCAATAAGTAAGTTGGTGAAGTTGGTAGAAGGTAGTAACCCACCAAGAGGAAGTTAGAAATGCACAAGTGTGCAAAGTGTAAAATGCAAGAATGAAAATGTAGAACTTAAACAAGAATTGAGCAAGGATTGGACCAATGATTTAAGGCAGTTTACGAAGTGTTTTAAGGTGTTTAAACATGTAGGAAACATGTGGGAAGTTTATGGAATGATTAGGGGTGGATTAAGGGTTGATTTGGGGTTTAAAAATCACCTAAGTAGTAGTTTTTAGCAGGGTCCGGGACTTAGGGGTCGCACCAAGTCCCGGACAACATCAAGAATAAGGCCAAGAGTAAAAACAGCAGGTGGTCCGGGACCTTAGTCCAGGACCAAGTCCCGGACCAGTAGTAAAATTAGGCCGAAATTTTGCAGAAGAGTTGGTCTGGGACTTTGGGTCCGGACCAAGTCCTGGATCACCCCCAGAAATCAGCCGTGAGTGTTTTAAAGGGGTCTAAACTTGGGGGATTGATTGGTAATGGTTTTAGATGATGTTTAGGAGTTGTTTGGTTACTTTTAAAGGTCCTAAGAGGTGTAAACAAGTGTAAGAAATGAGTCAGAAGTAAGAACGTAATTTGACATGAGTAAAACTAAGTATAACGGGACATCGGGGTAAGTACGGGAGTAGTAATTATTGACGTACCGTATGAACATGGTATTAATAACAATGTTTGAAACATTATCAGAGGAACGTATGAGAACCGAGCAACGTGAGGTGACACGGTAAAAGTTAAACCAAGGTGTAAGGTATGATTTTCTCATGCCCCGTATGCTAATCGTGCTACATTGATTTGTGTGCTTGTGTGCCGGCTAATTAAGATGAAAGCATGAAAATGGTTTATTGCATTTGATTGTATGTCTTGCTGCGTGATGTATGAGCTAACCCTTCTTGAATGATTGCGTGGCCTAACCTAGTGCGTAGGCCGACTCATAGATGAGTCATGTTGATTAGTGACTCGTAGAAAGAATCATGTTGCGAATTAATGGAAATGTGGAAGCGCACTAAAACTAACGAACCAAGAAACGATAACACAAACCTATGAACTCACTAGAATGTGAGAGAGTGTACGAGATTAGTAAACTCCTGATAACGGTTAGAGAACCGAATCGATTCAATCCACCAAACAATAAATAGTGGAAGTATATAAGTAACCTCTATTACAGGAATTGATGATGGTGCAAGACATGAATCTTGAGAGAAGTAAAGTACGGTGAGGGATCACCAAACCCCTTAGAACAATAGTTGACCCACAATGAGAGGATCTGACTAATGTAAACAATGTCCCGAACATGAGAGTATTCGATATGTTGGGGAACCCTTAAATCTGAGAATACTAGACATTGGTAATTCCCTAAGCTAGTAGAGGATATCGAGAGAGATACTTCTAGGCTGATCCAAGAGATTGTAAGATACTCCGAGAGAGGAGTGTTGGGAATTTGAGTAGTCCGGTAAAAATGGACATTTGAGTATTTGAGGAGCTAAGTGTATAGCTCCGCTTGTATTGTAAGCCCGGTGGCGAGTACAGTTATGAGTAATTAGTATTGAGTAATGAGTAAGTACGAGTACAGTAATGAGTATTGAGTAATGAGTATGTACGAGTAAAGTAATGAGTATTGAGTAATGAGTATTGAGTGAGGAGTAAGTACTAGTAATGCAATAGTATTGAGTAATGAGTAAGTACTAGTAAAGTAATGAGTATTGAGCAAAGCACGAGTAAAGTAATGAGTAAGGTAACGAGTGTAGTAATGAGTGAAGTATGAGTAAAGCAACAAGTAAGTAAGAATATGATTGGTGTATGCCTTATGAACCCGAGCGGGGAGAAAGAGAGCATCCTATTAAACCGGATGAATGAGTAACTAATATGAACGGTTGACAGACAAACTGTCTTCCCTCGTAGGTATTGAATCTTGTGTATGTATGTAAGTATTGTTGCTTGTGTATAATGCCATAGTATTAGTATGTATATGTATGCATGAAAATGAACTCCATGTATTCGACCAAAGTAGTCGGTGTACCCCGGTTAGCACGCGGGGTATGTGAATTTCATATGCAGTAATTTGCTGAGCCCCTAGGGGCACCATTTTTATTTTTCCAGGTACTTAAAGTTGAACACCGTTCTAGTGTAGGATGGGGATGGCTGTATAAGCTTGGGTAGTTGATTAAGAATTTGTATTGCTTTGTATTTGTAAATGTTGAATGGTGAGAACGAATTGTTACCGGCGAACTTGAGGAATCTAGATACTCGGTATAGTATTGTACGGACATTGCATTTGTATAAGGATTCATTTGAAGTTGTAATTGTACTAAGATTGGACTAAGGAATTGGTATGTATTGTTTGGTATAGTATACTCGTATATTCAAGTTCATCAGATCGATAGTATGTTGTATTTGTAATTGGCCTTGTTAGTCACGTGGGTGACTAACGTCATTGTACACCCACCGTTGAGTATGTACTATCCGCTGCGAAGGTAAGTAATTGTAAGAAAGTGACGGGATTAGCGGTAGGGGTGTTACAGCTAGACTTCATTCATATAAGGGTTTCACCATTTCAGAGCAATGGCACCCTGTCTATGGAATTGCTAGGATAAGGCCTCCAACCAACTTCGACGTTCAATGTAGTGGGGCTTATGCCCTGAGGGTTGAAAATCTTAAACACCAAGATGCCCAAGATGTGCATCCGTCATGCCCCTGTGTTTCCTTTGGGCTGGGTAAGCGTAGGCTTAAGTAGCTCATTGACCCAACACCTCCTGCGTAGATTCAACCCCGCCGGGTTTTAACCAAAACCCACCACGTAATATCCCACTTTAGCCTGGTATGATGGCGGAAGAGATGGGTCTTTTTCGAACCACAAAGCGCAGGATGACCGAAGGCACAAATGCACTTCGCATGACCCAGTCCTAACATCTAGTGCTCAACATTTTGCTTTTATTGTGTGTTTGTCTATAAAAGATTTCCCCGATTAACACTCTAGTTCTTGTTTCTTAGCTAGTCATAGTTTAGTTTCTTTTCTGTTTGGTTCCTCTCCCTTAGGTTTTATGCTTTTGCATGTCAACTTGGTTTTTGCTGAATCATTCTACTACTACAATAACCTATTGGACCTCTTTTTCTTAAAGTAGTCTTGACATCTTTAGATCTCTTGTGATCTTCTATGATGAACCATGTTCCTCGTTGATCGCTATGTAGGTCGGTTGTTTAGTTGCCTAATCTTTACGTCTTTAGCTTGTCCCTGGTTTAGTCTTTTGATATTTAAGTTTGTAATTACCAGTTCCTATCTAAATTTGAATTTGTTTAAAAAAATTGTTTAATTGTTTAAATTATCGTTTTTTGAAATTGGTAGTATGATTCATAAATTAACAAGGATGAATTAGACATTTTCCTAATGTACTTTGAACCTGATGATGGACTAATATAGTTTTATGATATATATTGTTATTGAATAGGGTTTTTAATAATATATGGTGAATTATAAGTCTTCTTCATATATACAAATATACATATTTAATTAATTAAATTCTAAATTTGTAAAAGTATTTGTACGACTGCTCTTATTTAAAAAAAAATCAAATATAGTTGAATAATAGTGTAATTTGTTTTACATCTCGGACGTATATCTAGTAAGTTATAGCTTTGAATTGAATACTACTTTCTTTCTCTATGGCAAAATGTGTAGTCAATTCAATAATTCACATAAGTAGCCACACGCTGAGGCCGCTAAATCGACACGCTGTAATCTATAAATGGTACGTTATTAGTACAACAAATGACGTATAAGAAATATGAGATACATTACGTGGTAGCAAACTGAAGTAAGTGTTATTGACTAAGTATATGGTTGGAGTAGCTGAGATTATAGAGAATTATATGATCATCATTTTAAATGTTACAAGTAACCGATTAAATCAACTTTGTGGACTCTCTTTACGTTTGATGATTAATCTATGTCTAGGATCTTGCTCAAAACTTTAGTTACCTTATAATAAATAAATGATATAGGGGTTGGTGAAGGTTGGTACGTAAGCAAAACCTAAGTCACTTCTTTCCCTTTTTGGGTCCAAAGTTGCTGACCGCAACGTATAATACTCAAGAGTCAATAGAGACTACATAGTTGTTCACAATGATTTCCATTTTAATAGTATTTTATTTGTTAAAAGGAAGATTATTTTTCATTCATTTCTTATTTTATTGATACTTCAGTCAAACACCACTTGTAGCATCGGTAATGGGCGTAGATTTGGTGACGGCAACCAATACTCCGTCGTGTGCTTTTTTTTTTTTTTTTTATGCAGTAGGCAAGAGAGGCGTATCGTATGTATATGTACTAATTTATACTCTCGGTCCCCTTTTGAGTTTCCGGTCTTCTACATTTTTTTGTCCCACAATAGTATGTCTTATTAGAATATTACAAGTAAGTTAAGACAGATTATTTCCGGAACTACCACTGATAAAGTAAAAAAAAAAATTCAGACGTCTGTAGTGAATTCTGTACCACTATTAAAAAAACATTTTTCCTTAATATATGTGTTTCTCATTGACGGGAAGGTCAAAAGCGGACCGAGGGTATAATTTTTCCTTTTACAAAGATGTTACTGTAATTATTATATATTAATGAATCAATTATAATTTTTTTTACATGACTATATACATATATAAGATTATAATATAGTAGTTTTAATCTTATAATATTTGTTATTTATACATATATATAAAATTGGAGTATGAATCAATTTTAAAATATATGCTTAATGAATTGAATAATTGTTTTAAAATAATTGTTAATGTAAAAACACTAAGCTAATATCTATATTTTTTCTAAATTGAAAAAGTGACGTATAACACTTTCAAAAAATATTGAACGTAAAAATATTAACCTTCAGGTTATATGCTATCAAGCATACGTAAAAAACCTAAGTTTAATGAATATGTAAAATCGACTCCAACAATTCAGTTTATCGTTTTCAAATGTTTATATCCTTCTAGTTTATCAATCAATGAAGCTCTATAAACTGAAAAATAATAAAATATTCTTATACAATGATTTGATATGAACGGTAAAAGAAGAAGATATATAACAATTAGTATCACCTTTTCTATAATACTGATGGAAACGATTATAGAAGTTTGTGTATATGTTTCTAATTATTACACTACTGCATAATTGTAGTATGCCCACACTTTTAAGTTCAAATTTTATACACAAATAAAATGTGGAAAATTAATTCCTTCACTTATAAGTGTGTTCATAATAGATGTATAGATATTATAGATTTTTGTATTTTATATATACATACGTGTACCTATATTTAGCATAAGCTCTTATTATATAGTTCTACACAAACAAGTGTAACTAAATAGATTGGTTATATTAAAAAATTTACTACACTTTATTAAGTGGGGTTAAAGAAAATGTCATTATCCATATTTTTTGTAGTAGTGTTTGAAATACCCCTAACCTTTAAAATATAATTAAATGATCTATTAATGATCTAAAATGATTAATAAACATCTAATTACTATTGGCGAACAATCTAAAAGATCTCAACAAGGCAAAACACGCCTTAAGATCGGTAAAGCCAAAAATGTGCTTTAAGACACCATAAAGATTGTATGACCTCAAATAGGATCCAAAGTGGATTCCTAAGTATTATAATGAAGCAAGGAACACAATAAAACCGTTGTCAAGGAGAACTAAGCTCAGGAACACCCTGTGACACAAAAATGTGCGCTAAAACTCTTTAAACCACGTTTTCGTGAGATTGCCTTTTAAATTGATTTTTAATGGGCTTAAAAATTATAATTATCCTTAAATATGATATTTTATCATATTGTATCATATTAGGAATTTAATTCCAGAAATTTACGAATTTTTACAAATTAATATTAAAATATTAATAAAACCCTAAAGTGGGGCCCGCATGAGTCAATATTGACCAAGTATGGTCAATGGTCAATTAAATGACCCATTTAACCCCTTGGAAATCGGCTGGCAAGAGGGAGGAGACAGCCTACAATCATTATGGGACAAACTATACCTAATACCAATTACTTTTGAAAATTAAGTTACTTTTTCAATTATTTCAAAACTTACCCATTCCTTCCTTCCTCCTTGTCCGATTCCAGCCCTGTCAACCGAGCTCTCCCTTCCTCTCAAGCTCTCAAAGCTTGCTCTTGAACATGGAAGGCAAACCTAGCTCTTAAGTCCTTAAGGTAAGTGTTTTAATGTCATTTTTAGCCCTTTTTCTTCATCTCTTCACTACCAACACCTAAATTTCGTGGCTCATCAATTCCTATGGCTTATTCTCAGTGTTCTAAGGTTAGAACAAGAGCTAAACTCGGTTGAGACCAGTAGAGGGACCAAGGTTGTTCAAATCTACATTTTAAGGTAAAAATGTGCTTTAAGCTCATAACTTTTGATTCCCTTCGAGTTTGGCTGTGAAACTTTGGACATAGCCTCATATTCTTCTCCTTTTCATGTGGAATCTGTTGGTTAGCCATTTGGAGCAAGGGTGGCCGAGATCCAAGAGAAATACTCTCTTTTAAGGCATTTTTCCAAGGTAAAACCTAATAACAAGGTAGTATTTCGAGATCTAATTATTTCCTATGTCAATATGGTGGATCTAACACCTTGTGGTGTGTTTGGTTCAGGTCGAAAATACCTAGAACTTCCCTTGCATTTTTAAGGTGATTTTTGCCTTAAATCTTACACTAATTATCCCTTATGGTTAAGCTCAAGCTTGGAGGGTAACCATATCTTGTTTTTGTGTATTAAACATGTCTAAATCAAGTGGTGATTTTTCCTACAAGTGGCCGAAAGCATACAAGGCTTAATCAAGGTATAAACACCTTAAACTTATGGTTTTTGTAATTTTTAAGCATATACATATATATGGCCGAGAGTGAATATATATATATATAGGTCATATTGACCTAAAAATGGAAAAAATGGCTAAGATAAATTAAGCTAGTCATTTAAGGGATTTAATTAACATGATGGTCAAATTATGACATTATGTGGAAAAATAATTAAACCTAAGTGAGGCCGAATATATATGCTATATTTTGAGACATTTATTGTGTAATTTATTTTGCAAGTTCAAGGTTGTAATAAGGCCATGTCATTAGGCCATTTTATTTTAAGTTTATAAGCTTATTTAGTTTTATTTATGCTTATAATTAAAATTGGGGCCAATTCGTAATTACTAGGAATTTAGAAAGCTGTGGGCTTAATTTAGAGCAATTTAGGCTTTTTAAATAAATTTAATAAAAATTATAACATTTTATAAAGTTTTGGGTCAAAACTGTAAAAATAGAAAAGTATGGGGTATTGTTGGTAATTACCGAAAGTTTGAGTCCCAATTGGTATTAGAAGTCAAAGTTGACTATATAGGAGACTTTGACCAACTTTGGAGAATTTTAGAAATTAAAATACTACCTTATAATAAGATACTTACTAAATTATAAAAGATTTATAAGACTTGGGGTGGTATTGTGATTTCCGAAAACTTGGGGGTACTAAAAGGAGTTTAGTACAAACCTTAGGTTATTAGGAATTTTTAGGAATTGATTTGGTTAAATTTGGAGTTAATATGAATTAAATAAGTATAATATAAGGTATTTCATAATATTGTTACAAATGGGTAACATATGTGGTAAAATCGAGATTTAGAGAAAGTATAAGGTTAGGAATAAGGTTTATAACCTTTTGGTATAGTTTGGTGATTTTTGGAATTATATACAAGGTTTTATAAGGACATATGTATAATATATGATTTTAATGGAATTAGGAAACTATATGTTATAAAGAGGGGAAATTGGTGAATATAGAAAGTTAAGTGGTGGAAAAATAATTTAAATAGACCATGGGGTCTGTTCGGTTATTTTGAGAAAATATAACCATGGGTTATAAGTATATTAAGGAATAAGGATTATAATATAAGGTATATACTATAAGTGTAACAAGGAAATATAATTTGGGGTTGAGTTGTAAATTATGGAAGTTTTGGTGGGAATTAATTAATACCGAGAGTTTTAAGGGCTGTTTGGTATTTATTAACAATATATAACTATAAGTTATAATTGTTTTAATGACATAGTTGTCAAAATATATTTATATAACTATAATATAACATGGTATAAATTATGTGGAGGATTTTGTAAATAATTAAGGAACATAGGTGCTGTTCGGAAATATTAATATTTTTGAATGAACTTTATAATATGGTTTTAATGTTATAAGAATTATAACATTTGTAATATAAGAGGTATTCATTAAAAAGGATGAATATATATTATAAGAATTGCCATATAAGAAATAGTTCCATAAATGCATACACATAAATAAATATGTGTGTGGTGGAAAATATAATATGGTTTAATGACCATATATTTTCATAATTAAAATGACATATGATAAAGGGAAAAGAATTACAAACATTGGATATGGAATGTTAGGACTGTACATGTGATAATAAGGATTGATAATGCAAAGTATTGTTTACCACATTGAATTTGGAAAAAGAGAAAAAAAAAGAGAGAAACAAACCTTAGAAAAATAAATACTAAGGTGAAATGTATGGTGTATGACAAGAATCATACATACAATATAGAAACAAGCTATATGATGTACAAACATACATTAGGTTACATGCGATAACAAAAGCTCAACTATAAAGTATATTAATATACGAGACAAGACTACGCTTGTAATATAACACTTTTCCAATCTCGAGTTAAACCTAAAACCCGACAAACATTGACAGTTAATAACGGGGGTTAACCGGGAGGTATTAGTGACGGTAGGGTCGTAGAATTTTGTGTTGTTATACAGTATGCTAATCAGTAGCATTATGTATTGTATAGACTGTTAGAGACGATGCGGAGCATAGGATCTTGCTGATTCATACTCCACCGTAATACTCTCAGGGTGAACGGTATGTTATTTATGTGGCTTGATTGTCTCTGAGGATTTCCTCAGTTCAGACATTGTGTGAAAATCTGTGATAAGATTGAATGTCTGCTTGTGTGAATTAATATGCTTGAGTTGTGTATTAATGCTGCCTTATTATTACTGTTGTGCGATAACAGTACCGTTCGTATATATGAACATATTATAAAACGAACTAGCGGCAATGATGCTATCTTATATGTGTAATATAAGGAACGTAAGTAAAACGTTGTAGCATTAGGATAATAAGATATATAAAATATCTGAGACTTATATACGGAGCATTGCCTCTTTAACGCCGCTCTCGTATCTAGCACTGGATCCCGAGTCGACATACTCAGGATTGGACTACAACCTTGGTCTGCTGTGTTAGAAAAAAAAAGAATAGTAAAGCGATGCGATGGTATAGATAAGTTTATCAAGGATGTGGCTCTTGCTGTGAACTGTGATCCATTAACGATACTAGGACACCGTGTGGTAGCCGTAAGTATCTGGATAAATTTCCAACGAACTACAGATTGTTCGTAGGACGGAGACTCTACCGCTGGAGTGGCTATTGCCGTGGGTGACCCGCCATAAGAGATGGGTAACTTAGAGACACGTCGTTCTAACGAGACGTTGTCATTAGACATGATTGAACAATTACGAACGACTATATTAACTCGTACATTAGGCGAACATTATTTGGGCTTGCATGCCAAAGACGAGAGTTCATACTCGTTTATAATTCTCGTCACTTCGCCTTGTTGTTCATTGGTTATGCTTTGTGGTCATGTGTGGTATGTTGGTGGATTTGTTTGAACAAGCCATTGTGCTCATATTGTGTGTTGTGAACTGGTTGTGTCGAGTCACCGTACTCATGTGTGGATTGTGGTTGGGTGTCTGGTCGAGTGAGTCGCCGAATTCAATTATGAATTATTAAGTGTTTGTTGGAGTGGAGTCTCTGTACTCATATAAGCGCTGTAAATGCTTTCAGTGGTTTATTACGATGCGATGTGTGAAGCCGGGGGCTTGTTTGTTATTTGAGATTACTGCAATATATATTGTTGCTTTACAGTTTCAACATTGAACTATTTGTATGGAAACGAATTGCATACTCTCGACCAAATAACTGAATGGTCCGAGGGTGCATGACAGTCAGGTAATAACATACTCAGCAGGGGCTGATTCCATACCACAAACTACCATTTTTGCAGGTATGCAACTTCCGGTGTCGGCAAAGAGAGTGACGCGCTGGGTAGTTTGATTACAGTTATTTAAACATGCACTGTTGCATTTTAATACGAACCTAGAAATATGTATAGGTTTTGGATACGTAGAAAGCTCACTGTGAATGTATTTTATATTGGTTTCGGGAGTTTAGATCTATCTCTTGTTGTCACTGCGAGAAAATGTTTCGTATTTAAGAGCTTATCAGGAAGCACGTTATTACTCGTATGGGCGAGCAGGAACGGTGACCAGTAGGCAATTGTTGAGATTACCGCTGCGATTATATTGTTAAGTAAGATGATTAGGAGCCGAATAGAGTAGGGGTGTTACAGTGTTAGTGGAAACGTTTATAAGTTATCATGGATACATAAAAACCAAAGTTAAATGAATATATAAGATAGACTTTAACAACTCAGTATATCGTTTCCAAACGTTTTTAGCCTTCAGGTTCATCAATCAGTGAAATACCACAAACCTTGGTATGTTGTTTAAAGGATAAACTATGGTATATTAAGGCTAAAAAGTGCCTTAGAAACATTAGTAAACAATTAAAACCATAGAAAACATAAATACCTTAAAGACAATATTGGCGAAAATGCGCTCTAAGCTTGGGATAAGCTTGGTTAAGACCTAATAAGCTTACCAAGACCTTATTTACATCTTAATGGACATATTAAACCAATTACCCAAGAAAACCAAGCTTGAAAACAAGTTAAAACACAAAATGTGCTTTAAGGAGTCTTAAAGCACATTTTTGAAAAATTGTCTTGTAAATGGGTTTTGAATGGCTAAATGTCCATCATTACTCTTTAATTAACATGTGTACTACTTAGTATCACATTAGGAAGTCTAAAACAATGAGAAATCAAAAATTTCACAAATATGTGCCTTGGTTAGTGAATAGTAACCAA
>CM041777.1:345827719-345919634 GCA_023374045.1 Limonium bicolor
ACCACCATTCTCTTAGTCTCATCAAGCTCTTCAACTCTATTTTTCAAAGTTCCAAACCACCTTTTCAGTGCCAAGAGAAACACCATGGAGGAGCTTGAGCTTATATTTTTATGCCTTGTTGATCACCTTGGCTTCAAGGTAAGGAAAAACCAAAGAAAACTCATTTCCTTCATTTTCTAGTGATGGCCGAAAATCACCATTGATTGTGTCATTCTTTTCCTTGTTTTAGCTTCATTCAAATCTTCTAAGGCTAGGTGGAGTCCTCTCTTGTTACTCATTCAAACTCTCTTCCATTTCCAGGTTTAAACAATTCATCTTAAAGTTTTAAGACAATATTAAATTAGGCTTTATAAATGTGTTTAAGCATAAAGCTTGAATACTCATTACCTTGCTTGTATATTGATTAGAAAGTTGACAAGCAACCAAGTTCCTTGCTAATTTCGGTTCAAGAAAACAAGGAAATAAACTTTGGAGGAAAAGAGGTTTTAAATGTGCTAACCTAATGTAGTTTAATGCATTAGGAAAAATGAGCTTATGTTGCTTATTAAAACTACTTAAGAAGCTAATGGTAAATGAGTTAGTAAATGCTCTCAAAGAGATTATTAAGGGTATATGTGTTGTTGTATGTATTTGCAGGTCAAAGGCAAATATAATGTGGGAAATTCAGTGTTTATGGTTTATGCAATTTAAGGGCCTAAGAGCCATGCTATTTAAGGGCCTAAGAGCCAAGCAATTTAAATTATGCACTATATTGTGATGTAGTGTAATTGAGTGAAGTTTTGTGTGTGAGAATGTTCTTGATGGATTTAAGTGTTCTTGGATGTTTAATGGTGAAAACAATGTGTTTTAGTGTAACAATGTGCTAGTGGAACCCATGTCAAAATATGGTTCTTGTATAAGGAGTTTTAAATGTTTGAATGAGATTGGTGAACTAGGAAGTGCTAGGAATGACTAAGTGTTCTACTAATGAAAGAAGATGATTTAGAATCAAATGAGTGTTTTGGGATACACCAAAGATAAGGAGAAAAATATTGTCTTGTGAGAGGAGGAGGTATAAACTTGTGGAGAAAATAAAGGAGTTTTGGTTAGTGAGAAAAGATGCTTGGGAGATGATGTTGTAGTGGTGAGAAAAACATTTTGGCATAGAGGTTATCATAGGTATGCAACACCACTTGGAAACCTAATGAAAAAACATCACAGTGTTAGCATTTTTACAAGAAAATGTGTAAAGGCCAAAGTGGGTTTTGATGAATGATTTAAGGAGTTTAGTGCATGGTTAAAGGTGTGTTTGAAGTGCCAAATGGGGTTAGAACATACTAGGATATATAAGGTGAAGTTTGGAGTCAAATGGACAATTAAAAGAAAAGGTCTGGAGCAGACCGACCTTGGGGACCGGACTTGCAAGGTCGGTCGAGCCTAGTTTACCCAGCCAGAATACTCTCTGGAATGGACTGACCTTGGGGACCGGACTTACAAGGTCGGTCGGTCGGGTTAGAATTTTGTGTACAGTTTAAGTCTCTGGAATGGACCGACCTTGTGGAACGAACTTGCAAGGTCGGTCGGAGAGAATATTGTGACGATAATATGTTCTGGAATGGACCGACCTTGGATAAGGTCGGTCGGTAAGGTCGGTCGGACCAAAATTATAAAAAAAAACAAACAAAGAGTGGCTTAAGTAGTTAACCCTAGGGGGTGTAATGAAGATAATCAAGGGTATGTTTAAGCATAAAAACATGTTATACAAACATGTAAAATACTAAGTAACTCGGAAGTTAAATAAGTTAATTAACCGACATTATCAATTATGTTTAGGAACAACGTACGGTGGAACACAAAAGCGGCAAGGACCAAGGTATGGTTTTCTTGCAGTCTGTTGCCTACCGGTTTACACCGGCTTGTGTGTTGTTTGTTTTTCTGTGTGTTTATGACCTTGTAAAACTTAAATCATGAAATGAGTTTACAGTTGTTAATATTATTATTATGTTGGTGTGTTATGTCTCATTTCCCTTGTGTATGTCTAACTAGACCTAAAATACTTGCTTGTGTGTTAACTTAGTAGTTTCAATAATGGGACTTCTAACAAGTACTAACGGGGAAAGAGAGGAGTCCGGTCATTCCGGCCACGCATGTGAGTATGGGAGTCGATGTCATAACCGGTTCGATTCTCTGTGTATGTTAAGGTTGTCTTCTCTTTTGGTTTTCAACCTTCCCTTTAGCTTAACCAAGGCTATTTTAGTGACTCACGTCGGGCCACAGGGGCATACTATGTTTGTTCGGTGTGCTTGGATCACTATATCCGACGCACCTTTGAGTTAAGTTAACAGTTCATCTAACAGGACGGTAACGTGTTATGTAACGAGCTTAGCATGAGTTTGGCAACAATCTCTAGGCTCTTCGGGTGAACTGACTATGTTTTGGTTTGATTCCCAAAGGGAACCGTACTTGATATGTTATGTGCTTATGTTGTGCTATGCAATATTTCTTGCTGTGCTTTTTATGATGTATGTTTAAAAATGAATGCCATGTTATTGTGACAAATAGTTGCGCGTATCCCGGTAGCCGATGGGCTGCGCGTTAACCATACCACCAAGGGTTGCTGACCCCCTCGGGGGCTCCATATTTATTTGCAGGATGAGGATCGAGGAAGCGGACTGGCTTTAGACCCTAGGTTGTTGAATACTCTTGATATATTTTGGTTGATAGGCCCGGGATGCGCCTATGCTCCCGTGGTGGTATATTTTGGATAATGAATACATTACAGTGACAGTTACAGTGAAGGTTGTAAATATAATACTCGGTATTGAAGTTTATGCATTATGGTTTTAGTTCTACGCTCGGGAGTCTGATCATCAGACCGGTACAAATTGTATGTATTCTGCCTAGTTAGCCACGTGGGTGGCTAACGGCGTGTAACACCAACCCGTTTAGTTATTGTTCTAGTTGTTATTTCCGCTGCGATTTCAGTTAATTGATAAGTGCTTAGTAGGGGTGTTACAAAAAGTGGTATCAGAGCGATACTTCGCTCTGATGACTAGATTACCGAGCTTAGGAATATACCGAGTTAGGAATTCTAGCTATAGATATCGTAGTGAGCTGTTATGGGAAGGTTAATCACTAACTAAGTGTGGAAATACCTTAAAGTTGGGGACACGTTGCGACCGTTGGAACCGATAAGTGTGCACGCATAATGCTAACGAATGTCCATGTGAATACAGATGTCAGGTAGACCACGCAGTGGAGGCCGCAGGCCCGGTGTTGGAGATACGGGAGACCAGGGCGAGAACACTATGGCACAGGTCATGGCGAGGTGAGGCAGTAGCAGCCGCCGTAGCCCAGATGGTTCCCTAGTTAGTGGCTGCGATGCAGCAGCAAGCAGCGGCAGCGAGGCGGTGCAGACCAACAAGGGCCACAACCGCAACCACAGCCGCGCGAGACCAACTGGGTCAAGGCGTTGGCAGACCTTAGACCACCATCGTTTAGTGGGGAGACCGACCCTCGTAAGCTGGAGGCTTACATCTTGAGCTGGAGACCGCCTACGAGACCTTGAATGTGCCTGCAGAAGTCAAGGTCCGTCTTGCCGCTTACTACCTGAAGGGTTCGGCACAGAGTTGGTGGAAGCTGGTACGGGAGGGCAGAGTTGCTGACCCTACCTTTCAGTGGAGGGAGTACACGACTCTACTGCGAGCCAAGTACTACCCGATACATGTGCAAGAGGCGAAGCGCCTTGAGCTGGACAGCCTGGGGCAGGGGGATAAGATGTCGGTGGACGAGTACTACACCGCCTTCATCGGCCTTATCAACCTGCTACCAAATCTGGGTTACTCAGACCGGATTCTGGTGAACCGTTTTTACAACGGACTCAGCTACCGCCTACGCTACGGCATGGGGCCAACCGGATATACTACTTTGCAGGTAATGGAACTACAGTGTGATGTGAATAAGTACGTATAATGTGTAAATGTGATTGTGAGTTTGGATTGCGGGGCATAACTAACACCCTAAATAACAGGAGTGCTATCATGCTGCTGCTATAGTAGAGATCACCGTCTGAGGTCTGAGGGACGAGGAGAATGCGCATAAGCGCAAGGCTGCGAGCGAGGGTCAGGTTACCCAAGGGTATGGGGGAGGAAAGAAGAAGAAACCTTATCCCCAGACCTAGAAGGGCCAGCAACAGGGTGGCAAAGGCCAAGCCCAGACCACCACTGCTGAGGAGCCACTGCAGCTCACGTATGCCTATGCGGCAAAGCCCCTACGCTCTCACCTGCCTAAGGGTAACTACTGAATCCGTGTACCAAGTTTAAATGTGTATTGATATGTTGCGAAGTGTGTACTGATAGTGTAATGTTATAGCAGCCAGCACAGGCTCTGGACCAGAGCGCCACTACTACTGTAAGTGGTGCAACGGAGACCACCCCGGCAAGGACTGCAAGGGAAATGATGTGCAGTGTCGTTACTGCCAGAAAATGGGGCACAGTGACTTCGAGTGCTACCAGAACCCCAACGGCAGGAACTACAGGCCTAAGGGGCAATGGAAGGGTAAGGCTGCCGCGACCACTGAGGGCCCGAAGGTGACTCATCAGCCATCCTCAGCTCAGGGAAACACTGATTCCCAGAAGGGAAAAGAGTCGGGATCTCGCAAGGCCGCCTTGCATGTGGTGGACCGGTCTGAGGCACCAGGACCCTCTTCTAGACCAGGTACCACTTAAATCGTTGAGTAAAATAAGTGATTACATATCGCATTTCATGCATGTGTGTTAGTGAGTCTAAATGTACAACCACACAAGTAATGAGCTAAAGTATAATATGAAAGTCACCTAAATTAAGTAATTTAAGACTTAGGAACCTTCAATATCTGTTATCCAATCCCGCCCACACCGAACCCCGAAGAGACAACCATCAGCATCACCGAATTCCCGATGGAGCAATGTCAGATTATCCAACCAGGTATGGTACTCTTAAAAGGATATCTGACACCCGAAGCACAAATCCACATCATCAGACGATGCAATGAACTAGGAGCAGCACCTGGAGGTTTCTACACACCTGAATACCCGAGCGGATCAAAGATGTAGTTGAAGATGATGTGCATGGGTAAGGACTGGAACCCTTACACCAAGACATATCAGGATGTACGAGCTGAAGATGGAGCAATTGTACCAAAAATACCTGAGGAGTTCCTTGTGGTCGTTAACCACATCGTGGGAATTGCTCAGCAAGTTGAATCGGATCCAATTCCGAGTGTTAGAGCAGATTTGTGTATTGTGAACTTCTACCAGAAAGGTGGACGGTTAGGTCTACACCAAGATAAGGACGAAACACCCGAGTCTCTGAGTAAGGGAGTACTCGTGGTGTCTTGGTCCATTGGTGATACCGCAGTGTTTGTGTATGGCGAGCAGAAGCATGCTGATCTAGCAAAGAAGTTAGTGTTGAAGTCGAGATATGTATTGGTCATGGGTGGGCAGTCAAGGATGTTATATCACGGTATCAAGAAGATCAAACTGAATACCGCACCTTCGACGATAGTCAATGCCACACACATGAAGCCAGGACGTTTAAATTTAACATTTCGGCAGTTTTAAGCCTTGTGTAACCATGTAATCGGTGAAGCCAGTTGTATGTTAAGGATGTTATGCATATGTTAAATATATTGACAGTGTGAACCGACCTATGGTGTAAAGAGGGTGTTAATGAATAAAGAGACGTTGTTTTGGAGTATATCAACCGTGTTGTTACTGTGTACTTATGAGTTTGTGAACTGTATTAGGCTGTGCACTCGGAAAGGGAGGTATACTGGGAGTGTGTAATGAGGCTAAAGCCGGCAAGAGCGGCACCATCCTCACCGGTACCTTTCCAGTCAATGGCGTGGACACGTCGATCTTGTTCGACTCTGGAGCCTCACATACGTTTGTTTCGCTTTCATTTGTGAAGAGGCTAGGGTTAGACGGTGAAGAGATGCCTGACTTCCTAGTCACTCTCCCGTCAAGAGAACGGATCAAGTGTACCCGCTATTACCGAGGTGCTATTGTATGAATCAGAGATGAAGAGTTTCCGATTGACATGATAGAGTTCGACGGACTTAGGTTTGATGTTATTGTGGGGATGAACTGGTTGGAGCGGTACAAGGGTCGAATCCTATGTGCCGAGCATCGACTGCTTCTTCGGAGTCCGACTGGGGTTACTATTTCATACCGCTAGAGGCCCAGGGAGCCTTCGACTCAGCTTATCTCCACTATGTGTATGTACTGGGAGTTGCAAAAGGGGAGTGATGTATACCTCTGCTATGTCCAGGACATAGAGAGAGATCCAGAGTTTAGCCCAGATGTGCCGGTAGTGTCGGAGTTTCCTGATGTTTTTCCTAAGGAACTGCCGGGCATGCCGCCAGCACGGGAAGTTGAGTTTGAGATTGAATTGGTGCCGGGAACCGGACCAATAGCGAAGGCGCCCTACCGTATGGCTCCAGCTGAAATGACAGAGCTCAAGGAGCAGCTAAGAGACCTACTCGACAAGGGATTTATTCGCCCGAGTGTTTCACTATGGGGAGCGCCGGTCCTCTTCATGAAGAAGAAGGACGGTAGTCTCCGCCTCTGCATCGACTATAGAGAGCTGAATGCAGTTACGGTGAAGAACCGTTATCCTTTACCCCGCATTGACGACCTATTTGACCAGTTGAAAGGAGCATCAGTATTCTCCAAGATCGACTTACGATCCGGCCACCATCAGATAGCTATTCGAGAGGGTGACATTGAGAAGACCGCTTTCAGAACCAGATAAGGTCACTATGAGTTTACGGTTATGCCGTTTGGTTTTTCCAATGCACCAGTCAAGTTTATGGACTTAATGAACCGCTTGTTCCAGGATCAGTTGGACAAGTCAGTGGTAGTCTTCATCGACGATATACTTGTATATTCGAAATCGAAGGGTGAGCACGAAAGCCACCTGAGAAATGTGTTGCAAACGTTGAGAAAGAATCAGTTGTATGCTAAATTTTCTAGGTGTGAGTTCTGGTTGAACCAAGTTTCCTTCCTTGGTCATGTGATTTCTGAGGCCGGGATCGCTGTCGATCCGGCAAAGATAGATGCAGTGCGCACCTGGCCTAGGCTGAAGACAGTTACCGACATCAGGAGCTTCCTCGGTCTGGCAGGATATTACCGGAGATTTGTGAAGGACTTCTCTAGTGTCTCGAAGCCGATGACTTCCTTAATGAAGAAGGATGCACCATTCGAGTGGACAGACGACTGCGAGAGTTCTTTTTAGAGTCTCAAGGATGCTCTGACATCTGCACCAGTCCTGACTATACCAGACGGTCCAGATGGTTTTGAGGTCTATTGCGATGCATCAGGAAGAGGTATGGGATGTGTGTTGATGCAACACGGGAAGGTCGTAGCATACGCCTCCCGACAGCTGAAGAAGCATGAAGAAAAACTACCCTACCCACGACTTGGAACTGGGTGCCATTGTCTTCGCTTTGAAGAAAGAGTTAAACATGAGGCAAAGAAGGTGGGTCGAGTTCTTAAACGACTACGACATCGATTTACAGTACAAGGAGGGTAAAGCAAATGTAGTAGCTGACGCACTGAGTCACCGAGCACACTCTTTCCATTCGCTAGTCTCTCATACTAGCTTGGTTGAAGAGGTGTGGAGTGCTCAGATGTCGGATCAGAATATGATGGAGATCAGGCAGAAACTTATTGATGGCACATTCGAGGGTCAGAAGTAAGACTTCTGACTCCACGATGATGACCTGATTAGGCTTAATGGTCGGCTGTGTATTCCGAGGAGTAGCGCTGAGCTGAAGGAGCGCATACTGAGTGAATCCCATTGTTCCACTACTTCGATTCACCCAGTAGCTTCAAAGATGTATAAGGACATGAAACAATATTTCTGGTGGACTGGCATGAAGAAAGATGTGAATGATTATGTGTTGAGATGTCTCACTTGTCAGAAGGTCAAGTTTGAGCACTGATGGCCTGGCGGTATGGTGCAGCCAATGCCATTGCCGGAGTGGAAGTTCCATGACATTTCTATGGACTTTGTAGTAGGGCTTCCGCCTACAAGGGGAGGTTTGAATATGATTTGGGTTGTTGTTGACCGATTGACCAAGGTGGCCCGATTCATTCCAATGAAGGACACTTGGAAAGTGGCGAAGCTAGCAGAGCTCTTCGACCGAGAGATTGTAAGACATCACACTTGGGGGTACCGAAAACGATTGTATCTGACAGAGATACCAGATTCCTCTCGAGGTACTGGAAATCCACACGGGAAGCTTTGGGTACCGAGCTGAAGCTGAGTACGGCGTTCCACCCACAGACCGATGCTCAGAGTGAGTGCAACCATCCAGACGCTTAAAGTTATGTTACGTGCATGACACTTGACTTTCGATGACCATGCTGGATTGAAGCAAGCAGAAGTACGCCAGATTCGGGCTAACATGAAGGCAGCTCAGGATAGGCAGAAATCATACGCCGACGTGCGGAGACGTGACCTGGAGTTCGCCGTGGGCGACCAGGTATTTCTCAGAGTATCCCCCATGAAGGGAGTGTTTCGTTTTGGCCAGAAAGGAAAGTTGAGCCCAAAATATGTGGGACCTTATGTTGTGACGAAGCGGATTGGCCCGGTAGCTTACAGGCTTGATTTACCTGCTGAGCTGGGCAAGGTACACGATGTATTTCATGTGTCCCAATTGAAGAAATATATGTCTCATCCGTCTCATGTACTTCAGCCCGAAAGGCTAACCTTAGAGCCGACCATGCGATCAGTGGAGACTCCCATACAGATTCTGGACACTAAGACTCGAGACACTCGCCATAAGTCTGTGAGACTGGTGAAGATCCTCTGGTCTAACCAGGACGTCGAGGAGGCCACTTGGGAGCTGGAAGATAAGATGAAGGTGAAGTACCCGTCGTTGTTTACTTCTTAGTGTTTATATGTATAGGGTACGGGGCGTACCCCTATTTTAAGGGGGGTAGAGCCGTTTCGGTTATGTGTGTACGACATGTATTTAAATACATTGTCTATGTTATGTTGTTGTGTTGTTATGTTACAGACCGTTGTGTTTGTAGGATGTTATGTTGTTTGGGCCTTGTGTCCGATGTTATGTGAATATGTTTGTTGTGGAGTTATTGTCTTATAAGTATTCCCCGTGTTCTAATATTAAAGATATGTGGGAAGTGTGAACTTTGGGGACAAAGTTCTTTTAAGGGGGGTAGATTGAAATACCCAAACCTTGGTATGTTGTTTAAAGGATAAACTAGGGTATATTAAGGCTAAAAAGTTCCTTAGAAACATTAGTGAACAATTTAAACCATAGAAAACACAAATAAATACCTTAAAGACAATATGGGCGAAAAGATGCTCTAAGCTTGGGATAAGCTTGGTTAAGACCTAATAAGCTTACCAAGACCTTATTTACATCTTAATGGACATATTAAACCAATTACCCAAGAAAACCAAGCTTGAAAACAAGTTAAAACACAAAATGTGTTTAAGGAGTCTTAAAGCACATTTGAAAAATTGTCTTGTAAATGGGTTTTGAATGGCTAAATGTCCATCATTACTCTTTAATTAACATGTGTACTACTTAGTATCACATTAGGAAGTCTAAAACAATGAGAAATCAAAAATCTCACAAATATGTGCCTTGGTTAGTGAATAGTAACCAAATAGTGTTAATTTAAGACATTAGTCAATATAAGTGATTTAGTTGGTCAACAAAGACCACCAAGGGCCTAAACTACTAAGGGGGGCGGTTTTCATGTGTGACTCACCACACTTAACCAATCAAATAAGCAAGAGAAGTTAATAAAGCAAAAGTACTATTTGCCTTTACATAAATATCTCTTAAAACTTAACCTCTCACTCACTTTCTTCACTTTCTTCATTTCCCTCTTGCATTCCCACCGTCTCAAACCCTTCTTCTTCCTTTCTCCATCAGCTAGCTATAGCTCACACACCATTCTCCATCTTTGAATCCTTGTAATTCCTAGCTCCATATACCAAATCAAATTCTAAGACCACCATTCTCTTAGTCTCATCAAGCTCTTCAACTCTATCTTTTCAAAGTTCCAAAACCACCATTTCAGTGCCAAGAAGAAACACCATGGTAGGAGCTTGAGCTTATATTTTTATGCCTTGTTGATCACCTTGGCTTCAAGGTAAGGAAAAACCAAAGAAAACTCCATTTCCTTCATTTTCTAGTGATGGCCGAAAATCACCATTGATCGTGTCATTCTTTTTCCTTGTTTTAGCTTCATTCAAATCTTCTAAGGGCTAGGTGGAGTCCTCTCTTGTTACTCATTCAAACTCTCTTCCATTTCCAAGGTAAAACAATCATCTTAAAGTTTTAAGACAATATGTAAATTAGGGTTTATAAATGTGTTTAAGCATAAAGCTTGAATACTCATAACCTTACTTGTATATTGATTAGAAAGTTGATAAGCAACCAAGTTCCTTGCTAATTTCGGTTCAAGAAAATAAGGAAAAGAAACTTTGGAGGAAAAGAGGTAAATGTGCTAACCTAATGTAGTTTAATGCATTAGGAAAAATGAGCTTATGTTGCTTATTAAAACTACTTAAGGAGCTAATGGTAAATGAGTTAGTAAATGCTCTCAAAGAGATTATTAAGGGCATATGTGTTGTTGTATGTATTTGCAGGTCAAAGGCAAATATAATGTGGGAAATTCAGTGTTTATGGTTTATGCAATTTAAGGGCCTAAGAGCCATGCTATTTAAGGGCCTAAGAGCCAAGCAATTTAAATTATGCACTATTTGTGATGTAGTGTAATTGAGTGAAGTTTTGTGTGTGAGAATGTTCTTGATGGATTTAAGTGTTCTTGGATGTTTAATGGTGAAAACAATGTGTTTTAGTGTAACAATGTGCTAGTGGAACCCATGTCAAAATATGGTTCTTGTAGAAGGAGTTTTAAATGTTTGAATGAGATTGGTGAACTAGGAAGTGCTAGGAATGACTAAGTGTTCTACTAATGAAAGAAGATGATTTAGGAATCAAATGAGTGTTTTGGGATACACCAAAGACAAGGAGAAAAATAATGTCTTGTGAGAGGAGGAGGTATAAACTTGTGGAGAAAATGAAGGAGTTTTGGATAGTGAGGAAATATGCTTAGGAGATGATGTTGTAGTGGTGAGAAAACATTTTGGCATAGAGGTTATCATAGGTATGAAACACCACTTGGAAACCTAGTGAAAAACATAACAAGTGTTAGCATTTTTACAAGAAAATGTGTAAAGGCCAAAGTGGATTTTGATGAATGATTTAAGGATTTTAGTGCATGGTTAAAGTTGTGTTTGAAGTGCCAAATGGGGTTAGAACATACTAGGATATATAAGGTGAAGTTTGGAGTCAAATGGACAATTAAAAGCAAAGGTCTGGAGCAGACCGACCATGGGGACCGGACTTGCAAGGTCGGTCGAGACCAGTTTACCCTGCCAGAATACTCTCTGGAATGGACCGACCTTGGGGACCGGACTTACAAGGTCAGTCGGGCTTGAATTCTGTGTACGGTTTAAGTCTCTGGAATGGACCGACCTTGTGGGCCGAACTTGCAAGGTCGGTCGGAGTAGAATATTGTGATGGTAATATGTTCTGGAATGGACCGACCTTGGATAAGGTCGGTCGATAAGGTCGGTCGGACCAAAACTTATAAAAAAAGAACAAACAAAGAGTGGCTTAAGTAGTTAACCCTAGGGGGTGTAATGAAGATAATCACGGGTATGTTTAAGCATAAAAACATGTTATACAAACATGTAAAATACTCAGTAACGGAAGTTAAATAAGTTAATTAACCGACATTATCAATTATGTTTAGGAACAACATACAGTGGAACACAAAAGCGGCAAGGACCAAGGTATGGTTTTCTTGCAGTCTGTTGCCTACCAGTTTACACCGGCTTGTGTGTTGTTTGTTTTTCTGTGTGTTTATGACCTTGTAAAACTTAAATCATGAAATGAGTTTACAGTTGTTAATATTATTATTATGTTGGTGAGTTATGTCTCATTTCTCTTGTGTATGTCTAACTAGACCTAAAACACTTGCTTGTGTGTTAACTTAGTAGTTTCAATAATGGGACTTATAACAAGTACTAACGGGGAAAGAGAGGAGTCCGGTCGTTCCGGCCACGCATGTGAGTATGGGAGTCGATGTCATAACCGGTTCGATTCTCTGTGTATGTTAAGGTTGTCTTCTCTTTTGGTTTTCAACCTTCCCTTTAGCTTAACCAAGGCTATTTTACTGACTCACGTCGGGCCATAGGGGCATACTATGTTTGTTCGGTGTGCTTGGATCACTATATCCGACGCACCTTTGAGTTAAGTTAACCGTTCGTCTAACAGGACGGTAACGAGTTATGTAACGAGCTTAGCATGAGTTTGGCAACAATCTCTAGGCTCTTCGGGTGAACTGACTATGTTTTGGTTCGATACCCAAAGGGAACCATACTTGTTATGTTATGTGCTTATGTTGTGCTATGCAATATTTCTTGCTATGCTTTTTATGATGTATGTTTAAAAATGAATGCCATGTTATCGTGACAAATAGTTGCGCGTATCCCGGTAGCTGACCCCCTCGGGGGCTCCATATTTATTTGCAGGATGAGGATCGATGAAGCGGACTGGCTTTAGACCCTAGGTTATTGAATACTTTTGATATATTTTGGTTGATAGGCCCGGGATGTGCCTGTGCTCCCGTGGCGGTATATTTTGGATAATGAATACATTACAGTGACAGTTACAGTGAAGGTTATAAATATAAATACTCGGTATTGACGTTTATGCATTATGGTTTTAGTTCTACGCTCGGGAGTCTGATAATCAGACCGGTACAAATTGTATGTATTCTGCCTAGTTAGCCACGTGGGTGGCTAACGGCGTGTAACACCAACCCGTTTAGTTATTGTTCTAGTTGTTATTTCCGCTGTGATTTCAGTTAATTGATAGGTGCGTAGTAGGGGTGTTACAATCATTCAACATATATAAACTGATAAATGCTAAGATTATATTCTTTACACAATGATTTGATGAGAGCGGCCAATGGAGTAAATATAAAACAATTAGTGTCATCTTTAATAGTGGTGGAAACGATTATATAAAAGATATGTTTTTAATCATGCATCAATGGAAACATTTATAAGTTATCATGAATACGTAAAAACAAAGGTTAATGAATATGTAAAATTGAATCCAACAACTTAGTTTACCATTTCCAAGCGTTTGTAGGCCATTTATCAACTAGTCAAGCTCTGTAAAATGATAAATCCTAAGAAATATTCTTATCTACTATAATTCGATAAGAACGGCCAAAAGAAAAAGATATATAACAGTTAGTGTCATATTTTTTTATAATATTAATGGAAACGATTATATTTTTAATTATTATTAACAATTATAAATTATTGTGGATACGTAAAAATCAAGGTTAATGAATACTTCAAAACGACTTCAACAACTCAGTTTATCGTTTCCAAATGTTTATTGCCTTCAGGTTTATCAATCAGTCAAGCTTTGTAAACTGATAAATGCTAAGAAAATATTCTTATACGCAATGATTCTATAAAAAGGACATGGGAAAAAAATACAAAAGTTCATGCATCTTGTTTAAATTAGTGATGAAAACAATTGTAGAAGGTTTTTTTATATGTTTTTAATCATCAGTGGAAACATTATCATTGATACGTAAAACCAAGATTAATGAATACATACTCCATCCTTTAAAGTTTATATGTTTTTGGATATCAAGATTAAGGTTAAAACTAAAGTTTAATTTTTAGTTCATATTTACTTGGTTACCTGAAAGAACGTCATATATCTGTGATTGACTAAATTCACTTTATATTTATCTTTATTTTGATTTATCTATTTTGTAAGCTAATTGTACTTTTATCTAAAATATATGATTTTAACACTTTGGCTCGTATTTTAATTTTAAGAAGACTTTTAAGTTTAATATTTTGAAATGAATTATGTGACACTTTTCAAATTTAGAAAAAGTTACACATTTAATTTTGTATTTTTGTATTAGTTTTAACGTTATTATAATAAAATCAAGGTTTTTATTTTTGAATTGATAGATACTTAATTTTTGTATAGATGTGTACAAGATAAATATTTATTACAGTAGAGAAAGTAATATTTAATTATCATATACGTGTATATAGTCAAATTTTTATATAATTAGACTATTTTATGACCATTATAAGCAACTATATTATTGAAGTATTGTAAAATAAAATAAAAAGTTATAAACAAACACTTACATTTATTTGTCTGTATAGTTGGTTGATAAAAGAAAGAAAAAGAAAAAAAAGTGAGTTGTAGGTGTAGTCCGTCAGCAAACAGTATCTCCAATGTGAGATTAAAATCTTCTATTGTCGTAGTGTTATCATCATTCATGTCGTATCATAGCCAACCGATGAAGGGGAATATGATTTGATCCTATATTTATTATTTTTTCCGTCACAGACGAAAACACAACATACGTCACAATACTCCCCCCGCATCGGTAATAGCCTAGTGATTCTTAACACAAAACGAGTTTCCTAAAGCAAAATATTACCACGGCCCTCACCTAATGGGCGATTTAGGACAAAAAAAGGCGTACAAAAACCTACCACAATGAACTTAGAATCTATGTCAGTCATTTTATTTATCTTACATTATCATATATTTAAGTAGAGATCGTACCAGATTACAGACATCAACAACAGGGATGCAAACTAGAAACAAATGCCCACGATGACAAGTAATATTTGCATCCTGATTCCATAGGGATGTTACATGAGTAGTTTCAGTGTCTTATTTAGAGCCTAATCGTAGTCGCCGATTAGAGGACTCATTCTTTCCAAAGATCACCCTAAGGCTTGAACTAGAGTTAGAGGAATTCCAACAAACTACCCTAGATATCTGAACAACAACAAAACCCAAAAGATTTTTCAAAACAAAGGAAAGAATAATCAACAAATCCAAAGACATTATTAGGTCGTAGCGGGATATTAGAAGACGTGAGTTTAGGCATAGAGAAGGAGAACTATACCATAATTCAAGGTTCCTTTGATGTAACGAAGTGCATGCATAGCCGCTTCCATATGAACATCACTTGGATGTTGCATGAACTGACTAAGCACCTGAACTGTGAAACTGATATCTGGTCTCGTATTAGTCAGATAATTAAGTTTGCCTACCAACCGTCTGTAAGATGTGGGATCCTTCAAGGGTGTCCCATCAGTAACACGTAATTGTTTGCCCGTGACCATGGGCCCTTTCGCAGTTCTTGCATCGGAACTTGTATATTCTTCCAAAAATTCAAGACAGAATTTTCGTTGTGAAAGAATATACCCTTGATTGTATGGAAGAAAACTCTATCCCAAGGAAATAACGCAGTGTTCTAGATCTTTGATGCGGAAATTGAGATCTAGAGCACGCTTAATTCCATCAATTTCTTGTTGACAAGCACCAACAATCAACATGTCATCAACATTGACCGCAACGAACATTTTACCCCGTGCAGTTTCTTTATGAAAAAGAGAGTAATCATTCTTGGATTGAGTAAAATCAAGGGTGTGAAGAAAACTGGCTAGTTTAGAAAACCATTGTCTGGAGGCTTGCTTAAGACCATACAATGATCTTCTCAACCGGCATGCTTTATTGTCCCTGTGACCTCAAGGCCTGGTGGTAACCGCATGTAGACTTCCTCATCAAGGTCTCCATGAAGAAACACATTATTAACGTCAAGTTGGTTGATAATCCATCCTTTGTTAAGTGCAACAACAATGAGAGATCATATTGTTGTTAACTTGACCACTGGTGAGAAAGTCTCATGATAATCTAGACCGTGTCGTTGAGTGAACCCCTTCGCTACCAACCGGGCTTTGTACCGCTCTAACGTCCCATCCGACTTGAGTTTGACTTTGTAGACCCATTTGCACCCAATAACCTTCTTCCCTCGGGGAAGTGTCACAATATCCCATGTATCGTTCTCTTCTAATGCTCGTAGTTCTTGTTGCATGGCTGTCCGCCAGTGTTCTTGCAAGACAGCGGACTGATAATTGTGGGGCTCATGCAAATCGGTACTAGACCGATCAATAGATGTGGAAGAAAGGAGAGCCACAGATCTGATGGGTGTAGTCTCTGTTAAGCTCACACAGTGCGCAAGAGTGGTATTAGGAATAACCGTTGATCCATACACCCTCTCATCTAAGATTTGTTGGAAACAAGTATTACACACATAGTCATCCAAGTAACTTGGCTTGCTGGTCACCCTACTTGAACGTCGCAAATCTGTTTGATTGGTGTCGTCTGCAGGTAAAGGAGGAGAAGAATCAGGCTGACTTGTGCGGAACAAAGGTTCTTCATCTGCTAACATAGGAGAGAGAGCATTCTGTTGTTCTAAAAAGTTAGGACTTTGATATTGCTGCATGTCTGATGTGTGGAAAGGAAAAGTATGAATATGAAACTTAACATCCCTGCAAACCTCAACCATGCGACTCTCTAAACTCATCACCTTATATCCTTTCTTTCGTGGATCGTCTCCCAGATATATGCAAGCTTCTCCTCGTGGATCAAATTTCCCTCCTTTTGGACCAACAACTGTCTTGTAACATAAACAACCAAAAGGCTTGATCTCACTATACAAAGGCTTGGTACCAAACAAACTCTCATATGGAGTTTTGCCATTCAACGCCTTGGTAGGTAAACGGTTGATAATAAAGGTCGCATGTAATATACATTCTCCCCAATATTCAAGTGGAACATTAGATTGAAAAAATACCGCTCTAGCCGTTTCCAAAAGATATTTATGTTTCCGTTCGACTATGGCATTTTGTTGTAGCGTATAAGGACATGTTGTTTGATGCACTATCCCTTGTTGCGCAAAGTAACTTTTTCCTTCATTCGAACTTCCCAGTTCTTTGGCATTATCTGTTCTTACCACCTTAACCTTTGCTTCAAACTGTCTTTCTACCATGCGAATAAAATTGACAATCGTTTCCCAAGCATGTCCTTTCTGTTTAATGAGCGTAACCCAAGTAGTACGTGTAAAGTCGTCGACGAAGCAAACAAAATATTTGAACCCGTTGTAAGTGTCTGTACCAAACGGCCCCCAAACATCAATATGTATCATCTCGAATGCTTTCTTGGTTTTGCTTGTAGAATTGCTAAAAGGTAACCGTTGTGCTCTTGACTTGTAACAAACATCACAAGCATAGTTTGAAGAAAAATCTATTTCTTTTATTATGCCAAGAGTTACAAGTTTTCGTAAAGGGACATGCCCTAACTTGATATGCATTTCTAAAGCTTTCGAACTAATTCCACCGTTCTCCTGATTGGGATGGCCCAATTGATGTCACCGGCCCGTACCGCTACCACTTTCTTCTAAACCCGTCTCTGTTCTAATAACTGGACAAGCGCAGCCCAAAACCTGGCTGGCCCAACTCGCGAATCTATTAGTGTCTAGAACGTACAGGTTATCTCTGGCATCTCCAACCTTGTTATTCTGGTCTGCGGTATGGCCCTGAATGTAGCAACCATTGCAATCAAAAATCAGTGAGCAGCAGAATTGCTTCACGAGCTTCGTTACGGAGACGAGATTAAACATGAAATTAGGGTATACATTACTTCCTTCAACCTCGCATTATTCCCCAGCCTTACATCTCCAACAAGATTAACGATTTGCGGACTCCCATCTGGTAATATCACCGTTCTTTCTTTCTCCAATCGTCTCCAATTTCGAACATGCAATAGGCTCCCGACATGTGATCGGTAGCTCCGGAGTCAATTAACCATTGTCCGGCGAAGGTATCACTAGAACGACTACTCATTAAACAGAATTTGTTGCTAATGCAAAAGGTACCATTACCTGAAAAATTGCAGTAGTCGATTCCCTCTGTGTTAGTTTCTATGTTTTTGCTCCGCAAAAGCTCTGGATCTGCTGTAATTGTCTCGGAGTTAAACCTTCTCCTTGCTCTTCTTTGTTGCTACTTTGTGCTGGTTCTGTAACTGAGTTGGCATACGCCTTCTTTCTCCGGGCTAATACTTTGTCGCGCCCATGGATCTCGTAACAATCAGCGACTGTATGACCCGATTTTTTACAATGGGTGCAAATTTGTCTCTGGTAGCACTCCTCGTAGCTATGCCCTAACGTTTTACAGTGAGAACACATGACCTTCTTCTTGTCGAACCTTCTAGGGTTCCTGGTATTGTTGCCTCCTGAAACTGTTTGGCTTGAAAAGGACATAGCATCTTCGTTCTGGTAATTATCTCCCTGCTGTTCTTCTTCTTGAATAATCAGCGAGAATGCTTTCTCGAGGGACGGTATTTCTTTCATGGCTAGTATTTGTCCTCTGATGGACAAATACTTTCGATTAAGCCCCATAAGAAAGTGAATGAGTTTGCCTTGTTCGCTTCGTTTCTTGTAAGCTTCTCTGGCACCGCAGCTGCAACCAGAGCAAGAACACCTGGGCGGAGGACAGGCTAAGTCTACTTCTCCCCATGCTTTCTTCAATTTCGTATAATAGCTTTCGACACTTTCCTCTCCTTGCTTGATATCTGATAACTCTCACTGCAGGTTATGAATAATTGCAAGATTGGTGTGCTCGTATTGTTTAATCAAGGAATCCCAAAGTTCCTTTGGATCGTACAGAAGCATAACCTTCTGCAATATTGGAAGAGAGGGAAGTCTTCAACCAGGACAACACAAGAGAAGTCGATCTTTCCCAAGCGCTCCGCCGAATGACATCCGACTCATCAGGTTTGTCTATTTTCCCAAGACAAACCCATACTTATTTTTAACCTTCAAAGGCAGTTATCATATCCGATTTCCATCCTTGAAAACCTCTGCCATCAAACTTTGTCACCAGGTTTAGCCCTGGATTCTCTGCTGAATGAACGTAAATAGGATCATTTACGTCAATAACAGAACTGGATGTACCAGAACCAGAATTGGGCGTGGCTTCTTTCTTGCCTTTGTCTGCATCACCCGCCATGCTTGGAAGAAGCAAGAAACGTCAAAGACCCTAAGCTCTTGATACCATATTAGAAGACGTGAGTTTAGGCATAGAGAAGGAGTTTGAGAGTAATGTAATTGCTTATTGTATTTGTAATTCAATATGTACAAAACCTAATGACCGTAAGTTGTATATATAATGTTTGCTACCAAATCTCTATCTGTAAAAGATAAATACATATGATATGGATAAAATCTAAACTAACTAGATTATCTCTAGTATTTTCTAATAAATGAAATATGGGCTTAAGTATTATTGGTGGGCTGACAACTAGCCCAATACGGGAGGTTCCAAGGATAACACATCGGTCCAAGGAACCTTGTCATGCAAGATCATTTATTCTGGCAACCCCCTTGGTTCGGGGTTGCTCGTGCTGATATAGGAATGGGTTGGGTGGTAAAAGATTTCCAGAAGGATCACCTGGCTCCTTGTTATAGACAAGCTCTACAGTTACCTCAGGGTTGGTTGCTCATTAGACAACCCTCTTTTGAGACATTCAAAGCTTGAAGTTGTAATGAAATTTTGAGATGTTCGGATTTTAAGAAGTTGAAGGTTTTGAGGTATTTGAGATTTGAAGGAGTTCGAAGTCTCATGAAATTTGAGGTTTGTAGAGAGTTTGGGTTTTTTTTATGGATTCAGGAGTTTGAGATTGGTAAAGGTTGGGATCTTGTGTAGCCTAAAACAGTTTGGGTATCTTTAGGAATAAGAGGTTCTTATAAGGTATTCGTATTCCACTAAGAGGTTTGATGTGTGGAATGTCGGAGTCTGTGAGACGCTCGGGTCTATGAGACATTTGAGATATTCAGATGGTGGAAAAGATGAGATATCAAAGTCTGTGAGACGCTCGGGTCTATTACACGTTTGAATCTTACGATGATGAAGAAATTGAGATGCTTGAGTCTGTAAGGCACTCAAGCCTATGAGACATTTAAAGTTTGGGAGAAATTGAAATTCGGAAATGATTTGATTTTGTGAGACAAATGGAATTTGGGATGTTTGAGATTTTGAAGAACTTAAAGTTTTCAAGTAGTTGGAGGCTTTACAATTTGTTGAAGTGTTTATGAGATATTCGGATTCCTCTAAGATAAATGAAGTTTGACATGTGAGAATTTGTGATACAGTTAGTGAGACATATGAGATGTGTGTATGTGTGAGATGTTCGAATCTATGAGATATTAGAGTCTATGACACAATTTAGAATTAGAAATATTCGGGGTTTTGAAATGCTAGGAGTAACTAAAGATTACAACAACTTTGTGGATTTGGAAGTATTCTGAAAATTTTGTGGATTTAAGAACATTTGTGAGTTTGAGATTTGAAGCGGATTCATAAGTTAGGAGTATGTAAAGATTCTTGGAATAGTTGAGAAAGTTTAGGAAATTAAAACGTTTATTCAGTGGCGGTTTTCAATTGTTATTTGTGAGTCTGAAGTTGATTAGGGAAGTTGGATAATTTTGAAAGCTTTTCAGTCTTTTTGGGAGTTTAAGAGTTGTAGGGTGAGTGAAGAGTGTTTGAATACTAGAGTATGAGAAGGATTGGTTTTGAAAAGTGTTTGATGTTGGACTACAAGAATAATCGTTTGAAATTGAGGCATGTTTTTTTAAGCCTTAGATGTTAATAATTAGGGATGGTTTGGTAAATGTTGTAAGGAAGGGTTGTCCGCACCAACCAGATTCTACGGCTCGTTTGAGTAAGGAACACACCTGATCCTAGAAGCTTTTCTAAACTGGACTCGATGTGTCCAAAAATAAGTGGGGTCCAAAGGGCTATTCTATGGCCACATGTTGTAATCTAGTTTAAGTAATTATAAAACAAGCCTAAAGGAAGGTTATGAAAAATATCAACAAACATATAAAATAACACATGCTCGATTAGTTAGAAAGATTCTAAAGATCGCAATAACAAATGATATCATACGAGCGTGAAATGAAATAAAACAAATTACATCAGAGATTACATTGACCAAATGGATTACAATTCATGATTAAAACCAATATAAATTATTCATTAAAGATAAGGTGCTATGAGGGGTCACATTGACGCCGCCTCACTCGAGCTGATAGGGATCCGAAGAGATGCACTAATCGTTTTCTGAAGACTGAAGGAAAGACCCAGGTAGTCCAAGCCAAAATGCTGCTTTCCAAGTCCTCACAGTTTCACGTTCCTCAAGCAATATGTACATGCCATAGAACACAAACAAGAGAGACAAAATAAATCAATCAAGAGAACAAGAGAAGGTTGAGATGTGTGTAATGGGATCATACCGCCCCTCTCAATGGAGGAAAGAGGGCAATCTAATCATCTCCCGCATCCCAGCCTTGAACATAGAAAAGAGTTTCAAACTACCAACGACGAATGCTAAGAATTGAGAGATAAATCAAGCAATGGGGCTGCTACACATATTAATTCATCATCCTAGATTATGACTCAACCAAAGTGTAGTATCAAAGTTAGGGGTTGTGAGTCGTGTGGGATCATATTGTAAAAGGAATTTTATATCATTTCCCACTAAGATGAAGAATTGATAAGGACCATCCAACCAATGAGTGAGTTGCCTAAAAAATCATAATAATTAGGCAACTATCACTCAATCTATATTCTTATCTAAAGTGCAAGGGGATAAGTTATGCCGGTCTCAAATTAATTTCCAAACCATATCAATGTGCAAGGAGAAATTAAATATCAAATGTGATTGAGTCATAGTAAGAGATGAAAGATAGAATTTCCAAAACCCATGATGAGCAGATACAATCTGATAATCAATAAGCCCATCCTTCCAAATCTCTGAGTGACGTACCTCGGTCATCAGCCAAAGTGTAAGGAGGGAATTGAATTAAGCAATCAGCATAAAGGACAAAATGAAATAGACTATCAAATGGTTAATCATTAATGAACTAAGCATCGCCAGATAGATAATCAATGTTGGAACAAAAAGCATGGGCCTCTATCCCAAAGGCCGGAGAAAGGTAGAGAACCAGAGTTTAGTGTTTCCGTTCAGATTCACGAGGCCCCATATTAATACCAAACATCCGTACTAATCATCAAAGTGGCTAACAACTCCATCCGATAACACCAATTAATTAGCAATAATTAACTCACGGGCTGAAGATGCATTGGCATGACAAAATAAAAGCTGCCAAATAGAATTTCCAAGCCAAACACCTCATGAGCAAGAGGCAAATGTTCAACGAGGCAATGAAGTAGATCACAAAGTTATAGCCAAAGATAATTGAGCAAATGGATTTCCAAACCAGTAGCAATGCACAAGGGCGAATCAGATGCAAAAAAAAAATCCAGATCAATATCAGTGCGTGAAGGGGCAATTAATAATTGATTGAGGCAGATTTCCAAACCAACAACAATGCTCAAGGGGCCAAAGCAAACTAATTTCCAACCCTAACATTAATGCTCAGGGAGCAGCTTAAGTATAATCAAATTATACACGTTGAAAACTGAATGAAATTTTCAAACTCATGTGGAGCTTTAGTAAATCCCAAAATGCATGTAACATTCAAGGAATCCAAGCTCAGTGAATTCCAGTATAAGCGTCACGACACCTTAGCATAAACAAGCAAATTGAGTTACATATAGAGCGCTAAGGAACAAGGAGACCAAGTAAAAGCTCATATAATACGCAAATATACCACAAAGTCAAACGCCAAACCACATCAATCAACATGAAATGGATGGAAAACCCGAAATTGCCAAAAAGTGTGAGATCAGTTAAATCCCGAGGGGATGTATGGCTCAGTTCACCCAAAAGGCCAGAAAAGGGGTTAGGGGCTCAAACCTGTAATAATGTTAATTGGATCACAAACCCAGAATAGTCCAAACTTGCACTGATCTGTACCGAATGATTCTCATCCAAATTTAAACCCAAGCCTGGTCAACTTGGACCAAAGCTTATCACCATAAGCAAAAGACAAATAAACAAGCCAAGAACCATTCCAAATAAGTTACAATCGGCTAGATAAAGAAACTGGCTATAAGCAATTACGGTTCAACACAAAAAACATTACTCTAAAATCTTATATCAATGGTAGAACTCTTAACAGAACGAGATTAGTCGTATTTGGTGTACAAACGGGAAATGTTATGAGTATAACTTGCAAACAAAACAAGAGTTTCCCTACAGATTCATAACAAAAGGATACTGAAATCCTTACCACCAAAACCGATAGTCAGATGAAGCCAACTCTACCCCTGTGGTTTTACCAGAATTAACTCAAAACGGATAGTGATTCAGAGCATGTGAGCAAAAGACTAACATTAGTGCTTAACCGAGTTAAACATTAGCAAAGGCAGCAAAGACAAGTAACATTTATACCGGATTCAAATCAAAATTGAGCAACAGAGAGGTACTGCCCTCTAGAGGCATGCTCATGAATCTCTGGAGAACAAAATATTTAAGGGCCACCGCAAACACCACAAACCGAGCGACAAGGCCGGAAATCGCCGAAGGTGAAGATGGGCGTTGAAACTGACAACAAGGTTGAAACATATGGAACTTAACTATCTTCGATTTACACTTGTAGTGATCGCGGTGGAGGTGACAAAGAATGACGGGGAGTTCAAGGTGCTTGGTTGTGGCTAGATTTCATAATCGTAGAGAGTTTTTGTGGTCTCTTCTATTCGAGGGGATGTGGCTGACCGATGAAGGAAGGAGAGCTCAAAGTTCATTGACAGATAGGGATTCATAAGTGTTAGAAAAATATTCTTTGCCATTGTACAATTCCATATTTTAGGCCTTACTCCCTTAGTTATAGGCCTTTCCTCTCATGTAAATCTAATTATATACTCCCTCTTATTCTATTTGTAAGTCGTTTTAGGATTCTTTACTTTGTGCTAATTATGTGTCGTTTTAATATTTTATCTCAGCATTTTCCATCATGTACCCCTACTTAATTACACGTTTCTTATACTGCACCACTCGATGTAATAACTTTTTGCATTTCCTATGCAAGAATCGACACAGGGATTGGCTGAAAGGAAACAGAAAACAATTTTCACACGTCTTGTAATAATGATGGCAGAGAAATGAGCTCTGTTAATATCATGATGATGGGTACTTTTGGAAGAAACTTTTCACCTTAATTTGTGTGCAATGTTGTAACACGACACATATAATGAACAGAGGGAGTATATATATCTAAATGTAAATGGTAACAACCACGGTTAATCAATTTCTCTCACTTACATGGTATCAGGTTTCATTCTCCCACCCACAATCATATTCTCCAGCCGCCTTCTCCTTTCTTCCTGCGACTAAATTCCTCCCCCCTACCTGCACCATCTACCATCCTCACACCACCATCGCTGACAACGTCATCGACCCCCCATCCCCCAATGCGCATGATAATTCTCCTCCATCGTCTAAACATACCACTCTCGCCTCACCCTCACGCCGTCAACCTACTGAAAACCCATTCCACTCTTCCTTTCCCTCCCCCGCTCTATTTGCCGTGAACCAAGACCTTCACGTCAATTCCATAACCAACCATATTTGCGCTGAACTCACCCAATCTCCACCCAACTATGCCATGTGGCGTCACCTCTTTCTCATCACGCTTGGAAAATTCAATCTCCTTAATCATGTCGATGACACACCCCCTACTAACGATGACAGTTAGTCTCTTCTTGACTTTACTGTCTTGTCATGGATATACGCTACAATATCCAAAGAAATATCCAGCCTAATAATGTGTAATAATGCAACTGCATATGAGGTATGGATTACGATCGAAGATCTCTTCCGTGATAATAAAAAGGCCCACGCCATTCAACTCGAGGTTGAATTCCGCGGACTCCGACAAGGCGCCTTGACCATCAGTGAATATTGTGGTCAATTGAAAACTCTAGAGGATGCATTGGCCGACGTCGACAGCCCCGTCACTGACAGAAACCTGGTTCTTCAAACCATCAGCGGCCTAAACAAGTCATTCTCCAATATCCACAACATCATACAATTTTAGAGGCCCTTCCCCACTTTCTGGCAGGTCTGAAGCTCGATCATCCTTGAAGAGACCTGTCACCAGCACACCACTCCCGCCACCACAGCCCTCCTCACAGCAGCATCACCGGTCGCCACCAATCCTCCCTTCTCAAATTTCAAATCGATGGTCATTCCCACGGAATGAAAGGTTTAAGAAATGTGGGGTTCTCTCTTGGTTTTGATTTCAGAAAAAGCTTTCCAGAGATGAGATAGCCATGGCTGTAGTGTGAACTTTGTGTCTCGGCTTTTGAGGGAGAATGATCGTGGGAGAGGGATATTCGGTACACCTGCTGATTCCCAGGAGGAGTACGTGGAGGCTACCAGTTTTTTCTCCCCTTTATGACAAAGGGTTTAGGGTTTTTCAATGGACAATGTCGGTTTTCAACATGGGCTAAATTGATGAGCCAATTTGGGCTTAATCGGATTGGACTAATGAGACGGTTTGTGAATCTTAGTTGCACTGAACTAATGAGATGGTTTGGGCTTGGTCGGATTGGACTAAGGACTCACTAGGACTTTGGGCCATGTTTGTCAGAGAGAATGAGGTAATGGCTTCAAAAAATAAGAACCTGGAAGTGTTACACTTGGGTTTCGAACTCTAGATGATTGAATAAAAATAATACCTGCCATTGGGCTACCACAACTTTCTTACACTTTCAACGCAAAAATAAGAATGTAACTAACTTTATAAACAACTGTTATTTGATTAATTCGAGAGTAGAAAAATAAAAAAAATTAATACAAATAATAAAAAAAATAAAATAAAAAAATAGCTTAGGATACTGGATCTCTTCTCCACAGGCGGGTTATATTGGGAGACTGGCTTCTTCCTCTTTAAAGTCTTAATTTTTTCTCAGTTCAATGCCAAAGAAAATATAGGATGAAATGGAAGGTGTTAGTATGAATGCAATTTTTAGAAGAGGAGAGAGAGAGAGAGAGGAAGGTCGTCCCTATAATTTGTGTAAAAAAATATGTTTAAATGATCAAATTCTTTTATGAAAACGGTAAATAAGAAAAGGCGCATGAGCCAGTTTCAATTTCCAAAATAAATGGCATACTATTCATACTTAACTGTGATTGTATGTAGTGGTCGGGTTGACAATTTCGGGTTTTGGGTCAGGTTGACTTCAACCCGAACCCGACTTGCTCATGTTTCACCTCAACCCGAAACCGACCTGAACCTGAAACGGGTTATGTTATGTCAACCCGAAACCGACCCGATGACCCAAAATCAACCCAAAATTGACCTGACACCCAAAACCCCGGAATCGACCCAAAAGTGACCAGAAAACAACCCAAAATTGACCCGAAATCAACCCAAAATTGACCAGAAATCAGCCCAATATTTAAAATATTGTACTATCAATACAAATTCTACAAAAAATCACCAAGACAATATGACATAACATATAAAACCATCAAACATAAATGGTAACATGAATGATATATTTAGGGTTATGTCATATAACTATAAGAATATATATTTTCTTTTCTTTTTCAAAAAAGTTTTTGGGTTGCGGGTTGAAATCGGGTCACCAGCTCAAATCCAAAACCAACCCGAGTTTTTAGCAATCCAACCCGAACCGACCCAAAAATGTTTTTGGGCTGAAAATTGCAACCCAAACCCGCTTTTTAGTGTGTCGGTTTCGGGTTAGTGTAAAGATTGACAGCCCTATGTAGTGGGAAAAAGGGAATTACATCCAAGTTCATAGGGGGAAACATAATGTCATTTAAAGGGACAAATAGTCATTACATAGCCAAATTTTCATAATGGGGAAATAGGGAATTATATCGGAATTCAAAAAGGGAAAATACATCCATTAGTTATAATATAAACAAATTACTACTGCTAAATAAAATAACAAAATGAAGAAAAATCAGCGAATGATCTTCTTCCGCTTTAACTCCTTGGGCTCTCTTTTCCTCAACTAGTTCTTCGTTAACGGAGGCTACAAATTCTTGACTGTTGGAAGGGTGGGGTCTTGGTTGATCACGGGACGGCTAAGCGAGTATGGGTATTTGTAACACCCCTACTAATTCGGCTCCTAATTGTCGTATAAACGTTGTACTTAAATAATTAAATCGTAGCAGTAAATAACAGACTGTCGTACTAACGGTGTTACCATTACCACTCACCCATACGAGTGATAATGTGTTACATGATAATCAACATACGAAACGTATTCCCGCAGTGACCACAAGAGATAGATAGTAGTGTTAGATATAACCAAAATAAATACAACATAATTCTGTCTCATACATAAGTCCGTACACGTGAGCATCTAAACGAATGTACACCTTGGTTCACAAAACCCGAGTCCAAAAAAATAACTGTATTAGTCGTATCAAAGTCGATACCAAAAGTGTCGCGCCCCGCGTCGACCAACAACTAGTCTCCTGAAATAAACATGGTTATGGTATGGAATCAGCCCCTACTGAGTATGTTATCACATGCCCCGTCATGCCCCCTCGGACCCCTCAATTAATTGGTCGAGAGCATGAGAATCATTACATGCAATACCGTTTTAATAATTAAACTGTAAATCAAATAACAGTAACAACCATACAATAACACAACCATTCACATTCACATAGCATAACCAGTGAACAACAAGGCGAGACAACGAGGTTTATAAACAAGTATATGTTCCCGTCTTTGGCATGCAAGCCCGAATAATGTTCGCCAAATATACGAGCTAACATAGTTGTTCGTAATTGTTCAGTTATACCTAATGACAACATCTCGTTAAAACGACGTGTCTCTAAATTACTCATATATTATGGCTAGTCACCCACGGCGGTAGCCACTCCAGCGGTAGAGTCTCCGACCAACGAACCGTTCTAGTTCACGGCAAATTTCCTTAATACTTACAGACCCATACGCGGACATCCTAGTATCGTTTTTGTGATCACAGCGTGCACCAAGAGCCACATCCTCCTGGGATTTTTCATCTATACCATCGCATCGCATTACCAATTTTCTAACACAGCAGACTAAGGTCGTTAGTCCAATCCGAAGTATGTAAACTCGGGATCCAGCGTTAGATACGAGAGCGGCGTTAGAAAAGGCCAATGCTCCGTATTTAAGTCTCGGACAATACATATATCTTATTATCCTAATGACGTTCCTTATATTACACATATAAGATAGCATCATAGCCGCTAGTTCGTTTTATATATAGGTTCATATATACGAACCAATACTTTTATCGCAAAAACAGTAAATAACAGTATCAGAAATATACAGTTCATGCATATTTATTCACACATTCAAACATTCAATCTTATCACAGAATTCACAGAAGTCTGAACTGAGGAATCCCTCAGAGACAATCAAGACACATAACAACATACCGTGCACCGTGATTTTAGGAGTGGAGTGGATGAATCAGCTAACTCCGGTGATCCTCGAGATGCCTCTACCCATCTAATAATACGTATAACACTATAGATTAGCATCCCGTATAACAACATTACTCTACGGTACCCCGTACCGTCGCTAATCCCTCCCGGTTCATTCCCCGTTATTTACTAACAACGTTTGTCGGGTTTTCGGTTTAACTCGGGATTAGTTTTATTTCGTAAATGCTATATTACATGCATGGTTACGTCGTGGTATATTAATATACTTAACTTAAACGTTCGTTATCGCATGTAGTTTAATATACATTTGTATATCATATAGTTTGTCACTATATTGCATGTATAATCTTGATCATTTATTATACATCTTACCTTAGTATTTGTTTTCCTAAGGTTAGTTTTTCCAAGTGTAATGTTGTATAATCCAGATTTAAAATACTTTGAATTATATAACTCCTTATTATTTCATGTACAACATAACATTAAAATTTCCTTAACTAATGTTTATAATTCTTTTTTTCTCATCTTATATCATTTTAATTATGATATTATATGGTTATTGAACCATATTGTATTTCTCACTCCATAACATATATTTATTTATATATATGTATTATGGGACCATTTATTTTATGGTAATTCTTTATAATATATTCATTCTTCTTTAATGAATATTTCTTATATTATAAATGTTAAACCCTTATAACATTATAAACCATATTGCAAATTCTCATTCCAAAATACTCATTATTACCGAACATCACTTATGTTCTCTATTATTTACAAAATCCACCACATTATTTATATAATGTTACATTATAATTATATAACATATATATCATTAAATCATTTATAACCTATAGTTATAACATGTTATTAAAAATACAAATAGAACCACAATCTGTCGGTTTTATTAAATTCCACATATACTTTCAAAAATTACATAATAACCCCATATGTTATTATATTGTCACACTTATAACATATATCTTATTTTATAATATCTAAACCTTAATATAATTATAACATATAGTTATAAATACTCCAAATAGCCGAACAGACCCTAGGGTCTGTTCTAATTTAATTCCAACCCCTTAACTTTCTATGTTTACCAAATGACCCCATTTTATAACATATAGTTTCTAATGTCATTAAAACTATATATTATACACATATCTTATTAAAATCTCTTATATTATTCCAAAAATCACCAAACTATACCAAAAGGTTATAAATATCATTCCTAACCTTATACTTTCGGTTATTACAGACTTAGCCCCATATGTTACCCAAATGTAACAATAATATAAAATACACTATATTTTACTTATATAATTCATACTAACTCCAAATTTTACCAAATAAATTCCTAAAAATTTCTAATAAACCAAGGTCTATTCTAAACCCCAATTGGTACCCATAACTTTCGAAAATCACCAATTTACCCCAATATTTATATATCTTTTATAATTCAATATCTAACTTAATATAAAGTAGTATTTAATTTAATAAATTTCCAAACATGGTCAAAGTGTCCTATATAATCAATCTTGACTTCTAAATTCCAATTTGAGCCCAAACTCTGGGTAATTACATTATATACCCCAAACTTTCCTATTTTTACAATTTTGACACAAAACTTTATAAAATGTTATAATTTTTATTTAAATTCATTTAAATCCCTAAATTCCATTTATAATACCCCACGGCTCTACATATTTTTAGTAATTACCGGTTTGACCCAAATCTTTATGCTAAGTGCATAAATTAAATTTAAAAAGCTTTTAAATTTAAATAAAATGGCCTAATGACATGGCCTTATTACAACCTTGAACTTGTAAAATAAATTACACATTAAATGTCTCAAAAATACTTTAAACTCTCGGCCCTCACACCAAATTCTTCATTATTTACCAAACTTCCACATAATGTCTTAAATTTGACAATTATGCTTATTAATCACTTAATTAATTTATCCAAGGTTTCTATAATATTTCCTAGTCATTTTGAAGCTAAAATGACGCTATTATTCTTTCCACTCACGGCACACATATAATATAAGCTCCAATGCATATAATATATGATTAAGAATGTTATACCTTGATTTATAAGATCCTTAAGGCTTGTTTAGCCACAGAAGCTTAGGGGATCTATTTGGGCAGCTTCTAATTAAGTTCTAACAGCAAGGATAAGATATAGTTAGGTTCCAAAAACTGAACCAACCATAAGAGTAATTATAAGCCATGGAAACTTATATTTTTACCTTAAAAATGATTTTAATCTATCTTTCACTCCATGAACTGTCACGGCAGTTTGGAGGTGTGTTTATACACCTCTTGACATGCATTAAATAGAGAGGAAATGTTATAGCTCAGTTCAAAACAGAAACTAACTATAGGAATCATTTAAGGTCTTAAAACATGGATTTTTACCTTAAAAAAGGAAGTTGTTCCCAAGTGTTCCATAACCCTTTTTTTCAGAGGAATGAAGGGTGTTATTCCCTTAATAAAATCTTTCCAACGTGGTGGACTAACTCATTCAAACAGAAGCTAGAAGACTTACTCTTTAAACCCCTTTTTTGGTGTTTTTGGGACGGTTTTGCCAACTCCAAGGGAATGGAGGTTCACCAAGTGTTATAGCATGTAAATATGAAGATTATAAAGGGTTTAGTTCATAGGATTCATCCAGAATAACAATATAATGAAAGGTAGGTGCTTAGAGCACATTTTTACCTTAAGGGATGACTTTGTCTTACTTCCTTCCCCAAACTTGGTTCCATCTGAAAATCACCCCCTCTTGAAACTTGGATTCAGCCTAGATTAATTGGGGAAGAGAGCTGAATCTAAGATCAATGGATAGCTAGTGAAAAGAGGAAGATAATGAACAATCTAAGGACTTAAGACCTTACCTTATGCCTTAGGAATTGATTTCTTTGCAAGCTTGCTCTTTGCTGCCTAGTAGCAGAATAAGGGAGGTTTTGGATGGTAAATTCGGCAGCCAAGGGGAAGTGAGGAGGAAAGAGAAGAAAGATGACTTTTAAGGCATTATGGTAAAGCATGGGTCTTACATAGTATTTGGTGACTAAGCACATCTTAAGAAGATATTTTGATTCAAATTTAGCAAGGTGGCAGCCCATGGAGAGGAGTTTGCCAGCCACGTTTTGCACCAAGGGCAAATCGGTCTTTTTGCTTCCTTTTTAATGTTATGACTTATAATTTGTACATTTGGACTTATATCATGTGTTAGTTTGTTACCAACATGATTTCCTTGTCCTAAAGTGTGTAAATATGTATTCTTGAGAAATTGGTATACTTTAATATTCATTAAAACTAGTAAAAATGTATACTTTGATTCACCTTTGATATTGATGTTCTTTTTGTACATCAATACACAAGCAGCGGAACATCTAATACAACCGGGGGTGAAACAATGCCGTTAGTCACCCACGTGACTAACAAGGCCACTTCCAAACAACCACACAATACAATATCGGTCTGATGGGTCTTTACCGAGTACACTCTACAAAATGATACATTCCATTTCCTGATCAATTCTCAAACCAAATACAACCTTCAATCCCATAACATACAAATACAATTTCCATTCAATGCTATACCGAGTATCTACAATTCCCAAAACTATTGATGACCTTTCGGTCTTACAATTCCATAATACAAAAAATACAATTATTTAACAGCTACTCATGCTTAATCACAACCCCGTCCCACTCTCGAACGGCGATCGGCTCAATGTTCCTGTAAAATAAAAACAGCGCCCCAAGGGGCTTAGCAAAATTGCTGCATATGACTTCCGCATAACCCGCGTACTAGCGAGGGTATGCCGACTATTTGGTCGAGAGCATGCGGTTCATTTTATTTTATTTATGTACATTCACACAATCAAGGTTCGACAACGAACACATCACTAACACACACATCAAGGGGTTAGTTCAATATATATATGTTTAGGCTAGGAGGGTTCCACCTTACTATGCCTTAATTCATACTTCAATGCTTTACCCACACTCTTGGGTTACACTTACTCAACTCTCAATCTCAACAAGCTTACAATACTCAATCTCAAGGCTCATCACTCAAGCTACCAACTCACTACTCACATCCTCAATACTCAATACTCAAGTTCTCAATACTCAAAGGCATCTTTTAAGTCTTAGCCACGACCTCCGGGCAGGGTCATACAGAAGACCCACCACCGGGCTTACAAATACAAAAGGAGCTATGCATTTAGCTCCTCAAGTTCACAAATGTCCAATTCTCTAGCGGACTACTCAAATTCCTAAAACTCCACTCTGGAGTCATTTCTTAATCTCAAGGATCAGCCTAGAGGTATCACTCTTGATAACATCTATCGGCTTAGGGAATTCTCAATGTCTAGTATTCTAAGATTTAGGGTCTTACCCAACTTATCGAATACTCTTATGTTCGGGACATTGTTCATTTTACTCGGTTCCTCTCATTGGGGTTCGACTATATCTCTAAGGGGTTTGGTGATCCCTTACCATGCTTTACTTTTATCAAGGTTCATATTATGAACAATTATCAATCCTCTAGATATATGTACTCATATACTTCCACTATTATTTATTGTGTGGAATAAATCGATTTAGTTCTCTGATCGTTATCGGGAGTTTACTACTCCCGTCTACTTCCTCACGTTCTAGTGAGTTCATTGGTTTATGTTATCGTTCTTGGTTCGATAGTTTTAGTGTGTTTCCACATTTTGTTATTTCGCACTTGACCCTTCCAACGAGTCACTACTCAAACAAGACTCAACTACGAGTCACACTACTAGGCACATTCACACTCAAGCAATTCATCCACAATACACATTTCATGGATTATACAAACTTAAGTTCAATTCATAATCCAACAAGCAACAATACATCACAAGCACAAGCAAGTGTAGACATTCTGATTCGTGCATTTATCTTGTTAGGTGATCACACAATCAAACAAGCACACAAATCGTGTAACCAAGTTAGGATACAGAGCATGAGGAAATCATACCTTTCACCGGGGTTAACTTTACCGGGTGTTCTCACGTTCCTCGGTTCACACTTGTTCCTCGTGTCTCACTCTTGAACCACTATTTACATGTCAAATGGTTCTATCAATATTAAGGCGTTACGGTACGTATATAATTACTACTCCCGTACTTACCCCGTTATCCCGTTATTTCGGTTCAACTTAGTGTACTTAAACTCACAACTCTTCCAATCACTGCTCAAACTTGTTTACACTTCTTAGGACCTTTAAAGGTCACCAAACAACTCCTAAACAACTCCTAGAACCAATACCATTCAATCCCCCATGTTTAGAACCCTTAAAAACACTCTCTGTTGAATTCTGGGGTGTTCCGGGACTTGGTCCGGACCCAAGGTCCCGGACCAATAAAAAGTGACTTTCAGCTCAATTTTACACCTGGTCCGGGACTTGGTCCTGGACTTAAGTCCTGGACCAATTCCTTTTGATGCGGTCCGGGACCTTATACAAGGGCTAGGTCCCGGACCGTGCTAAAAACTACTATCAAGGTGATGTTTCACCCCCAAATCAACCCTTAATCCACCCCTAATCAATCCATAAACTTTCCACAAGTTTCCTACATAATTAAACACCTAAAACACTCCTTAAACCACTCCAAATCATTGGTTAAATCCACCACCCAATTCTTGCTCAAATTCATCAAATTCAATTCTCACATTTTGCATTTTGCACTCTATGCATTTCTAACTTTCCTTGCTTGTTTTACCTCCTACCAACCTTACCAAATCCATCAATGACCATTACAAATCATTCCTAGATAGTTACACTAACTATGCCCAAGTTCACTCTCCATTTCCATGACTATAAGCACTAACTCATTTCCTAGAAATTCCAAGTTGTCAACATCAATATGCTACAGATTTTACACTCTCTCTTATCCATTCTCCATGTATCATTTTAAGGCTACCACTCCACTCTACTCAACACTACAAACACCTAGATTCTCCAATTCACTAAGTCACCTTAAAACACTTGTTTTCCTACCAAAATTTTGTCATAACCTCCCCATAAATCTAACATATCCCAAACCATCAATTCTCACCAATTTCATCACTAATCTAACCACACCCTTGTAGGGTCCTACCAGCACACAATACCAAATCAAAATTCACCAAACCTCTTCCAACAACAATATAGCTCAAAATCTTGCTAAACCAGAATATAACCACAATAGCTCAAAAGCTTGGCACTTAAGCCCTCAATTCAAACAACAATTCACAAGTTCTCTCAAAATTAACTAACACATTAATTTCCATATGTTGGGTTCATTATTCAATTTGACCCTTCCCAATCCTAAAGCATTCAAAATAAACCTTAACGTAGATTTCTTACCTTAAGTCACAAGTCTCTCCTTAATTCTCCTCTTGCTCCTCCTCTTCCCAAATTCGGTCAAGTGGGAATGGAGTTGCCAAACTCCATCCCAACATTCAAGAAACACAAAAATTGCATTCAATTAATCATCTAAACTCTTAAGAAATTCTAATTCAAATTAAGGGCTTAAAACACAAGGTTAGGGTTTACCTTTTGGAGCCTTTTAAGAGGGAATTTCACCCTTGAATCAAGAAGGGAATTACACCACCATTGGAGGGTTGAAACAAGGCTCCACAACAAGAAGAAAGCAAGGCATGAGAATGGCAAAAATCGGCCAACACTACAAGGTGGGAAAAATATGAGTTTTCTTGGAAACTTTTTACCTTAATGGAAAGAGAAACCTCCAAGCTTCAAGATGGTGTGCTTTTCACCTCAAATGGCCAAAACCCATGGAGATGAAGTTCTTCATTTTTGGATTTTGAAAAGAGAGAATGATAGAGGGTGATGAGGAGAAGAAGAATATGTATTTATTTTTGTGATTTGAGCTTTAATAAAGCTTGGGCAAGGCAAAGAATGGCAAGAAGCCATAGGAGGAGGAGAAGAAATCGTTCCAGCTTGGGAGGAAGAAGAAAGCGGCAGAGAGGAGGAAAAGAGAGGAAAGAGAAGAGGAAAAAGAAATAAGGGAGGAGAGAGAGGGAAAAGGTATTTGAATACCCCTTTTGCTTTTTGACTTATTCAACTCTCTTTTCCTTTACTAGCTAGTTTACTTGTGAGAGGGGTGCTGGTTAGCTAAATAAAATTGGCCCCATACAGTATACAAGCTGGGAGCGTTTTTCATTTTCTACAGAAAACGCTCGTTAATTTACCCGGTTTTAGCACTATTCACTTATCGGGCCCGTTTTCCGGAATTTTCTCGTTTCTTAAATTTTAATGGTTTTAGGCTCCCATTAATGTTTATTTATAGTTATTTAATGAACTATAAATTTTTATGGGTTCGTTTGACCTCAAAGTCACGTTTCGGTTTTTCTCGAAAAATATGCGCTAAAGCTTTATTAGCGTTTTTAATTATTTTGGATTGTTTTTTTGAAAAATTGTTCCCAATATTTTTAGGCCTTATTATAGAATGTTAAATCATTTAATATCTTGTAGAGGTATCGTATTCCTCTTAGGGTCACTTAACGCTCAATTTAGAGTTTGTTTTAAGGTTGTTTTTGTTTCTTTTTAGTTATTTCTTTTACCAAAAATTCATTAGGCATTAATAGGCCCTCAATATCGTATTATAGTAATTTAATCACCCAAATTAAGTTCGGAGTATTTCAACCTACCCCCCTTAAAGAACTTTGCCCACAAAGTTAGTGGGTCTAAGATTGTTAGTCACCAAGGTTCCTAATGCTAAGGTTATACTCTCTCTATAACCTGTCAGACTCCAATGACTGACTAAATACGTACCACACATTCACACAACATGTCAAGCATGCATAGCAACCAAAAATATCTTTGCCCAAATCTCTCAATAGGGGTCCATCCGCAGACAATTAGGCTCTAAGTCCTCCCCCAAATCGAGTGATCCCTCAGGTACCGGTCACGTTTGAACACTTACGCTCTCTGGTTCACGGTCGTCATGATATTGAGCACTTACTCTTTCTGGCTCTACGGTCCTTTGGTTCTGATCAAAACATTCGCACCTCTAGAGAATCCTCAAGCTCCAAAGTGGGTACTCTTCCCTGACCGGACTACTCATATCCGGCGGCCCTTGGACAAATACAAAACACACACTACAAATGTCCTACAGGTCACTTAGTACCCTTGCTCGTCCGTTGTAGTGGTTTTAAAACTATTCATCACCTCCACTGACTTACAACTAGCTTCACCTCCATGGTTTCAACCGGATACCCGTGCCTAGCCATGAAAGATCCACTAGTGCCCGTGGGAGTGATTTCAAAACCAATCCTCATTCTCTAGTTTGAAGAAAATCATTTGCCAAAATCATTTTGGAAATTTATTTTGAAAACTCAATGCATCTCCAAGTTCCAATTATGTTAGTTTCACCTATTACTAGTGTGATTACTTGTGGCCCCTTATACGGAGCTTCAAGTGTCATTCAACCCCAATGTGATCAGCATTGGTGTTGAACTATCCATCCACCCCACTTTGGTGTTTGGTTTCCCCTTGATCGCTAGCAAACCAAGTTCCACCTCCCACCCCAATTCACACAATCAAATAGTCAAACATTAATTTCATTTTCTATCTTTTTATCTTTCTAATCATAATCATACAACCATACATTTACCAATTTCTAGAATTCATTTACTCATTACTACTCATACCATCAATTATTACTCAACCTATCTTCAGCTACTATACCCAAGAATTCTAACAGTTAGTTTTCCAATTAGTTCTTCAATCCTCAAATCATTCACAAGTCAAATCAATTTCTATCCTCAAATTATTCATAAACACCATCAAATCAAGTTACCTAGGGGACTCAATTCCCAGTAGGTTCAACATCGGTTTCGTAACGATTTATACTCATCAAACTCCTCAAACATACTCATCAATTTCCTCAAACATACTCATTTCCCATACTATTACCAATCGGGGTTCTCATTCCCCATGGAGTTTCTCTACTCCATTCACCTCAATCTCTCACAATCAATACTCCTTTCCACTTCAAATCTCACAATCAACCTTAATTTCATTATGAATGGATACATATGTTTATGTAACATAAGTACCAATCATCACAACAAATTATTTTACGCTATGCGCATTGTAGTTTACGCACTATCACGTACAACATACATCTCGCGGTATTCACCCTACCCCCCTTAAAAAGGGATTACGCCCACGTAATCTACCATGTGTCAACATTGGACATAGGTCTAAGGTGTTCAGCCATCACGGAGTGGTTCAACTTCCATGCGGTCTATTACACAATGTATTCTGGTCAAAGGATCTTAACCATATTGTTGGTTAGTCCCTGCACCAAGAATTCTCATCGGAGTTTGTTTAACTCTTAACCGGTTTTGGTTTTAGCCTTAGAGGCTTCAAGGCATTGATGATTAACCTTTTATTCACTAGGTGAATTAACCTTATAATTGGGCCCACTAGCTTCTGCTGCGTGACCCTGATAACTCGGTTATCCGCCCTATATGTTATTCTTAATGTATTAGACATCACCTTTATATCCCTTCCTATCTTGGGAATAAGGCTTATCAATCATGCGTGGTATTTCTTACCGTACGCGAATTCAACGAGCTTCGGAATTTCTGTCCAGCTCTTTAGGAATCTATATACATACTGCTGTGTACCTTCGTGATTATTCACTTGATTCCTCCGACTTGTTGTCGGTTGAGGTTGAGCCACTACTTCATTGTAATGCTTCCTCTATTGTCAGTAGCTTCTAAATTATGACCTTGCATTTTCTATGCCTTGGTCCTTATGACTTTGTACGTTTCCTTCAACCTTTTACCACAATTGACATCTTTCCAACTTCCTAGCTATCCCACTCGATCATTACAGCACAAGTGCAATACCAAAACACTCAGTCCTACAGAGTGTAGAGGCGTAAACCCCTGGGCAGTAAATCACTTGTGAGATTGCAATAGGAATGAATATTGTTTCCTTGTTTCTCGGTATGTCTACCATCTTTATTCATCAACTCCATCTCATTGTGTGATTTCTTCACATGTATTGGTCGCTTGCTGCACACCATGTTCGTATTTATTTACAACATTGGTTTCCATGGCATCCGCTATAACCTTAGCTTCTGCTCATGTATCTCTACCATTTATACGATGGTTTACCATTTATTTGGCTGACTATAGCATATGACATTCTTTTATATCCCTGAGCTCCTTGAGCGTTATTGGTTTTTACACTTCCGGTTCATACTTCACGTATTTCTTCTTAACCGATTACTCTTCGGTTCCAACAGTTGCTATAATAGCTTATTTCCACATTGCTTGGCAATACTTGTATGCTCAAGCTTCACTACATTGGTAGTTCTGAAAGGGATATATTTTCAGACTTTTATTGATGGTATCCTCTTCTTTGGGATCCGTATGTTCACTGCTCCTGCGGTACCACCTTAACGAGGGGTATCTTTACTCGTTGGTTATTAAACCATCTTACTGGTGCCATCCTTGGCAATTCTTCTTATGTTTCACAATGGTTTTGCAACCGTTGGATTTGTATTGTAGCGAGTTCTTGGCTTACTAGCCACGTCGCCTAGAAATTTGCTCATCTTAGGCGGATCACAAGCTTTGCTTGTCCTTATACCATTTAATGGTTTGGAGGTAACATTGGCTCCATGATAAGATCATTGCATCACGCTTCCGTCCATTGGATGCCCTTTACGTATCTTGGTGTTGATTGGTGCCATTTATTAATTTAGGGTATCCCCTGGTAAGTGGGATCCCTTCGGTGTTCTAACTGAATGTTCGTTGTAATTCTTGTGTCTTTATCACGACATTATCCTACACCCCTCAAGGATTGCTCCTGGGTGTTGCTAAGTTATGCCATTACCTTTGGCTAACTTATGAGTAACATTGGTTTACTCCGCATTGCGGTCCTGGATTTTAAATTGTCCCATTTGGGGTTATACGTCTCCCGTTCTTAGGGTAGACCATGGGTACTTCTCTTATGGTTTTAACCAGTTTGGTACTTTCTTCTGTGGTGCACGGTATCCTCCGGTACCTTAGATGATCACTCTGGGTATTTCACTTTGTTCTTTGAACATTTGTGTGTTCATGATAGGCCTTGTCTTATTGTGTTTATGCTGGGTTTCCATCCCAGCTAATATGCTTTCGTTTCGAATTCTTGAGACATATCCAATGTCTTTAGTCACTTACTAGTGTTTCTCGCACTTTTTTACTCTTAGTCGTCCTCCTGGAGTAAGTTCTTGACTCCTTCAGCTTGTAAGCTTATCTGAGTTCCTTCGATTGTTCGAGGTATCCAACTGTTCCGGTTTGAAATCACTTATGGTCCGTAGAACGGAGCAGACTACTTCCCGTGTTTCGTACACTACATGTATACATACGTGGGGTGCCTTTTTGACACGTTACCACTTACCTGACTAACTCATAAATGGGTCTGTCGGGCCCGCAAGCTCCTTCGGAGTGCGGTCATCCCACATCCCTTATTTGGGTACACTCGTAGTGCTCGTCACACGCCTAGGTGAAGCATTCTATTGTCAACTCCTCTTGTATCACTCTATGATACTCACCGTAATTCTTTTGGTTTGGTTTTAAATATCTGAGGTTTAAAAAGAAAAGTTGTGGTTTTGAAAGAAAAATTTTGGGTTTTAAAATAGAAATCTTGAGTTTGAAAGAAAATCTCCATGGCGCTGCCATGTCTAAGGTCTTGACCAAGCCCAGTTTCTAGCTGACTGGTATGTTTGTTAATATGATGATCAGGCCGTTAGGCCTTTCCAAGGCTTGTTGTTTCAAGTCTTAGGATTAGTGATCCGATATTTGCTTCAATCTTCATGGTGGTACTTTAGCAAACACTCGTTGGTTGTCAAAAGTCTTCCAATTGCCTTGTGGTTGCTGCACTTGCATTGGCAAGTGAGCGGGTAGGTCGGTTTTTAGGTTACAATATACCGGTTACGGTATTATGTTCATCCGTATTTGGTGGTTTTATTAGCTCTTCCATCGATCTTTTGATCTTAGTGATCAATTCCCTGAGTACTTCTCAGTGTTCTTGGTAGGGTTGTTATTAATTTAGGTGTTTTCTCGATCTTTGATGTATACCATGTACCTTGCTTTGCTGCTCGTTCTCACGCCCTTACTGTGGTTACCGAGGTTTGACTTATCCTTAAGAACTACGTTGTAGTCTTGTGGGTATATGTTGTCGACTGTATTGTCTAACGTTGGTTGTCCGAAGACTCCATTGTCTTGGGTTTTGTCACTTCGCTCTTCTGCTCATTGTGTAGCTATGCTTCCCTTCTTGTTGGCTACGCATGGTTCTCGCGACTGCGAAGCACGTCACCCCATGGTGCCGCAAATTTAGTTATCCTCTGGTTAGGATCTTCAATACTACTGTCGTTCAGTACGGTTATTGTCGTGGAAACGGGAACCATCTTCGGGATTTCCAGTTCTTGGAATCTACCGTATGATTGGTTCTTTCTCTTTACAAAGTTTATCTTACAACTACCAGATCGGGTTTTCCCGAGTATGAGAGGTCTTTCCATCTCTCTGGCGTTCTTTCCCCAACTTTAAAACGGGGGTTGCGGAGGGAGGGATTGGTTATGTAGGTATCCAGATCATACTGGAAGTTCCTATCTAGCGTACCTCACACGCTAACACTCAACCCTTAGCCCTAAGTCTCTAATTCCTAACTCGGTATTTTCCTAAACTCGGTATTCAGACCATCAGAGCGATACTTCGCTCTGATACCACTTTTTGTAACACCCCTACCGGTAATCACACCATTAACTCCTAACCCGTCTCCATTATCAATACACAAGCAGCGGAAATTCTAATACAACCGGGGGTAAAACAATGCCGTTAGTCACCCACGTGACTAACAAGGCCACTTCCAAACAAACCACACAATACAATATCGGCCTGATGGGTCTTTACCGAGTACACTCTACAAAATGATACATTCTATTTCCTTATCAATTCTCAAACCAAATACAACCTTCAATCCCATAACATACAAATACAATTTCTATTCAATGCTATACCGAGTATCTACAATTCCCAAAACTATTGATGACCTTTCGGTCTTACAATTCCATAATACAACAATATAATTATTTAACAACTACCCATGCTTAATCAAAACCCCGTCCTACTCTCGAACGGTGATCGGCTCCAATGTTCCTGTAAAATAAAAACAGCGCCCCAAAGGGCTCAGCAAAATTGCAGCATATGACTTCCGCATACCCCGCGTACTAGCGAGGGTACACCGACTATTTGGTCAAGAGCATGCAGTTCATTTTATTTTAAACAGCATGCATACATCATACATTATTTATGTACATTCACACAATCAAGGTTCGACAACGAACACAACACTAACACACACATCAAGGGGTTAGTTCAATATATATATATATATGTTTAGGCTTGGAGGGTTCCACCTTACTATGCCTTAATTCATACTTCAATGCTTTACCCACACTCTTGGGTTACACTTACTCAACTCTCAATCTCAACAAGCTTACAATACTCAATCTCAAGGCTCATCACTCAAGCTACCAACTCAATACTCACATCCTCAATACTCAATACTCAAGTTCTCAATACTTAAAAGCATCTTTTAAGTCTTAGCCATGACCTCCTGGCAGGGTCATACAGAAGACCCACCACCGGGCTTACAAATACAAAAGGAGCTATGCATTTAGCTCCTCAAGTTCACAAATGTCCAGTTCTCTACCTGACTACTCAATTTCTAAAACTCCACTCTCGGAGTCATTTCAAAATCTCAAGGATCAGCCTAGAGGTATCACTCTCTATAACATCTATCGGCTTAGGGAATTCTCAATGTCTAGTATTCTAAGATTTAGGGTCTTGCCCAACTTATCGAATACTCTTATGTTCGGGACATTGTTGATTTTAGTCGGTTCCTCTCATTGGGGTTCGACTATATCTTTAAGGGGTTTGGTGATCCCTTACCATGCTTACTTTACTCAAGGTTCATATTATGAACAATTATCAATCCTCTAGATGTAGGTTACTCATATACTTCCACTATTATTTATTGTGTGGATTAAATCGATTCAGTTCTCTGATCGTTATCGGGAGTTTACTACTCCCGTCTACTTCCTCACGTTCTAGTGAGTTCATTGGTTTATGTTATCGTTCTTGGTTCGATAGTTTTAGTGTGTTTCCACATTTTGTTATTTCGCACTTGACCCTTCCTACGAGTCACTACTCAAACAAGACTCATCTACGAGTCACACTACTAGGCACATTCACACTCAAGCAATTCATCCACAATACACAATTCATGGATTATACAAACTTAAGTTCAATTCATAATCCAACAAGCAACAATACATCACAAGCACAAGCAAGTGCAAACATTCTGATTCATGCATTTATCTTGTTAGGTGATCACACAATCAAACAAGCACACAAATCGTGTAACCAAGTTAGGATACAGAGCATGAGGAAATCATACCTTTCACTGGGTTAACTTTACCGGGTGTTCTCACGTTCCTCGGTTCACACTTGTTCCTCATGTCTCACTCTTGAACCACTATTTACATGTCAAATGGTTCCATCAATATTAAGGCGTTACGGTACGTATATAATTACTACTCCCGTACTTACCCCGTTATCCCGTTATTTCGGTTCAACTTAGTGTACTTAAACTCACAACTCTTCCAATCACTCCTCAAACTTGTTTACACTTCTTAGGACCTTTAAAGGTCACCAAACAACTCCTAAAACCAATAACATTCAATCCCCCATGTTTAGAACCCTTAAAAACACTCTTTGTTGAATTATGGGGGTGGTCCGGACCCAAGGTCCCGGACCAATACAGAAAATGACTTTCGGCTCAATTTTACACCTGGTCCGGGACTTGGTCCTGGACTTAAGTCCCGGACCAATTCCTGCACACTCTCGGGCCTTTTTTTTATGCGGTCCGGGACCTTATACAAGGGCTAGGTCCCAGACCCTGCTAAAAACTGCTATCAAGGTGATTTTTCACCCCCAAATCAACCCTTAATTCACCCCTAATCAATCCATAAACTTTCCACAAGTTTCCTACATAATTAAACACCTCAAAACACTCCTTAAACCACTCCAAATCATTGGTTAAATCCACCACCCAATTCTTGCTCAAATTCATCAAATTCAAATTTCACATTTTGCATTTTACACTCTATGCATTTCTAACTTCCTGCTTGTTTTTACCTCCTACCAACCTTACAAAATCCATCAATGACCATTACAAATCATTCCTAGATAGTTGCACTAACTATGCCCAAGTTCACTCTCCATTTCCATGACTATAAGCACTAACTCATTTCCTAGGAATTCCAAGTTGCCAACATCAATATGCTACAGATTTTACACTCTCTCTTATCCATTATCCATGTATCATTTTAAGGCTACCACTCCACTCTACTCAACACTACAAACACCTAGATTCTCCAATTCACTAAGTCACCTTAAAACAATTGTTTTCCTACCAAAATGTTGTCATCACCTCCCCATAAATCTAACATATCCCAAACCATCAACTCTCACCAATTTCATCCCTAATCTAACCACACCCTTATAGGGTCCTACCAGCACACAATACCAAATCAAAATTCACCAAACCTCTTCCAACAACAATATAGCTCAAAATCTTGCTAAACCAGAATATAACCACAATAGCTCAAAAGCTTGGCACTTAAGCCCTCAATTTAAACAACAATTCACAAGTTCTCTCAAAATTAACTAACACATTAATTTCCATATGTTGGGTTCATTATTCAATTTAACCCTTCCCAATCCTAAAGCATTCAAAATAAACCTTAAGGTAGATTTCTTACCTTAAGTCACAAGTCTCTCCATAATTCTCCTTGCTCCTCCTCTTCCCAAATTCGGTCAAGTGGGAATGGAGTTGCCAAACTCCTTCCCAACATTCAAGAAACACAAAAATTGCATTCAATTAATCATCTAAACCCTTAAGAAATTCTAATTCAAATTAAGGGCTTAAAACACAAGGTTAGGGTTTACCTTTTGGAGCCTTTTAAGAGGGGTTTTCACCCTTGAATCAAGAAGGGAATTACTCCACCATTGGAGGGTTGAAACAAGGCTCCAAAACAAGAAGAAAGCAAGGCATGAGAATGGCAAAAATCGGCCAACACTACAAGGTGGGAAAAATATGAGTTTTCTTGGAAACTTTTTACCGTAATGGAAAGAGAAACCTCCAAGCTTCATGATGGTGTGCTTTTCTCCTCAAATGACCAAAACCCATGGAGATGAAGTTCTTCATTTTTGGATTTTGAAAAGAGAGAATGATAGAGGATGATGAGGAGAAGAAGAATATGTATTTATTTTTGTGATTTGAGCTTTAATAAAGCTTGGGCAAGGCAAAGAATGGCAAGAAGCCATGGGAGGAGGAGAAGAAATCTTTCCAGCTTAAGAGGAAGAAGAAAGCGGTAGAGAGGAGGAAAAGAGAGGAAAGAGAAGAGGAAAAAGAAATAAGGGAGGAGAAAGGGAAAAGGTATTTTAATACCCCTTTTGCTTTTTGACTTATTCAACTCTCTCTTCCTTTACTAGCTAGTTTACTTGTGAGAGGGGTGCTGATTAGCTTAATAGCCCTTTTGCTTTTTGACTTATTCAACTCTCTCTTCCTTTACTAGTTAATTTACCTGGTTTTAGCACTATTCACTAATCGGGCCCGTTTTCCAGAATTTTCTCGTTTCTTAAATTTTAATGGTTATTAAGCTCCCATTAATGTTTATTTATAGTTATTTAATGAACTATAAATTTTTACAGGTTCGTTTGACCACTCAAAGTCACGTTTTCGGGTTTTCTCGAAAAACGTGCACTAAAGCTTTATTAGCGTTTTAATTCATTTTATGGATCCGTTTTCTTTGGAAATTGTTCCCATATATTATTTAGGCCTTATTAAGCCTTTCAAATCCATTTAATACTCTTATCGAGGTCGTATTCCTCTTAGGGTCACTTAACGCTCAATTTATTGTTTTTCACTTTTTAAGCGTTTTCTTATTTCTTTTGGATTTATTCTTTTTACCAAAATTCATTAGGCACTAATAGGCCCTCAATATCGTATTAGAGTAATTTAATCACCCTAATTAAGTTCGGGGTATTTCACATCATGTGTATCTTGGACTTGTTTAATGTGTTAACATGTGTTATTTAGTGTCCAAAGGTGTATACACTTGTGTTACAAGTGATATTTTACTCACAAGTCATTTTGACTTCTTAAGGTACATTTTTCCTTAAGTGTTTGTGTTCTTTGTTCATGAAGATGTGTATATCATGATAAATCAATTGTTGGTTGATTTTCCTTCATGGAGTATATATATTTATTTATTTAAGTGTGCTAGGAGTTTTCATGATTCATGGTTTTATTAAGGCTTATTAGCCTTCTTAACTCATTAATTGTCTTTTAATTTGGTTTATGAACCTTAGGGGTATTTCAATCTACCCCCCCCCTAAAAAGGCTTCATCCCGAAGTCCTTATTCATATTCAGTTCTTCTAAGGAATCAAGTTCCACTAGGTAACCACAGACAATCCATCGATAGAGAGTATATCCCACTAGGTTCAAACCTAGTCTATATGTATCATTGTTGATACCGCACTAATCTCATTCCACATAGCCAAGAGTCATGGCACATTTCATTCATACATAGCACTAAACGAGGTGCAAAACCAATCCAAAGTACTCAAAGGTACTATATATATAACCAACACAGGTGCACTAAGGCACTATATACAATGTATCAAACATACAACTAAATCATCAAACAAACATGTATGACGCAGCGTACCACCAAAACACACCACAAAAACATACAAAATGCAAGACCTAGTGCATAACATATGCACAAGCCAAGTGGCTCTACCCCTCATAAAAAGGGTTTGACCACGAACCTGTACAAGTATCTCAGCCACTACTCGAAGAGTGCTCGATACTTCGCTCTTATAGATTCTTCTAACTCCCATGTAGCCTCCTCCACGTCATTGTTCAACCAGAGAACCATGACCATGCTAACGGTCTTGTTCCTAGTCTGTCTCGTCTTCGTATCGAGGATGCAGAGTGGTACTTTTTCATATCGAAGAGCAGGGTCCAACTCTAAAGTCTTTGGCTCTAAAACGTGCCATGGATGGGGCACATACCTCTTCAACTAAAAAACGTGAATGACGTCGTGCACCCTCCCGAGCTCTGCTGGCAAATCCAATCTGTAGGCTAACGGGCCCACTCGCTCCTTAATCGCATATGGTCCAACATACTTCGGGCTCAGTTTGCCCTTCTGCCCAAACCGGAAGATCCCCTTCATGGGTGACACTCGAAGGAATACTCTATCATCAGTAGTAAACTTGATGTCTCTCCTCCAAATGTCGGTATAAGATTTCTGCCGATCCTGGGCTGCCTTCATGTTCCTACGAATGTGTAGGACATCCTCCTTGATCTGCTCTAGGTACTCGGGTCCTAGAAGTGTAGTCTCACTCGCTTCGTCCCAGCATAAAGGAGTCCTACACGGTCTACCGTAAAGCGCTTGGAACGGCGGCATCTGAATAGAGGAGTGGTAGTTGTTGTTGTAGGCGCACTCTATCAGATGTAGTCGCTCTAACCAGCTCCCCTGAAAGTCTAAGGCACATGCTCTTAGCATGTCCTCCAGTGTCTGGATGGTCCTCTCACTCTGACCGTCGGTCTAAGGATGGAATGCCATACTCAGCTTCAGCTTCGTACCCAAGGCTTCTTGAATCTGGCCCCAGAATCTAGATAGGAAACGAGTATCTCTGTCAGACACAATGGTCTTCGGCACACCATGGTGTTGGATCACCTCCTTCTGGAATAGGTCTGCCAACTTCGGGACCTTCCAGGTATCCTTCACAGCCACAAACTTCCCCACCTTCGTAAAACGATCTATAATGACCCAAATCGTGTTCAGTCCTCCCTTAGTCGGTGGGAGACCGACAACGAAATCCATTGAGATGTCCTCAAACTTCCAGCAAGGAATAGGCATGGACTGCACTAACCCGCCGGGTCTCCCATGCTCAAACTTAACCTTCTGACAGGTCAAGCATCTAGTCACATAGTTGGCTACGTCCTTCTTCATCCCGCTCCACCAGAAATGGACCTTCAAGTCCTTGTACATCTTCGAAGAACCCAGGTGGACGGATAAGGACGGGCAATGAGCCTCCTGGAGTATCTTCTCCTTCAGATCAGGAGGAGACTCTGGAATATACAATCGACCATTCAGTCAAATTATGCCGTCGTCACTCTGTTTGAAGTCATAATTCTGACTCTCAAAACAACCCTCTGCCATTTTCTGCCTGATACTCTGTATATACTGATCGCTCTTCTGTGCAGCTCGTATCTCATCAATCAGACTGCTGCCCGCTAAAAGAGTAAACAATGAATGTGCTTGGCGGCTTAGGGCGTCGGCTACAACGTTTGCCTTGCCCTCCTTGTACTTCAGATCTATGTCGTAGTCCTTCAAGAACTCGACCCATCTCCTCTGTCGCATGTTCAGCTCCTTCTGAGTGAAGAGATGCTGCAAACTCTTGTGATCAGAGTAGATGATGACTGTCACACCATAAAGATAGTGGCGCCAGATCTTCAAATTGAAGACTACTGCGCCCAACTCAAGGTCATGTGTGGGGTAGTTCACTTCGTGCTTCTTCAGTTGTCGGGATGTGTAGGCAACAACCTTCCCGTGCTGCATAAGCACACAGCCTAGACCGGTTCAAGAGGCATCACAGTATACCTCGAACCCATCGGTGCCTTTAGGGATAGTAAGAACGGGTGCCGATGTCAGGAGAACCTTCAGTGTCTGAAAGGACTGCTCGCACTTGGCAGACCATAAGAACTGGGACTCCTTCTTCATAAGATTCGTCATCGGTTTGGCCACTTTGGAGAAGTCCTTCACGAACCTTCGGTAGTAACCGGCCAAACCCAGAAAGCTGTGGACGTCTGTTACTGTCTTCGGCCTTGGCCAACTCTTCACTACCTCTATCTTGGCAGGGTCTACAGATATCCCACTCGCTGAAATAATGTGTCCAAGGAATGACACACTGTCCAACCAAAACTCACACTTCGAGAGTTTGGCATACAGCTGGTTCTCTCTCATGATACTCAAAACCTGCCACAGATGTAACTCATGCTCCTCCTGGGTCTTAGAATAGACCAGGATATCGTCGATGAAGACCACAACTGAACTACCAAGATGCTCTCTGAAGAGACGGTGCATCAAGTCAATGAAGATGGCTGGCGCATTCGATAACCCGAATGGCATAACAGTGAACTCGTAGTGCCCATACCTAGTTCTGAAAGTCATCTTCTCCACATCACCCTCTACAATCCTGATCTGATAGTAGCCGGATCTGAGATCTATCTTCGAGAATACACTGGCTCCTCTCAGCTGGTCAAACAAGTCATCGATCCGTGGCAACGGGTACTTGTTCTTGACCGTGACCGCATTCAGCTCGTGGTAGTCGATGCAGAGTTGCATACTGCCGTCCTTCTTCTTGACGAACAGCACTGGAGCACCCCAAAGAGAAACACTAGGTCGTATGAATCCCTTGTCGAGGAGGTCCTCCAGCTGTAGCTTCAGCTCCCTCATCTCAACCGGTGTCATACGGTAGGGTGCCTTAGCAATAGGGCCCGTACCTGGCAACAAGTCGATGGTGAACTCAACCTCGCGCACAGGCGGCATGCCTGGCAGCTCATCAGGAAACAAGTCGGGGAAGTCTACCATGACTGGAATGTCTGAGTCCATCATATCGCTCTGTCTCGTGTCCTGAACATAGCAGAGGAAGGCATGTCTGCCCTTCCTCACCTTCTTCATCAGGGATAGTGCTTACACAATCTTGACAGTCGGCTTTCTTCTCACACTGCGGTATGACACTGTCTTGCTGCTCGTCCCCTTCAGCAGTAGTCGATGCTCTGCACAGTGTAGGCGGCCCTTATACTTCTGCAGCCAGTCCATACCCACAATAACGTCGAAGCCCAAATTCTTGAACTCGATCAAGTCGATGGGGAAGATCTTAGTCATAATGCTGATCTCTAGTCCCGTGTACCGTCTAATGCATCCAACTCTCCTTAGAAGGAAGAGTGACCGAAAAGTCTGAGAGCTGTTCAGGGGCTGCCCTTAGCTTCTTCACAAATGCCAAGGAGATAAATGAATGCGAAGCCCCGGAGTCGAACAATATGGACGCACTAACACCATCGACAGGAAAGGCACCTGAGATTATTTCTCGTATTAGCATCGAGTCGGATTCAAATAACTTATTTATTGTCGGTTGTTAATTGTCATACCTGTGACGACATTACCTGACTCCTTGGCTTTCGCCATATCTAGGATGCTTATGGTACCCTCCTTTTCACTTTCGTGGCCTGGAGTTATAAGTTAATGGTATTAACAGATGGAAAACATATGCTTGAAGGCACATAAACTCTTATTTCATTTATCCAATTGGTATTACAACATTGTTACACACTTAGCTAACAAAATACATCAGTACTGTCTGAAAGTTAAATTTAAACGGCCGGGTCGGATGTGGGTGTCATTCACTAGAGCTGGTGGGGCGGTATTGAGCTTAATGCTCTTAATCCCATGATATACTAGTCTCGGATCTCCACCAAACACCAACACATCCCCAGATATGAGGACGATCTTGCTTGCTACATTCACCCTCTTCTGGTCTCTATAGATAAACTCAGCATCATCGCCAATAGAGAATGACACAACCGGTACTCCTCTGGTGATGGACTCGGTCGTCTCATCACGGTCTTGGTGCATCCAAAGCTTTCCTCCCTTCTCGTAGTAGTTGATGATGCATACATCGGGTGTCATGTCGAGTAAAGGGTATGTCTCACAGTCTTAAGCAATATCCATCGCTTTCCTCACCAAGATTTGGAAACTCTCATGTATCCTAGGTATTGATACGCCATCTACCATCCTCACCTCTTGGTAAACCCTAGCTTCCGGATCCCAATCCTTCCCTAAGCACATCATGTGCAGCTTCATCTTTGAACCATTACTAAACATGAGGGTATAAAATCCTCCCAAACCCTTGCCTAAAGCTCTACACTCCTCTACTATGGCGATTTGTTCATCTAAGGATAGGAACTCTCGGAGAAGTATCATCCCCGGTTTGACTACATGACACAACTCGCCAGGGTACTCCCGTCTTTCCTCCACGGGTCTAGGTGATCTCTCGGTCTTGAGAGAGTGGGATAGCAGATATCGAAGTCTCCTAAGAGGTAAAAAGGTTTCCTAAGTAAGTAGTTTGTCTAAGCGGTAATTGAAACACGCATGCATGCTAAGGTAAAGCGTTTAACACTTAGTCATGCTCTCATACAATGGTCAAGGTTTCAAAATCTAACCTTCACCGCGTTGAGTACTCGTACCAGCGCCCGGAGCTCTCACTGCATTCAGCGTACGGTTTCCCGGCAGACTTGTCTTCTGGGTCTACTGCTGCCCCTTCTGGGCCATGGGCGCCTGCCCCTTCTGGCCACCTCGAGCTCCAGCTCCACCAGACGCCGTGCTCTGAGTCCCCTTAGCTGGGCGGTACGCTTGGCTCTCCGGATTCATGAAGCACTCCAACGACCGATGGCCCTTCTTCCCACAATGGTAGCAGTCCACCGCTTGCCCAGAGTAGTCAAGACCCGGGTGGTCTTTACCACAGCGCTTGCAATGGAAGTGGAGCTGGGGTGCAGAACCTATTATCACACAACGATTGGATTAATAAAAGTACGGTAATGGATGATCAAATTCACAACTCATTCATGAAGTTAGATCGCTTACCCTTGGGGGTGCAGATCTGAGAGGCTGGACATCATAAGCAGGTCTGGTCAGCTGCGGAACCTTCTCCTTGCCCTTCTGACTGGCCTGCTCCTTCTTCTTCTCCTTCCAGGAGAACTTTTTCTTCCTGATATCGTCAAAGAGTTAGGAATTGCAGATATAAAAACAGGCAAGCTAGTAAAGTAATTAATAACTTAAAAGTGGTTCTTACTACCCGCCCTTGTTGCCACTGCCTCCAGTCATCACCTCAGCCTCCTTCTCGGGCGCCCTACGCTTCTGCCCCTGGGAGTCATCCCGGCTGTTCACTAACAGCTCAGTCCGAGAAGCAACATCATAGCTCTCCTATAATGCATCAATGAGTTTCCCGACACTTGAAATAAATCATACTGAGTTACAATGCACAAACTGTTAATTAATTTACCTGAACCATAGGGTATAGAGCAGTACCCATGGCTGCCTTGGTGGCATAGCGCAGACCACCTCTAAACTTCTCCACTTTCACCGTGTCAGAATACACAACACCTGGGACAAAGTCCAGCAGCCCGATGAACGAGGAGTAGTACTGATCCACTGTCAGACTACCCTGCCTCAGCGCCTCGAACTCCTCCCTCTTCCTCTGCTTCAAGTGAGTAGGATAATACTTCTCCCTCAGTAACTCCACATAGCCCGTCCAACCGAAACCCTCTATAGCAGTATAGTGAGCCTTCACGGACCTCCACCAAGTACTGGCGGCGTCCCTCAAGTGAAAGGCCGCTATCCCGACCTAGTGCTCAGCAGGCATATGAATGGCGTCGAAAGCCTTCTCGTGCTCGATAATATACCTCTCCAGGATGGTAGGGTCAGCAACTCCGTCGTACGTCGGTACTCGCGTATCAGCAACGCTCTTCAGCCAGTTTGGCTCTCTCGGTGCGGGTGTGGGTGGGACTATAGGTGGAGCTCCAATCTGGATGCCTCCCATCTGTGTCAGCTGTGCAAAGACAGCAGCTACCGTCTCAGCAACGCCCACGGACTAGGTCTCAGGAGGACCTCCTCCAGACCCACCGCCTCTGCCTCTGCCTGTACCGGCTCAGCGATCTCGACTAGACATCTGAAAGATTCATAATTAAGTCAACAGTCGGTATAATACCGTACGTCCATCATTCATAAGTTAACATGGCCCTAAAAGGTGTTAAACACACTTGCTCCCAGCAATCTCATATTCTTTCTTAATCTCTACTTTCTCAACGGTTTCCCGTAATCAAGGATCCTAGGCTCACAGTACTTAAACTACTATCTCTTGTAATCCAAGCGGTACTCCGCTCGGATACCACTTTTGTAAAACCCCTACTAATTTGACTCCTAATTGTCATATAAACGTCGTACTTAAATAATTAAATCGCAGCGGTAAATAACAGACTGTCGTACTAACGGTGTAACCATTACCACTCGTCCATATTAGTGATAATGTGTTACATGATAATAAACATACGAAACGTATTCCCGCAATGACCACAAGAGATAGATAGTAGTGTTAGATATAACCAAAATAAATACAACATAACTCCGTCTCATACATAAGTCCGTACACGTGAGCATCTAAACGAATGTACACCTCGGTTCTCAAAACCCGAGTCCAAAAATAATAACCGTATTAGTCGTATCAAAGTCTATACCAAAAGCGTTGCGCCCCGCATCGACCAACAGCTAGTCACCTGAAATAATCATGGTTGTGGTATGGAATCAGCCCCTGTTGAGTATGTTATCACATGCCCCGTCATGCCCCCTCGGACCCCTCAATTAATTGGTCGAGAGCATGAGATTCATTACATGCAATACTGTTTTAATAATTAAACTGTAAAATAAATAACAATAACAACCATACAATAACACAACCATTCATATACACATAGCATAACCAGTGAACAACAAGGCGAGACAACGAGGTTTATAAACAAGTATAAGTTCCTGTCTTTGGCATGCAAGCCCGAATAATGTTCGCCAAATATACGTGCTAACATAGTTGTTCATAATTGTTCAGTTATACCTAATGACAACGTCTCGTTAAAATGATGTGTCTCTAAATTACCCATATATTATGGCGGGTCACCCACGGCAGTAGCCACTCCAGCGGTAGAGTCTCCGACCAACGAACCATTCTAGTTCGCGGGAAATTTTCTTAATACTTACGGACCCGTACGCGGGCATCCTAGTATCGTTTTTGTGATCACAGCGCGCACCAAGAGCCACATCCTCCTGGGTTTGTTCATCTATACCATCGCATCGCATTACCAATTTTCTAACACAGCAGACTAAGGTCGTTAGTCCAATCCGAAGTATGTAAACTCGGGATCCAGCGTTAGATACGAGAGCGGCGTTAGAAAAGGCCAATGCTCCGTATTTAAGTCTCGTATATATATATATATATACGCTAGTTCGTTTTATATATAGGTTCATATATACGAACCAATACTGTTATTGCAAAAATAGTAAATAATCAGCAACTTAAATATACAGTTCATGCATATTTATTCACACATTCAGACATTCGATCATATAACAGAATTCACAGAAGTCTTAACTGAGATAGCCCTCAGAGACAATCAAGGACACATAACAACATACCGTGCACCGTGATTTTAGGACCGTGGAGTATGAATCAGCTAACTCCGGTGATCCTCGAGATGCCTCTAACAGTCTAATAATACGTATAACACTATAGATTAGCATCCCGTATAACAACATTACTCTACGGTACCCCGTACCGTCGCTAATCCCTCCTGGTTCATTCCCCGTTTTCTACTAACAACGTTTGTCGGGTTTTCGGTTTAACTCAGGATTAGTTTTATTTCATAAATGCTATATTACATGCATGGTTACGTCGTGGTATATCAATATACTTAACTTAAACATTCGTTATCGCATGTAGTTTAATATACATTTGTATATCATATAGTTTGTCACTATATTGCATGTATAATCGTGATCATGTATTATACATCTTACCTTAGTATTTGTTTTCCTAAGGTTAGTTTTTCCAAGTGTAATGTTGTATAATGCATATTTAAAATACTTTGAATTATATAACTCCTTATTATTTCATGTACAACATAACATTAGAATTTCCTTAACTAATGTTTATAATTCTTTTCTTCTCATCTTATATCATTTTAATTATGACATTATATGGTTATTGAACCATATTGTATTTCTCACTCCATAACATATATTTATATATATATATATATGTATTATGGGACCATTTATTATATGGTAATTCTTTATAATATATTCATTCTTCTTTTATGAATATTTCTTATATTATAGATTTTACAACCCTTATAACATTATAAACCATATTTTAAATTCTCATTCCAAAATACTCATTATTACCGAACAACACTTATGTTCTCTATTATTTACAAAATCTACCACATTATTTATATAATGTTACATTATAGTTATATAACATATATTATGACATGTATATCATTAAATCATTTATAACCTATAGTTATAACATGTTATTAAAAATACCAAATAGAACCACAATCTGTCGGTTTTATTAAATTCCACATATACTTTCAAAAATTACATAATAACCCCATACGTTATTATATTGTCACACTTATAACATATCTCTTATTTTATAACATTTAAACCTTAATATAATTATAACATATAGTTATAAATACTACAAATAGCCGAACAGACCCTAGGGTCTGTTCTAATTTAATTCCAACCCCCTTAACATTCTATATTTACCAAATGACCACATTTTATAACATATAGTTTCTAATGTCATTAAAACTATATATTATACACATATCTTATTAAAATCTCTTATATTATTCCAAAAATCACCAAACTATACCAAAAGGTTATAAATATCATTCCTAACCTTATACTTTGGTTATTACAGTCTTACCCCCATATGTTACCCAAATGTAACAATGATATAAAATACCATATATTATATTATTATATCATTCATCCTAACTCCAAATTTACCCAAATAACTTCCTAAAAATTTCTAATAAACCAAGGTCTGTTTTAAACCCCATTTGGTACCCATAACTTTCGGAAATCACCAATTCACCCCAATATTTATATATCTTTTATAATTTAATATCTAACTTAATATAAAGTAGTATTTAATTCAATAAATTTCAAAACTTGGTCAAAGTCTCCTATATAGTCAACCTTGACTTCTAAATTCCAATTTGAGCCCAAACTCTCGGTAATTACATTATATACCCCAAACTTTCCTATTTTTTCAATTTTGACACAAAACTTTATAAAATGTTATAATTTTTATTTAAATTCATTTAAATCCCTAAATTCCATTTATAATAGCCCACAACTATACATATTTTTAGAAATTACCGGTTTGACCCCAATCTGTATGCTAAGTGCATAAATTAAATTAAATAAGCTTTTAAACTTAAATAAAATGGCCTAATGACATGGCCTTATTACAACCTTGAACTTGTAAAATAAATTACACTTTAAATGTCTCAAAAATACTTTAAACTCTCGGCCCTCACACCAAATTCTTCATTATTTACAAAACTTCCACATAATGTCTTAAATTTGACAATTATGCTTATTAATCACTTAATTAATTTATCCAAGGTTTCTATAATATTTCCTAGTCATTTTGAAGCTAAAATGACGCTATTATTCTTTCCACTCACGGCACACATATAATATAAGCTCCAAAGCATATAATATTTGATTAAGAATGTTATACCTTGATTTATAAGCTCCTTCTTGTTTGGCCACGGAAGCTTGGGGAATTTATTTGGACAGCTTCTAATTAATTTCTAACAGCAAGGATAAGATATAATTAGGTTCCAAAAACTGAACCAACCATAAGAGTAATTATAAGCCATGAAAACTTAGATTTTTACCTTAAAAATGATTTTAATCTATCTTTCACTCCATGAACTTTCACGGAAGTTTGGAGGTGTGTTTATACACCTCTTGACATGCATTAAACAGAGAGGAAATGTTATGGCTCAGTTCAATACAGAAACTAACCATAGGAATCATTTAAGGTCTTAAGACATGGATTTATACCTTAAAAATTGAAGTTGTTCCCAAGTGTTCCATAGCCCTATTTTTCAGAGGAATGAAGGGTGTTATTCCCTTAATAAAATCATGCCAAATTGGTGGACTAACTCATCCAAACAGAAGCTAGAAGACTTACTCTTTAAACCCCTTTTTTGGTGTTTTTGGGACGGTTTTGCCAACTCCAAGGGAATGGAGGTTCACCAAGTGTTCTAGCATGTAAATATGAATATTGTAAAGGGTTTAGTTCATAGGAATAAGCCATAATAACAATAGAAAGAAAGGTAGGTGCTTAGAGCACATTTTTACCTTAAGGAATGACTTTGTCTTACTTCCTTCCCCAAACTTGGTTTCAGCCAAAAATCACCCCCTTATTGCAACTTGGATTCAACCTAGATTAATGGGGAAGAGAGCTGAATCTTAGATCAATGGATAGCTATTGAAAAGAGGAAAAGAATGAACTATCTTAGGACTTAAGACCTTACCTTATGCCTTAGGAATTGATTTCTTTCCAAGCTTTCTCTTAGCTGTCTAGTAGCAGAATAAGGGAGGTTTTGGATGGTGAATTCGGCAGCCAAGGGGAAGTGAGGAGGAAAGATAAGAAATGACTTTTAAGGCATTATGGTAAAGCATGGGTCTTGCATAGTATTTGGTGACTAAGCACATATTAAGAAGATATATTGATTCAAATTTGGCAAGGTGGCAGCCCATGGAGAGGAGTTTGCCGGCCACATTTTGCACCAAGGGCAAATCGGTCTTTTTGCTTCCTTTTTAATGTTATGACTTATAACTTGTACATTTGGTCTTATATCATGTGTTAGTTTGTTACCAACATGATTTCCTTGTCCTAAAGTATGTAAATATGTATTCTTGAGAAATTGGTATACATTACTATTCATTAAAACTAGTAAAAATGTATACTTTGATTCACCTTTGATATTGATGTTCTTTTTGTACATCATGTGTATCTTGGACTTGTATAATGTGTTAACATGTGTAACATGTGTTATTTAGTGTCCAAAGGTGTATACACTTGTGTTACAAGTGATATTTTACTCACAATTCATTTTGACTTCTTAAGGTACATTTTTCCTTAAGTGTTTGTGTTCTTTGTTCATGAAGATGTGTATATCATGATAAGTCAATTGTAGGTTTATTTTCCTCCTTTAATAATCTCCACTTATGTCCATGTGTTTATATAAGGTTTAGTAACCTTCATGGAGTATATATATTTATTTATATAAGTATGCTAGGAGTTTTCATGATTCATGGTTTTATTAAGGCTTATTAGCCTTTTTAACTCATTAATTGTCTTTTAATTTGGTTTATGAACCTTAGGGGTATTTTAATATTTCTCTATACGGTCCACTCGCTTCTCAAGCCAAGACTCATAGGAGTCGCTCAAACATATTGGTGTCTCTTGGTTATTATAGATAGCCCATTTGAGTCCTGTGTCGTAGGCTTGGGCTACATAGTTGATCGATGCGTAAGTGAAATAGTCACTTTTGAATTTTGACACTTCAGCTCCCAGGATAGTCTGCTCACGTCCGAACCGACACATTGCCCTTATTGGGAAAATGGTGATAAAATGGTCCAGACCGATTAGACCCAAACCATTGTGTCCTACTAACCTCATGGTCCCTCCTTGGATGTCCTAGTCATTGAGTACCCAGAGGAAGTGGGTATAATAACGGACGTCCTGGAAAAAGGCTCTCCAACCCTCTTTCGGCTAAACATGACCACTTTTCTAGAAACTACCAGACTTTGCACGAGAGCAAGGCATAATGGCTTGGCTGATTAACTCCCATGATCAACCACGGAATAAAGATAGGATTAAGAGTTTGTTCCTAGAGGAGGACCACAACATCATCCTAAGCACAGTTCTATCGGATCACACTAGTAGAAAAAATGTTTTTAATGACGGCGTTTAAACCACGGTTAAATGGAAAACCATGGTTTAAAGTTTATAAACCACGGTTTTAAAAGAAACCGTCTTTTAAGGTGCATACCAGAGCGCATATACCACGGTTTTTCCGGAACCGTCGTATATAGGTTAGTTATATACCACGGTTTTCAGGGCAACCGTGGTATATAGTACATGCCGGAGTGAATATACCACGGTTCTTGGAGAACCATCGTATATAGGGTTTCTATATACCACGGTTTTGTCAAAACCGTCGTTTTTAGTCGTGGTAAAAAAACTTTAAATGACGGTTCCTTGTTAGAACCGTGGTATATAGTCTAAGCGGGAATTCAAATTTTCGCCAAAAATTAACGCGGCTCTTTCTCTTTCTCTTATTATATATATTTTCTCCTCACTCTTTTACAACCTACACTGTCGAACAAGGATGCTCTGCAACTCTTCTCCTTCTTCTTCTTCTTTTGCGCCTCTGTAATTTTTTCAACCCACCGGCGAACATGCATGCTCTTCGCCATACTGGAAAACAAGGAACACATGTTGCGCCTCTGTAATTTTTGCAAACCTAACCGGCGAACAAGGACATGCTCTGCGCCTCTGTAATTTTTGTAATTTTTGTAAATCACCCTCTCTCATTCTCTTTCACGGTAATTTTGCAACCTACCGACGAACAAGGAACATAATGTAACTTCACTCATTATTTAGCAACGCTAATACACAAACAAGTAACATACATGTTCTAGCCTGTTCATTCTCTTCTGTTTGCTCTCTGTTGAGAAATTACATCGAAGGCGGCGGCGCTAAAGCGCCGGCGAACTGGGAAAAAAAAATGGTAGACTATAAACCACGGTTCTACATATAACCGTGGTTTATTGTTGATTTCTATAGACTTTATACCACGGTTTTAAGTAAAACCGTCATTTATAATGCACTATATACCACGGTTCAGACTCACAACCGTGGTATAAAGTTAGTGAATTTTCGCGGGAGAAGGGGTCTTAAACGACGGTTTCGACAAACTGTGGTTTTTTCGCTCACTTTAAACCACGGTTATGAACCGTCGTTTATCTCAATTTGTGAATATACGACGCGAGCATAAACCACGGTTCCTAACCGTGGTATATAGGCAAAATAACCGTGGTTAAAAACATTTTTTCCACTAGTGTCAGCCCAAACCTGACAAATTGTGTTGGGGTTGCACCAAAAATTGTAACACCCCATCCAACTTTAACACACTTACAATAAACTGCAGCGGAAATACAAACCTCATCACATTACTTAACTCGTTGGTGTTACACGCCGTTAGCCACCCACGTGGCTAACAAGGCTAATCCATATACATTGTACCGGTCTGATGGGCTAAATTCCCGAGCAACTACACAGTATTATCCCTTTCCATTAACAACAACAACAACATACACCTTTCAACTATACCGAGTATTTATAATTTGATGCCGACAACAATTTCGGTCTTACTACACCTACTGTATATATACACTTAAATGAATACCCATGTACAATGGCTACCCCGTCCTACTCTTGAACGGCTTCCAGCTCTCTGTACCTGAAATAGGAAAAGAAGAGAAAGGGTGGCCCCCCAGGGGCTCAGCACCTTTGCTGGTATGGTAATCCCGCAGCCCACATGCTACCGGGCCACGCACAACTAATTGTCGACTTAGCATGCGATTGATTATATTTAAATCATGCATGCAACTGTAAACACACAACATATAGCATTTCGCCTCAATAGGCTCAACAAACGGATAATACATCCTTACTTGATAAGTCACTCATGGTATTCATTATCCCTAGAGTGTTCCTCCTCTAATGGAGCTACTTCCTTAATAGACGACTCTTACCCTTAAATCGGGTTATCCTTAAACGCCTCTCATCACAAACTGGGATTCATATCCATGATCCACATACTCCACATTTTACAGCATATATCATACACTACGTAACAACACATAACAACACTTGCACGTTTCAACGTGTACATCATAACATCACAATAGATATTGCATCACAAACAAAATACATAACATAGCGGGAGTGGTTCTCTTAGGAACCGACCCAAACATTGTTTATACACTGGTGAGCCTAGAGAATGTTGCCAGTCTCATGATAAGCTCATTATACAATAGCAACAACACTCATTACCGTCCTAATAGTCGGACGAGTAACTTAAGTTAAGGCGGTTCGGGTTTGGAGGCCCGAACACACCACACAAACACATGTTCCCCCTAAACCGATCATAAGTTAGGATAGCTAAGCTTTGGAATAAGCTAATGGGAGATCATAACCCGTGAGGGAAACAACCATAACAAAGAGAAGGGTAAGGCTAAAAAGGATACCCTCTCCCAAACAACGCGCGACCGGCCAAACCGGATTCCTCACCACTGTTAGTACATACTTACTTTAGATATTAGTTAGAACCCCACTATGGAGTCTATCATAACTACACACCATACAGTTACAACTGGGTTAAACACACAAGGGAGATCCCTACATTCACATACACATATCACACAATTAACACACGCATAGCCGTGGTTAGTACGTCCCATGGTTCGGGTCGTTTACTCCGAATACCCAACTCTCATGTGATCCTAGACTCAGTTAACTAAGGTTAACACTTTCGAGGTTAAATGGTATCGGAGTTGTACACGCCACATAAATGAATTACTGTAAACTCATTACATGTTTAATCTTACAACGTGGCAAACATACAGAAAAAACACATTGGCATACAAGCCGGTGTAATCCGGTAGGACACAGGTTGCAAGAAAACCATACCTGTCACCGGAGTCCACTTTACCACGTCCACTTATGTTCCTCGAGCAATTCTCGAACAACTGTTAACATCACATGTGTTTTTATTAACATCGGGGTTGCTTGATTATTTAATGTCTAATGCTTATGACTTTCCTTGTTAACTTAGTTACATAACTTTACATTTTAACTTGTTTTACTTTTACATTTTGATACAACTTTTTCACCCACTTAATTGCCATTAAAACTCACCTAACATGTCCTTAACAACTTTATAACATCATTACTAATCAATCCCCATCATTACATATCATTTCATAACCTTAAACAACATTTTTGGTCCGACCGACCTTACCGACCGAACTTGTCCAAGTTCGGTCCATTCCAGAACACATTTCCGTCAAAATTTTCTACTCCGACCGACCTTGTAAGTTCGGTCGCATGTTCGGTCTATTCCCGAGAGTTTCTTCCCTTTGAAAATTTAGCCCGACCGAACTTGCCAAGTCCGGTCCCATGTTCGGTCGGTTCCAGAAACTTAATCCGTACACAAAATACAAGCCCGACCGACCTTGCAAGTCCGGTCCCCAAGGTCGGTCCATTCCAGAAGCCAATTCTCGCAGGGTAAACTGGGCTCGACCGAACTTGCAAGTTCGGTCGCAAGTTCGGTCTGCCCCAGACCCTTGTTTTCCTTTTCTCATTCAACTCCAAACTTCACCCCCATATATCCTAGTACAACCTAACCTCATTTGGGCACTTCAAACACACCTTTAGCCATGTACTAAACTCTTTAAATCACACTCCAAAACCATTTTATCATTCACAAATTTCTTACAAAATTCCTAGCACTTGGAATGTCTTCTCCTTAAGATTTCTAAGTGGTATTTCACCAATAATGACCACTATACCAAGGTGTTTCCTCTACACCTTAACATCATCTCTCTAACTTCTTTTCTTACTAACTAAATCTCCTTTTTCACATCTTACCTAAACATCACTTATTCCTTGGATATCAACATTACCTAAACCTTAAACAAACTTCTCCAAGACTTAAATACATTCTCAAAACACACATTGAATCCTTAGAACTTCCAAGATAACACCTAAATTCTTGTATCACTCTAAATCACCTTAATACATGTTTTCTTCCCAAGTAAAACATTTGTTCACCTTTAACACTTCCTAGTTCACCAAAACTTACTTAAAACACTTAGAACTTCTTACACATTTTCCAAATTTTGCCATAGCTTCTCTTGTATATACTCACATCCAAACACTTAGGTTTTTACCTTATTTCATTCAAGAACACCTAAAATCCATTAAACCCATTTTTATACACAAATTTCACACATTTAGCACTACATCACAATATAGTGCATAACTTAAATTGCTTGGCACTTAGGCCCTTAAATAACATGGCTCTTAGGCCCTTAAATTGCATAAACCTTAAACACTGAATTTCCCACATAAATAATGCCTTTAACCTGCAAATACACCCAACAATACATATGCCCTTAAATAACTCCTTGAGAGCATTTTACTTGCTCATTCACCATTGGCTCCTTAGATCATTTTAACAAGCAATATAAACTCATTTCTCCTTAGGCATTTAAACTACATTGAGATAGCTTGTTTACCTCTTTTTCCTCACAAACTTCTTTCTTGTTTCCTTGTAAAACCGGTGGGGTGTTTAGTTGTTTGTCAACTTCTAAACAATGCACACATAATAGAATGAGTATTCAAGCATTATGCTTCATCTCATTGTAAACCCTAGTTTCACATATTGTTTTAACACAACAAGGTAATTGTTTTACCTTGGAATTGGAAGAGAACTTGAATAAGTATCAAGAGAGGACTCCTCCTAGCCCTTGGAAGGTTCAAATGAAGCTAAACAAGCAAGGTGAAAACACCATTGTGAGGTGAATTTTTGGACATCATATAAACATGGAGGAAACATGGATTTTCTTTGAGTTTCCTTACCTTGAAGCAAAGGAGAACAATAATATATGAAAAGGTGAGCTCAAGCTCCTTCAATGGTGATTCTCCATGGCACCAAAATTGAGTACTTGAAGATTTGAAAAGGTAGAAGTGTAGAGCTTGACCTAACTAAGGCAAATATAGTCTTAGAATTTGATTTGGAGCATGGAGTTGGATTTGGCAAAGAAATGAAGATGGAGAAGAGATGGAGCTGTAGCAAATCGTAAATGGAGGAAAGGAGAAGATGAAGAAACCGTGTGAAATGAAAGAAAAAGAGAATGAGAAGGTAAGTTTGCTTTTGAAGATATTTATGTTATAAAGCAAAATAGTACTTTACTTTAAGCTTTACTTTACTTATTATTTCTTTTACATGTTGGTGACTCACACCATGAAAAACCGGCCCCCATATAAGTAGAAGGGTATATTGGTCTTTGTTTGTCAATTTAATTACTTATGATAACATATGTTACAAAATAGCTTATTAAAGTCACTATTCATAAAACAAGGCACATAGAAGTGAAATTTTTGATTTCCTATTGACATAGACATCCAAATGTGATACTATATAGTACACATGTTAGTTAAAGAGTAATGATGGATATTTAGCCACTCAAAACTCATTTACAAGACAATTTTTCAAAAACGTGCTTTAAGAGTCCTTAAAGCACATTTTGTGTTTTAACTTGTTTTCAAGCTTGGTTTTCTTTGGTAATTGATTTAATATGTTCATTAACGTATTTATAAGGTATAGGTATGACCATTAGGTCTTATAAAAATTTATCCCAAGCTTAGAGCACATTTTTGCTCTTATTGACTTTAAGGTATTTTCTTGTGTTTTGTTTGGTTTAACTGTCTACCAAAGTTTCCTAAGGACTTAATTAGCCTTATTAAATCATAATTGAATATTATTAAGTCCTGGTAGGCTCTTTGGGTCCTAACCAAGTTCACTCCAAGCTTAGAGCATGTTTTTGCTCTAACTGTATCTTAGTGCTTTATTGCATTTACTATGGTTTAAATTGTTCACTGATGTTTCTAAGGCACTTTTTAGCCTTCACATACCATAGTTTAAATGTTTATCAACATATCAAGGTTTGGGGTATTTCAATCTACCCCCCTTAAAAGAACTTCGTCCTCGAAGTTCACACTTCCCACACATCATTAGATTAGAATACGGGGATTACTTATAGCCATAAAACTTCTATAATCAAACACACTTTACATTACAACCTCGGACTTAATGGTCCGGGCAACACATTCACATCCATACATAACATAACATATTCACATGATAACCTCGGACTCAATGGTCCGGGTATCTTAACAACATTTACACATACATAACAACCCCTTTGACTCACTGGTCTTGGGTAACATAACAACCTTTAAACACATAGGTCTATGTAACACAACACATTTAGACTCATAGGTCTTAATAGCATACACTTTAGGAGATCAAAGTCTAAATAACATTTATTACACATACCACACAACATGTCATAGCACGTATAGCAATCAAAAATCTTTGGTATAAACTGTGATCCCGCAGAACCCGGTCACGATGGACACCTTCCGTCCCCGTGCCTTTGGGAGATCAAAACAATCACTTAAATTTAAAATTTCCTTGTGAGGTTAACTAAGAGAACTTTAATTATGTAAAATACCTATCGACGTTTTATAAATACCAATTCAAAATCCTTTTTGAAAACACACACAACTCCCAGTCCAACTTATGCTCTTTGCTTCTTTTCTTAGCGTGGTTATTTGTGACCACTTATGGGGAGCTTCAAGAATCATCCAACCCTGATGTGATCAGCATCAGTGTTGAACTATCCTTCCACCCCAATTTGTGTTCGGCTTCCCTTGATCGCATGCAAATCAAGTTCCGCTTCCCACTTCATTTTCAAGCATCAACTAAATCACTCATTTCCAATTTTCTATCTTTTAAATCATTCTAGTCATGATCATAACATCTCCAAGGGATAGAACTTCGTCTATCAGTTATTTCCATTCACTTTAATGTTGTTACCTAGGGAATCTTATTCTGACTAGGTTCTATGTCGGTTTCATACCCTTTCATGCATCACCATATAGTATATATATATATACACATATATTTTATCAAAATACAACACACAGTTTCACATTTATACACTGTCGGGGTTTGTTCCCCGGGAGTTTCTCTACTCCCCACACTTGTACTATCACACACCACTATTAATAAGTCAACACACTTATCACGATGGTATTCGCATCTTCTGTGCGCAATTACCACAATTAAACCATGAATGAATGTGTATGTTTACATAACACACACACCAATCATCAAAACAAATTATTTTGTGCTATGCACAGCATAAATCACGTACACTTGTATAGTAATACTCACTAAGTGGCTTTGCGCTCTACCCCCCTTAAAAGGGATTACGCCCACGTAATCAATCACTAAACATTGGCTTAAAATGTTCTGCCATCGTGAAGTGTTTTAACTTCCACGCGGTCTATTACACAATGGATTCTGATTAGAGGATCTTAACCATATTGGCTGTTTAGTCCCTAAATCAAAAATTCTCATTGGAGTTTGCTTTAACTCATAACCGGTTTCGGTTCTGGCCTGTGAGGCTTCTAGGCTTTAATAATTAGCCATTCACTCATGTTCACCATGTACATTCAACACTTGAATCACTGGCTCACTAGTTTCTGCTGCGAAACTCCAGTAACTGTAGAGCTTAATTGCCCCTTTTTTGTTATGCTTACTGTATTGTACGTCCCCAATTGTCACCTTCATCTCGGTAACAATGGTTTCTCAACCGACGCGTGGTATCTCTTACCGTTAGCGAATTCGGTGAGTTATAAACTTTCTATCCACTTCCATAATAATTGACTGTATATACTGTTACGTATTTCACAATGATTGACTTGTTTCCTTCCGACTTACTGTCGGTTGAGATTGAGCTACTACCTAGTGTGTAGTGCTCTCTCAGTTATTTACAACATTTGGGGTATATTCCATACCGGTATTTGGCAGTTAGTGCTACTGTAGTCACTTACTGTTAATCATGTCTCCACATTTGGTTTTGTACAAGTACTCCTTTATTGGTGCGGTCTTGCATTTCCTATGCATCGGCCATTATAACATTATTCCTCTGCAATTAACATGTTTCTAATTCCTAGCTATCCCACTCGATCATTACTGCGCAAGTGCAATACCAAAACACTCAGTCATACAGAGTGCAGAGGCGTAAACTCTTCACAGTAAATCCCTTATGCGATTCGCCATGGAATTCACACTGATTTCCTCATCACACAGTACCTACCACTGGCTTATTGCCCAGTCTGTTTAATATCGCTTATCTTGCATCTCCACTGAGTTTAACTCATAACTGGTCTTATCTGCTACATTATCGTTTAACAATACTTATACAACGGTCGCTTATTGCGCACCGTGCTTATTGTATAACACTAACTTACATCGTATTTATTGTCACATTAACTTCCACGCATATACTTACATCACTCGTATTATGGTTTGTCATTCTTTTGGATGACTACTGAATACTCTTTAAGCGTTGATCACTTGAGTCACAAACCGGCGTTATTTAGCTCGGTGCTTCACTTTATACACATACTAAGCTAACTGCTCTCTTTCAATAATAACATCGTCCATCCTTAACATATTTCTTGAACTTGATTCACATAACTACCGCTCCTGCGGTCTCACAATATCGAGAGGTATCCCCACTCTTAATGTAGTGGTTCGTTTACCACTCTATTCACTTATACAACATAAACTTCTACAATCAATAGAGTTTATATAACATATCTTGCTTATGGCTTATAAGCCTTATTTGCCTTGAGCTGGGCTCATTGTAGGCTGTCCACACACAAGTACTTCTCTGTACAACATTATATGGTTTGGATATTATATTGAGCTCTATGACAAGGTCGTTGCATTCCATTTCCTTTCATGGGATGCCCCTTAGGATTGTCAGTCCGTCTCCTGACAACTTATGTCTAAACTGGGTGTTAATTTCAACCCTTGTGTTTTTGTCATGTCATTTCGTGCAACAATTGTTGATGTGAACACCCTTCAAGGATTGCTCCTGGGTGTTGTTAAGTTATGCCTTTACATCAGGTTCGCACTTATTGGTACATTCCGTTAGCCATGCCGTTCGCGTTCTTAACTGGCTTATTATCTCCTCCTGTGAAGATCAGCATTTCCTGGTAGTGTAGGTACCCATTCCGGGAGTTTCATCCCGTTCATTGCACACTAATGTGTCCACATTAGGCATCTGCCTTGCCATGCACAGGCTGGGTCTCCGTTCCAGCTATCATGTTTATTCCTAGGGATCCTTAAGACATATGTGATGTCTTTACATAACAGTTAGTGCACTTCGCACCTCCTGACTCTTAAACATTTCCTTGAAAATGAATTCACTAATTCCTTTAGTCTAGTTATCTTAACTGAGTTCCTTAACTTCAACTACTCCTTGTAATCCTTAGCTCTTGTTTAACTCATGCTGCTGACCGTAGACGGAGTCGACTACTTCCCGTGTTTCGGACTCCACTCGTATACATATGTGGGGTACCATACTGATACATTGATACTTACCCAACTAACCCATAAGTAGGTCTGCCAGGCCCACAAGCTCCTATCGGAGTGCGGTCGTCCCACAATTCAGTTGGTACACTCGTAGTGTCCGTCACACGCCTAGGTGAAGTATTCTGTTGTCAACTCCCTTATATTGTCCCGTGACAATATTCGTTCCTTATTTCCCGAGCTTAATCGAGGGAAAGTTTATCCACTGTTGTATCTTTATCAACTGCTCTTGGGTTTTTACTGATTTGGTTTAAAAGAAGGTTAGAAAGAAGTGTTGGTTTGAAAGAAAAGAAAATCTAGTTTTGAAGGAAAAGGGTTTGAATAAATCTGGGTTGAAAGAAAATTTTCATGGTTTCACAACATCTTCTTACCCTAACCAAGTCTAGCTTCTCGCTGACTGGTGTACTTACAATTACAGAGGTTAGGCTGTTAAGCCCTTCCATGGTCATAATGATCACACTTAACTTCGTGGTACTTTATCAAGCACTTTGTAGTTGTCAAAACTTCCCCGAACAGCCCTGTTTAGCAGCACTTGCCAGGGCAAGTGCGCCATGTTAACTGGCTATCGGTTCAACACATACCGGTTGTGGTATTGTTTTTACCCGCACTGTCATCAGTGGCCTTGTTGGCCCTCACTGATCTTACTGTCTTGACAATAACTCATCTAGGTAACTTCTCACTGTATTCATGTGATAATTATCAACCGGGGTGTCTCCCATTCTTGGAGTCCCCTTTTCTTCTTGTATTGTTTCCTCTTCGTAGCTCGTTCCACGTATTTGTCGCGGTTACTGGGACTTGTCTCTTGTTTGGGCACTACGTTGTAGTTCCTTTGTCGGTTGGTATACCGTTGGTGTATTATTTATCAACTGTGGTCCCGTAGACACTCGTCTCAGGTTTTATTAATCCACTCTTGCCCGTTGCACGGTTGGTGCGTTGGAAGCTGGTTATCCTCGACTGCTCGGCATGTCGACCTAGGTTGCCGGAAATTCTATTCTTCTATACACTGCTTCTTCACTCTTCGCTATGAAATGCGGTTAACACTGTTTAGATGGGAACCGTCTCCGGGATTCCCAGTTTTCGGGATCTACCGTATGACAGATTCTCCGTACCTTAAAAGGTATTTAATAACAGCCAGATCGGGTATTCCCGAGTAAGAGTGAACCTTCATCTCTCTGGCATTGATTCCCAAGTTATATAATAGGGATTGTGGAGGGTGGGAAGAATATTATAGGTTTCCAGTACACACTGGTTACCTAACTAGCGTATCTCTCACGCTATCACTCAACCCTTAACCCAAAGTACTAAAATCCTAACTCGGTACTTCCTAAGCTCGGTAATTCAGTCATCAGAGCGATACTTCGCTCTGATACCACTTTTTGTAACACCCTATCCAACTTTAACACACTTACAATAAACTGCAGCGGAAATACAAACCTCATCACATTACTTAACTCGTTGGTGTTACACGCCGTTAGCCACCCACGTGGCTAACAAGGCTAATCCATATACATTGTACCGGTCTGATGGGCTAAATTCCCAAGCAACTACACAGTATTATCCCTTTCCATTAACAACAACAACAACATACACCTTTCAACTATACCGAGTATATAATTTGATGCCGACAACAATTTCGGTCTTACTACACCTACTGTATATATACACTTAAATGAATACCCATGTACAATGGCTACCCCGTCCTACTCTCGAACGGCTTCCAGCTCTCTGTACCTGAAATAGGAAAAGAAGAGAAAGGGTGGCCCCCCAGGGGCTCAGCACCTTTGCTGGTATGGTAATCCCGCAGCCCACATGCTACCGGGCCACGCACAACTAATTGTCGACTTAGCATGCGATTGATTATATTTAAATCATGCATGCAACTGTAAACACACAACATATAGCATTTCGCCTCAATGGGCTCAACAAACGGATAATACATCCTTACTTGATAAGTCACTCATGGTATTCATTATCCCTAGAGTGTTCCTCCTCTAATGGAGCTACTTCCTTAATAGACGACTCTTACCCTTAAATCGGGTTATCATTAAACGCCTCTCATCACAAACTGGGATTCATATCCATGATCCACATACTCCACATTTTACAACATATATCATACACTACGTAACAACACATAACAACACTTGCATGTTTCAACGTGTACATCATAACATCACAATAGATATTGCATCACAAACAAAATACATAACATAGCGGGAGTGGTTCTCTTAGGAACCGACCCAAACATTGTTTATACACTGGTGAGCCTAGAGAATGTTGCCAGTCTCATGATAAGCTCGTTATACAATAGCAACAACACTCATTACCGTCCTAATAGTCGGACGAGTAACTTAAGTTAAGGCGGTTCGGGTTTGGAGGCCCGAACACACCACACAAACACATGTTCCCCCTAAACCGATCATAAGTCAGGATAGCTAAGCTTTGGAATAAGCTAATGGGAGATCATAACCCGTGAGGGAAACAACCATAACAAAGAGAAGGGTAAGGCTAAAAAGGATACCCTCTCCCAAACAACGTGCGACCGGCCAAACCGGATTCCTCACCACTGTTAGTACATACTTACTTTAGATATTAGTTAGAACCCCACTATGGAGTCTATCATAACTACACACCATACAGTTACAACTGGGTTAAACACACAAGGGAGATCCCTACATTCACATACACTATCACACAATTAACACACACGCATAGCCGTGGTTAGTACGTCCCATGGTTCGGTCGTTTACTCCGAATACCCAACTCTCATGTGATCCTAGACTCAGTTAACTAAGGTTAACACTTCCGAGGTTAAATGGTATCGGAGTTGTACACGCCACATAAATGAATTACTGTAAACTCATTACATGTTTAATCTTACAACGTGGCAAACATACAGAAAAAATACATTGGCATACAAGCCGGTGTAATCCGGTAGGACACAGGTTGCAAGAAAACCATACCTGTCACCGGAGTCCACTTTACCACGTCCACTTATGTTCCTCGAGCAATTCTCGAACAACTGTTAACATCACATGTGTTTTTATTAACATCGGGGTTGCTTGATTATTTAATGTCTAATGCTTATGACTTTCCTTGTTAACTTAGTTACATAACTTTACATTTTAACTTGTTTTACTTTTACATTTTGATACAACTTTTTCACCCACTTAATTGCCATTAAAACTCACCTAACATGTCCTTAACAACTTTATAACATCATTACTAATCATCCCCATCATTACATATCATTTCATAACCTTAAACAACATTTTTGGTCCGACCGACCTTACCGACCGAACTTGTCCAAGTTCGGTCCATTCCAGAACACATTTCCGTCAAAATTTTCTACTCCGACCGACCTTGTAAGTTCGGTCGCATGTTCGGTCTATTCCCGAGAGTTTTCTTCCCTTTGAAAATTTAGCCCGACCGAACTTGCCAAGTCTGGTCCCATGTTCGGTCGGTTCCAGAAACTTAATCCGTACACAAATACAAGCCCGACCGACCTTGCAAGTCCGGTCCCCAAGGTCGGTCCATTCCAGAAGCCAATTCTCGCAGGGTAAACTGGGCTCGACCGAACTTGCAAGTTCGGTCGCAAGTTCGGTCTGCCCCAGACCCTTGTTTTCCTTTCCTCATCATTCAACTCCAAACTTCACCCCCATATCCTAGTACAACCTAACCTCATTTGGGCACTTCAAACACACCTTTAGCCATGTACTAAACTCTTTAAATCACACTCCAAAACCATTTTATCATTCACAAATTTCTTACAAAATTCCTAGCACTTGGAATGTCTTCTCCTTAAGATTTCTAAGTGGTATTTCACCAATAATGACCACTATACCAAGGTTTTCCTTACACCTTAACATCATCTCTCTAACTTCTTTTCTTACTAACTAAATCTCCTTTTTCACATCTTACCTAAACATCACTTATTCCTTGGATATCAACATTACCTAAACCTTAAACAAACTTCTCCAAGACTTAAATACATTCTCAAAACACACATTGAATCCTTAGAACTTCCAAGATAACACCTAAATTCTTGTATCACTCTAAATCACCTTAATACATGTTTTCTTCCAAGTAAAACATTTGTTCACCTTTAACACTTCCTAGTTCACCAAAACTTACTTAAAACACTTAGAACTTCTTACACATTTTCCAAATTTTGCCATAGCTTCTCTTGTATATACTCACATCCAAACACTTAGGTTTTTACCTTATTTCATTCAAGAACACCTAAAATCCATTAAACCCATTTTTATACACAAATTTCACACATTTAGCACTACATCACAATATAGTGCATAACTTAAATTGCTTGGCACTTAGGCCCTTAAATAACATGGCTCTTAGGCCCTTAAATTGCATAAACCTTAAACACTGAATTTCCCACATAAATAATGCCTTTAACCTGCAAATACACCCAACAATACATATGCCCTTAAATAACTCCTTGAGAGCATTTTACTAGCTCATTCACCATTGGCTCCTTAGATCATTTTAACAAGCAATATAAACTCATTTCTCCTTAGGCATTTAAACTACATTGAGATAGCTTGTTTACCTCTTTTTCCTCACAAACTTCTTTCTTGTTTCCTTGTAAAACCGGTGGGGTGTTTAGTTGTTTGTCAACTTCTAAACAATGCACACATAATAGAATTAGTATTCAAGCATTATGCTTCATCTCATTGTAAACCCTAGTTTCACATATTGTTTTAACACAACAAGGTAATTGTTTTACCTTGGAATTGGAAGAGAACTTGAATAAGTATCAAGAGAGGACTCCTCCTAGCCCTTGGAAGGTTCAAATGAAGCTAAACAAGCAAGGTGAAAACACCATTGTGAGGTGAATTTTCGGACATCATATAAACATGGAGGAAACATGGATTTTCTTTGAGTTTCCTTACCTTGAAGCAAAGGAGAACAATAATATGTGAAAAGGTGAGCTCAAGCTCCTTCAATGGTGATTCTCCATGGCACCAAAATTGAGTACTTGAAGATTTGAAAAGGTAGAAGTGTAGAGCTTGACCTAACTAAGGCAAATATAGTCTTAGAATTTGATTTGGAGCATGGAGTTGGATTTGGCAAAGAAATGAAGATGGAGAAGAGATGGAGCTGTAGCAAATCGTAAATGGAGGAAAGGAGAAGATGAAGAAACCATGTGAAATGAAAGAAAAGAAGAGAATGAGAAGGTAAGTTTGCTTTTGAAGATATTTATGTTATAAAGCAAAATAGTACTTTACTTTAAGCTTTACTTTACTTATTTGATTTCTTTTACATGTTGGTGACTCACACCATGAAAAACCGGCCCCCATATAAGTAGAAGGGTATATTGGTCTTTGTTTGTCAATTTAATTACTTATGATAACATATGTTACAAAATAGCTTATTAAAGTCACTATTCATAAAACAAGGCACATAGAAGTGAAATTTTTGATTTCCTATTGACATAGACATCCAAATGTGATACTATATAGTACACATGTTAGTTAAAGAGTAATGATGGATATTTAGCCACTCAAAACTCATTTACAAGACAATTTTTCAAAAACGTGCTTTAAGAGTCCTTAAAGCACATTTTGTGTTTTAACTTGTTTTCAAGCTTGGTTTTCTTTGGTAATTGATTTAATATGTTCATTAACGTATTTATAAGGTATAGGTATGACCATTAGGTCTTATACAAATTTATCCCAAGCTTAGAGCACATTTTTGCTCTTATTGACTTTAAGGTATTTTCTTGTGTTTTGTTTGGTTTAACTGTCTACCAAAGTTTCCTAAGGACTTAATTAGCCTTATTAAATCATAATTGAATATTATTAAGTCTTGGTAGGCTCTTTGGGTCCTAACCAAGTTCACTCCAAGCTTAGAGCATGTTTTTGCTCAAACTGTATCTTAGTGCTTTATTGCATTTTTCTATGGTTTAAATTGTTCACTGATGTTTCTAAGGCACTTTTTAGCCTTCACATACCATAGTTTAAATGTTTATCAACATATCAAGGTTTGGGGTATTTCAAAAATGGTAGGTTCACAGTGAAGTCTGCCTAGTTTATTGCCATGGAAACATCATCTTCAGATGAATATTCCACTTCCTACGGTAGTCTTCTTGGAGCCTCCATGAAAAGAATTCAGAAGGGCACTCTTCCCTTGCGCATTCGACTCTATGCATGGAAGCTTTTAAATGGTATCCTCCCACGTGGTGCCCTTATCACCCATTGATGGCAGAATAACCAACTAAATTGGAGTCCCATTTATGGAAAACATGAGGATATTAACCACTTAATAATCCACTGTCGTGCAGTTAAATATTGGTGGCATGCTACTAGTCCTGACAAACCCAACAACATTCTAGACGATAATGAGTTTCGTGATTGGATCACTTCAATTTGTGTTCACGGTGATCTAAATCATGCCCAAAATCATTGTGGTCTGTTGAAAACTTTGGTTTGCAAGGTGCCAAATCAAACACGGGCACGCGTAGTCCTTCGCTCATGGGATGGACCACGCCTCTTCTTTTCTTGACGTCGCACTCCTCCTTTTTTCGAAGGGCCCTATTAACCTGGCTTTGGAAAACCCTACTATGGGTAACTGTATCAATGTCTATGTTGACGGGAGCACGTTCATTGATGGTCCCGGAATTGTGTCATTTGCAATGACCCTCATGGGAATTGTGTTGTCATTGGTTTATCCAATGACTTTATCCCCTGACCACCTTAGATTGTGAAAACTAAGACCATCAAGTTCGGGATTTATATCTCCCTTAATCTTGGTTCTTAGAGAATTAACCTCTTCTTTGATTACATGGCTAACATTAAAGAGGCGTTCACTTTGGGGTAATCAACAAAGGGAAACGGAATCATTCCCTTTGTGGTTGTTTGTTTTGTATTTTTAATGATTCCGTTTCCCTCAGTTCAGGTTTCAAAAACCCCCAATTCCCTTTTGGTGATTCCCCCCAATATCCCAGGGAAAAGTATTCCCTTTCCTCCCTCTTACCTCTAACATCATCTTTAGCATAAACAAATATTAATATATATATAATATATAATTTATATAAATACTTATATATGATACATAATTTTTATAAATATTAATATACATATTTTTTCTCTATCTACCCCTATTTCTTTATAATTTTTTTTATTCTCTCCCTCTCCCTCTCGCTCTCCCTCTGCCTCTCCTCTCTCTCTTCTCTCCCTGTTGCCTCTCTCCCCTTTCTCCTTTTCCCCCTCCCCCTCTCTCCTCTCTCCTCCTGGTCCTCTCTCTTCTTTCTCTTTGCCCCCCCTGCCCTCCTCCTCTCTCTCCCCTCTCCTTTTCCTCCCCCTCCCCTTCTGCCCTCCTCTCTCTCTCTCTCTTTTTCCCTCCCTCTTCCTCTCTCTCTCTCTCCTCCTTCTCTCCTCTTCGTTTCTCCTTTCCCTCCTTTTGCCCCCCTCTTCTCTCTCCTCTCTCTTCCTCTTCTCCCTCTTCTTTCTCCTTTCCCTGCTCTCCCCCTCCTCTCTCTTGTTTCTCCCTTTCCCTCCCTCTTCCTCTTCTTCTCTCCTCTTCCCCCTCTTTCTCTCTCTTCTTTCCCCTTTTCTTCCCTCTTGTTGCCTCCTCTTCTTCCCTCCTCTCCCCCTCCCTCCTCCTCTCTCGTCTCTCTCCTTTCTCTCCCTCTTTCTCTTCTCTTGTTTCCCTTTCCCTCCCTCTTCTCTCCTCTCTCTCTCTTCCTCCCTCTTTTTTCTCCCTTCCCTCCTCTCCCCTTCCCCCTCCTCTATCTCTCTCCCTCTCTCCCTTTTTCCCCCCCCTTCCCCATCCTCTCCCTCTCTCCCTCTTCCTCTCTGTCTTTCTCTTTCCCCCCTCTTTCTCTCTCTCTCTCCTTTCTCTCCCTCTTCGTCTCTGTTTGCATACAAATTAGATCAATATTAATATATATTATTCATAGTGTAAATATGTATTAACACTTCTCTGTTTAGAACCAAACAACGACAAAGGCACTCATTGAAAATTCTATTCTGTTTCTGTGTAGAATCAAACAGAATTCTTGATTCGGGGGAATCCCTTCTCTTTCTTTTCCATTCTCTTTCCTGATTTCATTCCGTTTCTTTGCCTCGAAGTGAACGCACCCTAACTTCCTTGAAGGAATGGAAGATGTCCGCCCGGATGTGGGCATTATCCTCAACGAAACTAGCCTTTTCTCCTCTACACTATGTCTCTCTAGTTGGTTCCGTCCCTAGAACTAACAACTTAAAAACTCACATCTCGACTAATATTAGTAAAACGAGTAGTCTCAAAGGTGTCTGGTATAATGACTTCCCATCTTGTATTGTAACGCTACTCTTTTAATACAATAGCTCTTCAAATATATATATTGAGGCGAATTCGAAGGTAGCGCTGGTGTCACCGTACAAGGTGGCACCATTTTTGTCCTTTTTTACTTGTCTTTTTATGAATTTTTAAAATGTTATAGTTTATTAGTTATAAGTCAAAATAACATAAATTTTATATCATTATTCATCATAATTCGAGCTCTTCAAAATAAGACCCTACATGAACATGTTTTGATAAATATAAAATTTTATATTTATTCTTATATACATATGTTCATTGTGAATCTTAAGTTTAAGAAAAGTGAATCAAAGATTGTTAAAAAGTGAATCAGAGGTCTAACCCCTGCACTACAAACCATAAAAATGTCTTCGATGTTTTTAGCATTCCTAGGGTGGCTTTTAGGGTATTTGGGGGTAGGGTAATCTTTTTGACATTAGTTCAACGCTTTATATTGTCGTCACTGACTCGACAGTGTTTTAGGGTTTGTGGTTTAGGGTTTATGGTCCTAAACCCTGTACTATAAACCCTAAAAATGCCTTCGACGTTTTTAGCTATCTTAGGGTTGTTTTTTGGGTGTTTGGGGGGAGGGGTAGGGTAGTCTTTTTGGAATTAGTTCTACGCTTTATATTGTCGTCACTGACTCGGCAGTTTTTTAGGGTTTGTGGTTTAGGGTTTATGGTCCTAAACCCTGTACTATAAACCCTAAAAATGCCTTCGACGTTTTTAGCTATCCTAGGGTGGTTTTTTGGGTGTTTGGGGGGTAGGGTCATCTTTTTGGCATTAGTTCTACGCTTATATTATGTCACTACTGACTCGATAGTTTTTTAGGGTTTGTGGTTTAGGGTTTAGGGTCATTAGACCCTAAACCCTGTACTACAAACCCTAAAAATGCCTTCGACGTTTTAGCTATCCTAGGGTGGTTTTTTGGGTGTTTGGGCGGTACGGTAATCTTTTTGGCATAATTTCTACGCTTTATATTGTCGTCACTGACTCGACAGTTTTTTAGGGTTTGTGGTTTAGGGTTTATGGTCCTAAACCCTGTACTATAAACCCTAAAAATGCCTTCGACGTTTTTAGCTATACTTGGGTGGTTTTTAGGGTGTTTGTGGTAAGATTCATTTTGCAAATGAATATGGTTCATTTTATTATTAAAGAAGATTCATTTTACTAATGAGTAAGATTTACTTTAAAAATACGTAATATATACTCATTCTAAAAACATAAAATTTTAAGTTGACCAAAACATATCCATGATGCATCTTGTTTTGAAGAGCACGAAAAATGATGAACAACGGTATAATTTTTTTTTTATTTTTGCACTTTTATTTTGTAAGTTATAACATTTTAAAAAAATATTTTTTCTCTCTCCTCCTCCTTGTGTACGTGTTGTTTCTTTTTCTTTTTGATTTTTTCTTATTTTCTTCTCTTACTCTTAATTGAGCCAATAATACATTGACATGTGACATGAAACCATATTACAAGGTGGAGCAAACCCATGATCTCCATTCCCTATATTGATTGGTACGATGGACCGTTGGACAGTTTTTTTTGTCCATAATTGTTCACTTACAGGTCAACGGTAAACAATTTCATTCCACTTCTATATAATACTTAAAAAAAACGTTTTATATAGAAACTATTTAAATTAATTAACTTATACCAACTAGTTATTTCTATCTTTGTATGTGAATTTTTATTGTTCCGTTTTTACTACTTCCGTGATTTATTTATTTTTCCTATTATAAAATACATAAATAAAACAAAAATTCTTTTATTTAAATGAGCCGCATGTTATGATATATTTCATTCTTATTTTTCGGAAGTGGTTTTACTTTTACTTTACTGTATAAAAGTTTTTCTTTTTTAATATATGAAATAATAAAAGTAGTTTAAAATAATAATAAGAATCATAAGCAAGAACATTATTGGTAATTTAGTAATTTGTTGACTTATGTAGAAAATAATCAATACATGCTCTTAAATTTATAACATTATTATATATGAGCATAATTGTAAGAATAAATAGAGTAAAGAAAAATTGAAGTTCTACTAATATACCATGATAAATTTTAAAAATGAACTTAATCTATAAAAATACTTAAATTATAAAAAACCATAAATTATAGAGTAATCCTACAACTTTAGAGATCGAAGGTCCAATATGCCATAGTATTGCTAAACCTTTGACGCTTTAGCATTCATTGGCAGGTGCATCTGGGATTAGGGTATCTTTCTGTGATTTAGTTTTATACCCTTATAACGGTTCAATTCCTTGACAGGTTTTTAGGGTTTGTGATTTAGGATTTAGGGTCGTTACACCCTAAACTATTGACTTCAAACTTTAAAATAAATCTTCGACAATTTAGCATTCTTAGGGCATGTCTAGGGTTTAGGGTATCTTTGTGTAATTTATTTATATACCCTTATAATGTTACCATTTCTCGGTAGGTTTTTAGGGTTTGAAGTCAAAATTTCACATGATTTACAGTTGTTTCCATTGATGATTAGAAACATTTGCACAGTCTCTATTATCATTTCCATCACACTATTATAGAAAAGTGATACTAACTGCTATACATCTTTTCCCTTGGTATCATCGTGTACAAGAATATTTTCTTAACATTTATCAGTTTACTAAGCTTGACTGATTGATAAACCTGAATGCTATAAGTGTTTCGAAATGATAAACTCAGTTGTTGAAGTTGATTTTACATATTTATTAACCTTTGTTTTTACATGAAATACCCCTAAATTAATCTAAATTAATTTAAGGGATTTCTTTTATTAAAACCTTTAATAATATTATTAAACATCAAATTATTATATGGTATTATTTAAAAATTATTAGGGGATTTCTTTGATTGAATCCTAAATAATAATACAATTTAATTTAATTTATTATATGGTATTATGAATTTAATAACAAGATTTATAAGTCAATAAATCTTGGAAAAATTCCTAGACACTCCAATTATATTATAAAGATTTTATAAATATTTGGAGTAGTGATTTGAAGCATAAAAGTCAATATAAAATTCTAGAAACCCTAAAGTTTCTTAAGCCTTGCTAGGGTTGACTTTTTGAGAATGGACAAACCATCCCATGAAACCTATACCAATAAATATTTTATGGAAAACCATGAAGATCGATAAAAAGAACGTCAAAAACGGATCATCCTAGCCAAAGTTATGATAGAATGAAGTTTAGCACAAAAATCGCTAAGTAACTTAACTTCCATCAGTGTTTTTGCCCTAACTTGTGACGGCCGTATCTCACTCATCATTTCAAATTTTCCAGTGTTGTGTTCTTCATTCTCTCCTCCTTAATCTCCTCTTTACAACCATAGCTCACACATAACCTAACTCTTCCTACATCCACCGGAAAATCGATCCAAAGTAGCCACCCTGCGAAACCGAAACCCAGATTTCCAGTTTTCACCGAATTCAGGTAAACTTCGTCTCACCATAACTTCTTCGTTACTCAGCCAAATTTCGTGTTCTTTATCTTGTTTTGAAGATCTCAAATCCCTCTACAATTTTCATGTTAACGACCAAGGGTGATTCGTAACCATTTGGGAGAACGAGGCGCCTAAAGTTCCCGACTCGTCCGCACATAAAATCATAGGAAACCACAAGGTATAAACTCGTGACTTTTAGCTTAGATTTCTTCTTGTGTGTTGCAAATTGGGTTTAGTTCTTGTTATCAATCCGTAGGGCTACATCTCCTCTTTCGATGGAGCCCAATAACACGACCTAACTCGATCTGTGTTGTAAATTATAGAGCTGCAAAGATCGATCCTCGACAACTCGTAAAGTTCGAATTTTTCCAGAACATCGGATTCGATTTCCCCCGTTGTTGCAATTCCGGTGAGCTTTCCTTCCAATTCTTCCGATGTTGCTAATCTATTTTTCATTGTCGATCAAACTCACGTATCAATTTAGTCTATTGCGTACTATATTGGAAGAATTTGTCAAATTGAAAACCGAAACAGACACAAACCCTAAACCGAGTTACCCAGAATTGAAATCCCAGTGCGCTGCACGATAGCTAGCGAAATTGGTACCAATAGAACCGCAATTAAATTTCGGATTCAATGAAACAAAAATCAGTCGATTTGGTTCTGTAAGTTGAGAGAAATCAACAAATTAGTACTCGAGTCGTGGTTTGGGTTGCTGAAGAACTCGTGCGATGTCAGCCGTCCGATTGTAGTTAAAAGGAACGGACGGCCGAGATTAGAACTGGGAAGTTTAAGTTGGTTAAGATTTATAATATTTCCAGAATTAAACCCTAACTTGTTGAATTTAGTTACTGGCCTTCCCGAATGTATTTTGACTGGAAATTTTAAACATAGATTCCTTATAAAATCTAGTTTATTTTGATATAAATTAATATGGGTTTTGAGTTTTTAAACGTAAGTTATAATTTTTGTAAGTTCTGAGTATTATGGAATTATTTGGATAATTTTAAAAGATATTTTTATGAAATAAAAATTATATAATATGTTTAAAATGTTATAGTTACTATATATTATATTTGGGAATTTTTAGACAAGTGTAAATGGGTTTAAAAATTGTGATTATAAATTTTTCATAAGTTATCTTATAATATATGGTTTTTAATGTAACAAAAATTAAAGTATAGTTCATTAATAAACTTTATAGGTTGAGAATAATATATTAAGACCAAACTAACATTTAATACAGAATGTTAAGAAATATTTTTGAGTACAAATTTTTAAGTATAGTAAAAATATATGTATATATATAATAAGAAATAAAATAGTAACATATGTTAAATCAAGGAATTTAATTAATGTTTATACTAACTATATAATGTGGTGGTTAATATACTTAATTAAAACTAAGGAAAATACTTTATTTTATAAACCACATTTTGGATGTAGATATGTGTAAAAGTTAATATAAAATCCTAGTATATATAATAAATAAATAAAAGAAATAAAATACCTTATAGAAAATAGAATATGAAGGAATTAATAAGTTAAACTAAACCTATACATAATACTATTAAAAGAATATTATATGAGGTAGTATTGAATTGTGGTTATGAAATTAAGCTTAAAGAGTTATCTTGAATTTCTAAGATTTATATAACAGTATGTCTTGCCTACAACCAATTGTAGGCAGCCATGGCTACATCTAGCAGCCGGAGCGCGCGACTTCTCTATTTTTTTTTAACCCCGCTTTTGTTTTTTTTCTTTTTTCTTTTTTATTATACAAACTTTAAATTGTTGTAACTTTTAATATATAAATCCAAAATGAAAAAAATTATATCATTGTTCTTCTAAATTCAAGCTCTTCAAAACAAGATCAGTCATGGATATATTTTGACAACTTTATAAAAAATTATTTTTACATGTATAGTGCACAAACCGTAAAAAAAAACTTGTACAAATGGTCATACAAACATGTACAAATGTTCACTAAAACATGTATATCCTCACGTAAAAACATGTACATTCTCGCATTAAAACATATAGATAGTCATATAAACCTATACGAATAATTAAATATGTACATCCTTAACTTAAAACATGTACATATAAGGAAGAACACTTGTACATACGGTCATACAAACATGTATATGACCATACAAACATGTACAGATGTTCATTAAAGAACATGTACATTCTCACATTTAAACATGTACATTGTCACATTAAAATATGTACATACATCCTCACATTAAAATATCATGGTATACATGTAAAAATATTTTTAAAAAAAAAGTTGTCAAAACATATCTATGACTGGTCTTGTTTTGAAGAGCTTAATTTAGATGAACAATGATGTAATTTTTTTTTATTTTGGACTCATATAATAAAAGTTATAACAATTTAAGGTTTTTATAATTAAGTAAGAAAAAGAAAAAGAAAAAAAACAACCTGCTGCGCCGCGTGAAAGCGTGAAAGAAAGAAAGGAAAAAAAAATGAAGACCATATTGTCACACGCGCCCATATGCTCCCTGATGTAGCTATATCTAGCTACAGTAACTTGTAGCCAAGAATTCGTGTTTATATAAACCATAACCATATTAAAATTCATGTGTAATATTATTTGTCAAAGACCAGAATGTAAATCTATAATTTGGTTAAGTAATTAATAAGTTAGGACTTAGGATTATTTGTAATTAGATTCTGCACAAATAGAACTTACTATATAATTAATAAATAAATGAAATACTTTTACATCTAAATGTGAAGTGGATTAGTAAGTCTAGATTTAATTATTTCATAACATTTAATGTATTGAATAATAACTTAATGTTTTAAGATAAAATCATTAAAAGGGTTAGATATAAAACTATATTAAAATATGATTGGGAAATTAATCTAAATAATAATCCTTAAGTGTCTTGGCATTAGATAAGCCATATGTAATACATTTATAACATTAATTACCAATATTTAGGATGTGAGTTTATAATTAAGTGATGTGTTTAGTAGTTAGAATTTATAAAAAGGTTTATAAATAGAAATTAGATACTTAAAACCTTTGAACCTTTATTTAGAGGAAACTAAGTTACATAAGAGATTATATTGATTTACCTTTTGACACTGGGACATATTAATATGTCATTTGAATATAAGGTATGATGATTTTTCGGAATAGATGATCTTACTAAATAATTGACAATTTCACTTACGAATAAGAATTTGATTCTTAGATGAATTCTACCTTTTGTTAAGATATATTGTCCATCCTAAATACAATAAAGGAAATTAATTTATTAAGTTATTCCTTTGAAACCTTAGATTTTGTAAACAACTTAAGACGTATTTAAGACTTAACTTTATTGAAGTTTAGTATAAAAGGATTATACATAGTCTATGGAGGGACTGTGTGTTAAAATAAAACATTTAGGAAATTAAATGTAAGCAAGGATACATAAAAGGTTATCTTAAAACCCCTTATTATATTGTTAATGATAAAGTAGATAATATACCTTGGGAATACTAAATGTAAGAGTTCGATAAATCTAAGTTAACTATAATATAGTTATTCAAGATGAGAAGCAATTTAACATCTTATGATAATATTATTAGATGGTTGTAATAAAAGTCATTCTGAACTAAATCTAAGATAAATGAGTTTAGTAACTCAATTAGGATAATAAAATGCATCTACAACACTATGATCACTATGATTCCAATATACAAGATGTAGATCTTAATTAATTTAAGCGGAAAACTTAATCATAATGGATTATCTAGTAGATATTGGTAAATATATAATCATTACACTGTGAAATAATAGTATAGTATTCTAAGATAAACCTTTCATAGGTCATAATACGATGTTTATTCTAAATTAAGAATAAAAGTATTGAGCTTAAGAATTGGTTTTGAAATTCTAAGGTTTATTGAATAACATAAAATGCATTTATGACATAAGGGTCTCAAGAGTCTTGAATTGAGAATTAGGGTTAAGTATGAGTAAAGTGGATAAAAGTGTAACAATTAACAAGTGTTAATAACATACATTCCCTAGTCTTACAACCTTGAGTTATACAACATTCTAAGATAGGTCAAAGGTTATACATAACATTTAAGCAAGGGCTTAATAATCGAGATTTGGAAATAAGAGTGAGGAATTTATTTAAGTTTAACTTAGGGTATAAGTTATTGATAATAGACTATCTTTAATGTTCCCCAGAGTGTTGTTGATTGTTTGCACGAATCTACTAGAACTGCTACAGCTTAATCAGGTACGATTTCTCGTACTCAGATACTTTTGCTAACAGACTTTATGGAATGTTTTGAAAAACGCTAACTGAGCTTGAATGGATTTCAAAGGGAACTGTTTGTGTGGCTAACTCAGCTTGATGTGACTAACTGAGCCTTGAATGTGAAACTTACATGGTTTTGGTTCCTTCTATTGGGTTATTTCATTAGACATTAACTGCCTAGGGTTTACGCTTCTGCACTCTGTAGGATTGAGTGTTTTGGTATTGCTCTGGTGTAGTTAGTGATCTAGTGGAAGTATGGAAAAGGACAATCTTGGTAATTCTTCCTTTGACTCTGGATATTGTTTCATCCATGAGCTGAGTCTTTTGTTGTGACATGCACGCGTCTTCACCGATGACTGAGAACGGGTCGGTAATAGCAGGGGGCTGTATATCCCTCGTCCACAAGGACATTTATATCTGACAGCAGGGGGCTATATATCCCTCGTCCGCAAGGACATTTATATCTGATAGTAGGGGGCTGTATATCCCTCGTCCATATGGACATTTATAACTGGCGGTGGGGGCCATCTCTTCCAATTGGTTTTATTCCACTCTTGAGTTGTTGATTTTTGGATATCTTCTTTCATTCCTAGTCCTTGTGACTACTTGGGTCTCTCTACTCCTAACTGGAATTGGTTCTAACTTGAGCATTGGATGCTCACTAACTCATGGTGTGGTTTTTGGATTGACTAACTTTACCTTTCTATTATTTATCTCTATCCTTAACTTGTTATCTTTGACTTGGTGAATTTAAAGTGCCTTGTTTCCCTGTTTTACTTTCAAGAGTTTGATTTCAAGTTACTATTTATTTTGAAGATTTATGTTTTAAATATTGTTTTGGAGAATTGTACCAGTTCCATTCCAGGGAACTGACTCACCCCTTCCGGGGTGGGTGCTTGGTTTCATCTTGCAGGTACAAATTGTGTATACAGGTGGCCACGAAGAGCATGAGTGATTGGGATGGGAATTATGAATTGTGGAGAGTTATTCTGTTTTACGTTCAGTTTTGTTTAATTCCGCTGTAAATATGTTAAATAGGGGCGTTACATTACATATCCACGATAATTTATAAATGTTTTTACTGATGATTAGAAACATGTACACAACTTTTTATAATCATTTTCATCACAATTTTAAAAAGGATGACATTAACTGCTCTATATATTTTCCCTTGGCCGTTCTCATCGATAAACTAAGCTTGACTGATTGATAAACCTGAAGGCTACAAATTATTGGAAACGATAAACTAAGTTGTTGCAGTTCATTTTACGTATTGATTAACCTCGGTTGTTATATATCTACAATAACTTATAAACGCTTCCACTGATGATTAGAAACATATACACAACCTTCAATAATCGTTTCCATCACTATTTTTTGTTTAAAAGACACTAAATGTTATTTATATTTTCCTTTGGTAGTTATTATCGAATCATTGTGTATAAGAATATTTTGTAACCATTAATCAGTTACAGAGCTTGGTTGATTGATAAATCTTAAGGCTATTAACATTTTGAAACGATAGACTGAGTTATTAGAGTTGATTTTACGTATTCACTAACCTTGGTTTTTACTTATCCACAATAATTTATAATCGTTTCCCGTGATGATTAAAAACATGTACACCTATAACTGTTTCCATCACTATTCTAAAAAACATGACATTAATTGTTATATATCTTTTCTTTTGGCCGTTCTTATCGAATCATTGTGTATAAGAATATATTTTTATCATTTGTTAGTTTACAGAGCTTGATTGATTGATAACCTAAAGGCTATAAATGTTTGGAAATTATAACTGAGTAGTTGGAGTCCATTTTACGTATTCATTAACATTGGCTTTTACATATCCACGATAGTTTATAAATGTTTCCACTGATGATTAGAAGAAGTACACATCCTTCTATAATAGTTTTCATCACTATTTTAAAAATGACACTAACTCAATATTTACAAATAAGACAAAAGTAGTATCTTGACTTATCTTATTATGAATATTATTACTATACTTAAAAGCTTAATAATATTATTTATTATTCATCCGGAATCTTAAAAAACTTAATTGATATTACAAATAATAATTTTTGTATGATCTATATAGTGATATACTAAAATTAGTAGTAATATAATAAACTGTAATATTTGACACCTTAACCTAAAAATTGTTATAAATTTTTATAATAGTCTACTTGTATAATAAAATAATCTACAAAGCTATTTACAGTCAGCAAATTACTTCATGTAGTCAATTTTTTGTAAAAATAAAATTAATTAGTAAAATTCAAAAAACTTGTTCACGACCAATTGATAGGGACAGGGGCGATAAATACGAGCAACAATTTGATGATCATTAAGATGCCGAAAATGCAAAATCCAGGGTAAGTTATAAAGCAACGAGAACGCAGTCGATGACTAGTTACACAGGGGATAGCCGCTCAGTGGCTGGGATTGGAACAACCGCCCAGTGGCCGAGATTGGGACAACCACCTAGCGTTCTGTGATTTATAGGGTAATCTTTTTTCAACTTGTATTATACTTTATAATGTCATCATTGACTCGACAGATGTTTAGGGTATATGGTTTAGGGTTTAACGATCCTAAATCCTAAACCAAAAACCAAAAATAAGAACCCCTTGAGGATTTGGGATATTATTGTGGGTCCCTGGCCGCCTAGCGGCTTTTGGGCTTGTTTCCTTATATTGGCTGCCTCTTGTGTAGATGCCGGTAGATTACGTTTTTTTTTATTTTTTATTTCTTCCATTTTTAACAAAAATATATTTTTATCAATAAATAGTTTCAAATTATAAACTAGAAGTAAGTTTACTAGTATTTTATAAAAAGTGATTATGACTGCGATATTTCTCTACAATAATTTTAACGGGAATTACTACACTAAACAAGCTAATTAAAAATTAAAAATATTTAATATCATAAGGCACCTACGATGGAGTGGAATCCACCCCAAATTAGTAAAACAAAAGATAAAATGTGACATAGATCAGAAAAGTTATATGAGAGTTACATAACTAAGAACCAAAAAAATGGATGTCTTAGAAAAAAAATGAAAAATTATAAAGAGAATAATATTTTATGAGTGGAATTGTTTTCGTTCGACCTCAACAAACTTTTCGTCTTCTTTAAAAAAAACAAACAAACTTTTCGTCGTGTGATGATTCACCGTGTTACAAAAAGAGTTCGGTGCTGCTGGGGACAGAAATTTGAAGTCGCTCACATAATCCGGGAAAATTTCCTGTTCAGAGTTGGTTTCACAACTCAATTCCCAGCCACGGTTGAATTGTCCCGTAATTACACCACAGGTGTGATTTTTTGTTTTGGCTGAGTGGGAAGCGCACAATAGAAGTCAGCTTGTTGGCTAACTGATTTCTATTGTGCGCCACCTTTGCAACTTTTTTTTTTGATTTCTCCTTTGTTAAGGAGGCGCACATTGGAAGTCAGCCTCCTGGCTGACTGACTTGTAGTGTGCGCCTACTTAACAAAGGAGAAATCTGTATAACCTAGCGCATTTCCCTTACACGCCGCGCCCCTCATTCTTTCTTTCTCAATCTTCTTCCGCGCCGCTTCTCTTCTTCCTCGCCAATTCTCTTCTTCCTCACCGATTCTCTTCTTCCTCTTCCACCACGATTTCCTCCATTTTTTTACCTCTCTCCCTCTCAAAACCCATTCCAATTTACATTTTACAAGTATTTCTCCTCCACACCCATAACTAGTCCACCTCCCCATCTGTCGATTAACTGATTTTGAACAAACCATGGATCCGGGGCATTATCAAGTGTTCGATGCGCAGGGACTGGTCGAGAATCAACCGTTTAGCCTGCAGACGACCCATATTTTTGCAGCTTATGCGTCTGCAGATGAGGTTAGTTTTTTTTTGTTTTTGAATTAGTATAATTTTTTAAATTTTGTTTAGTGTTAATTACTTTATCTTTGTGTTATATTTATAGTTAGTTATTGATTATGTGTTAGAGATTGTGAATTATTTTGGTGAAATTATAATGTAGTTTTGTAATGTTAAATTTATTTCGTTAATCGTATGGTAGTTTTATAATTAGAATGTAGAAATGATTAACATTGTAAAATATTTAACTACAATGTAACTTTATAATTTTTATTATATTTCGTAAAAATATATTGTAGATTTGTAATTGTAATATTACATTATATTTAATATTACGAGTAACATTGTAGTTTATTTAATTATAATGTAGGTTAATAATTATATTGTAGCTTTATAATTGTAATCTAATTTCTTTATAATTATAATGTAGACATGATTAACATTTTGTAGTTTATTTAATTAGGATGTCGAGATGAGTAAACCAAAACGTTTATTTAATTAGAATGTAGCTTTATAGTAATAATCTATATAATTTTCGTTAACGATAATGTATCTTTGTAAGTATAAAACAATTTGTTAATTATATCGTATATTATGATGATAATCTAACCTTGATACTAGAATGTAGCTTTATAATGTAGTTTTATAATTATAAATGTAAGTCGTTAATTATATTGTAGCTTTATAATTGTAATCTAATTTCTTTATAATTATAATGTAGACATGATTAACATTTTGTAGTTTATTTAATTAGAATGTACCTTTATAGTAATAATCTATATAATTTTTGTTAACGATAATGTATCTTTGTAACTATAAATACAATTTGTTAATTATATCGTATATTATGATGATAATCTAACCTTGATACTAGAATGTAGCTTTATAATGTAGTTTTATAATTATAAATGTAAGTCGTTAATTATATTGTAGCTTTATAATTGTAATCTAATTTCTTTATAATTATAATGTAGACATGATTAACATTTTGTAGTTTATTTAATTAGAATGTCGAGATGAGTAACCCAAAACGTTTATTTAATTAGAATGTAACTTTATAATAATAATCTATATATTTTTCGTTAACCATAATGTAGTTTGTAATTATAAATTAAATTTCTTAATTATATCGTATATTATAATCATAATCTAACCTTGATATTAGAATGTAGCTTTATAATTTTGTTTTATAATTATAAATGTAATTCGTTAATTATATTGTAGCTTTGTAATTGTAATCTATCTTATTTATAACTATAATTTAGAAATGATTAACAATGTAGTTTATTTAATTAGAATATAGCTTTATAATAATAATCTATATAATTTTCGTTAACGATAATGTCTCTTTTTTATTATAAATTATAATGATAATCTGACCTTGCTACTACAGTGTAGCTTTATAATGTTGTTTTGTAATTATAAATGTAATTCGTTAAGTATAATGTAGCTTTATAGTTATTAATTTAACTTCATTATAATTATAATATAGACTTGATTAACAATGTAGTTAATTTAATTAGAATTTAGCTTTATAATAATAATCTTTATAATTTTCGTTAACGATAATGTATCTTTGTAATTATAAATACAATTTTTTAATTATATCGTATATTTATATTGATAATCTAACCTTGCTACTACAATGTAGCTTTATAATGTAGTTTTATAAGTATAAATGTAATTCGTTAAGTATAATGTAGCTTTATTATTATTAATTTATTTGTTTTATAATGTATTGTTTTATATCTCAGAGGTACGAACCTTATAGAAACCGTACCCTAAGAACCCGATCCAATTGGAAGGCTCAGGTCCCTCATGCATCTATTGCGCCATACATTATGAGTGCTGGTTTGTTCAAAGTTTGTGCATTGGGACTTACCACAAGTAGAGGGCTCGTTAGTGCTTTGATAGAGAGGTGGCGTCCAGAGACGCACACTTTTCTTATGCCGTTTGGTGAGGTCACCATCACACTTGAGGATGTTCATGTCCTGTTTGGGCTACCGGTGGATGGCTACTCATTATGTTCTACGACGAATATACCTGATGTGAATGCAGTCTGCCTGGAGCTTCTTGGGGATGTACCACCCACCCGTAGAGGCAACCAAATCCCTATAAATTGGCTTGCCTCTAGATTTGTGGAGACTGACCTAGATTTTCATCTTCTTGACCCTGTCATACACGAGCAGCATGCGAGGGCATTCATGCTTCGAATGCTCGGTGGCCTTTTGTTTCCAAATGCGAATGGAGCATGCGTAGATGTTGCATACCTATTACTCCTTAGAGACTTTGTGAGGTCTGGTACGATAAGTTGGGGCTCCGCTTTACTTGCGCATCTCTACAGAGAGATGTGCAATGCTACCAAGTATGATTCAACATGTATAAATGGTTGTAGCAAGTTGCTGACTGTATGGGCGTATGAACGTGACAGTTCGTAATGAGACCCCCAGTATACTCAGTCTTGGACTGTGTTGTTAGCGGTAATCGACAGATAGATTGCAAACCGGTATAGAATAAAACTCAGCCACTAATATATATTAATAGCGTGAAAAACTCCCCACATGATCTGTTCAACACTTTGAACAATCACAATGTAACTTATCACTCTTCGAATGATAAAACACTCCTAAACTATTGAGAAAAACTATCTCGTTCTCACTCAAAGGGGTTGCGCCGTAAAGGGTGAAAAATCAGTTTTTTGATCCCAAAAGCATAACCTCAATCTATATCTATACAGCGTATATATATACATGGGAATTTCCCAGATTTAAACTAAACTTTCCTCTCAAAGATATTCGCATAACACTTAATTAGGGAGATATAATAGGCGAATCTTAACAGCTTTGATATCGCGTCTGTTGTCACGTGAGCAGGTATAATTCCGTTGACGTTCACAGGAATTATACTTAAAGATCCTTTGCTGAGTACTGGACTGAATCGGCATAGTTGTCACACATCAAAAACTATAAGTATGTATGGCACACATACATTTACAGTTTCCCCCTTTTTTGATGTGTGCAAACTTTCGTCATGGTGAATGGTGAAGTCACACGGGTATTCCCTTTGAAACATAGATTCCCCCTGAAATAAAGATTCCCCCTGAAACAATTCCCCCTGAAATAGAGCTAACTTGATTAACAGTCACACAACCCATATTCACCATGTTTCCCCCTTTTGCGCAATCAAAAATGGTACGAGCCTAGAAAACTCACGAAATGTAAAAAGATATACCGTGGAACACGAAACAACATTTTATACAACGTTAATAGAAGGAACGAGTTTCAGAAAATGGCATAAAGAAACAGCAAACCACAAACAGAGCAGCAAGTAGTCAAAAGCACTCAAAGTGCAGAAAGAGGCATAGTCTTGAAACAAAACAGCGGCAAAGACAAAGTCTGAGACAAACAGCAACAGAAAGTGATAACGACATCCTAGAAACAAACACCTATATCAGAATGTGGAGTAGCAAAGCAAGGGTATGGACTAGGCAAAGGACAGGAAGAAGTGTTAACGTCGCACCCCGAGATGAGCTTCAAGATGTGCCAATCGAGCATTCAGATCCTTGACCAGAGACAAAAGTTCCTCCAACTGGTGCGAGACATTGCCAAGATTCTCTGAAGCAACTCTAGGTGGCTGCTTAACAATCCATATATTCCCCGCTAGAGCAAGACCCATCTTGGATAATGTAGTCTGAGAAAGTGCATGATTATGATCCAGAACTTTGACAGAATCAGTAGACAGATCAACAGAGAAATAGTCAAAGATCGACGTCAGCTAAGCAGCATAAGGCAGAGATGAGGTACACTCGGTTATAGCATGATGGATATGAAACATCATGAAGTGAGGCAAGCTTATAGGGCACTTCTGTATAAGACACCACATCAAACAGATGTCCAGGAATGTGACCGTCCCGCGTTGGTCATTCCGGGGAGCAACGCCTTGATAAACAATGATGTGGAGTAATCGCCCTAGCACATCAAGCTGCCGTTGTGGAGCAGACCAGATCTTCCTGGTCTCAGGCTCAATCCCAAAGAAACCGAAAATGTCCTCATCCTTTTGAGAGGGAGCAAATGTATTAACCTCGTGAGAAAAGGTCTTAATACCCTCAACTGGGACACACAGGATCATGCCGAGCAAATCCAGAGTTAATTCAATATCCACCCCTTTAACCTTAGATCGAATCAAATACTCATCAACAAACTGCAAGTTCTGGTAAAATTCTTTAACTGATTCCCAGAATATTTTCGTACCCAAAGTAAACACCGACGACCAGCCTTGAGCTGAAAGGCAACTAGCAATGTGTTGGACAATTTATTCTTACGAAGCCAAGCACAATCCACACGTTTTCCCACAACAATGTGTGCATTACGAATTTCAGACTTAAATGAGGGAAAACAAGGAAAAGAGTGACCAGACCAGGCAGAGTTCGTCGAAGAAGACCCTGAAGAAGTAGCAGACACAGTAGCGGAAGAGCTGGGCGCCGGAGTCGTACGGCGAGGACG